>BFEA01000313.1:1570695-1584389 GCA_003427395.1 Chara braunii | reverse complement strand
CTCTCAACGCGCAGCCGCCGCTGCTGCCGCCGCTTCCACCTCATCTGCTGCTAACACCTCATCCGCCGCTACCACCACTTCCTCCCCCACCATGGCCCAATCATCCAGCATTGATATATCCGGCATCCACACCGACTCTGTCGACAGCATCGCTGCAACCTCGCAGGCGAGCAAACACCAGCACCCAATGCCGCCACCGATCTCGCAACACTCCTCCGCATGGGGACATCCATCCACTCATCCATCGACGACATCAAAACAACCGTCTCCACCATCTCCGCTCGTGTGACCACCACCAAAAATCAAACCCCCGCCATCCAGATCGTCAGCACCACGTCCCCCCCCCCCCACCTCTGGTGCCACCACCCTTCCTCCATCCTCCGCCTCCACATCCACCGCCCTCTCCGCTGGCACATCATCCACACCCCCGTCTTCATCCACCACCACCTCCACCATGGTCACCCCACCACCCAAGACGACAACCCCCGCCGTCACACAGTCGTCGACCATTCACCCCCAAGTCAAAACCTCTCTTGACTTCATCCACTATCACGTCCACCCATCCCACCTATACCCAGATCACTCGCGCACCACACGCCCTGTACCCTGCTCTTCCACTACTTCCGCCAAACGCTTTGAACCCGAACACGGCTTGACCAAGAAACTCTCGAACAAGTGGCCCGGACCCTTCCCCATCATTGAGCAAACCTCCCCCGTCAATTACAAGCTCCAACTCCCTCCTGACATGAGTCGTGTCCACCCTGTCTTCCACGTAGAATACCTAAAARAATACCATGAATCCCCACCCCAATTCGCTGACCGCCCATATCCTCGACCGCCACCAATCATGTTACCCACAGGCCCTGAATTCATCGTCGAAGCCATCATAGGACGAAGAACTACTCAGGTATCTGACCACCCTGAACCAATCACAGAATACAAAGTTAAATGGACAGGATACCCTGACGAAGAATCCACATGGGAACCTCTTGCCAACCTTAAGAACACCATGAAACTTGTTTGCGCCTATGATCGCGCCCGTCCTATATCCTAGCTACCCACTTTGGCTAAACCCCGCCTAAACTTCACCTAAACCCCACCTAAACCCTGCCTCAACCCTGCCTCCCTGCGCTACACACATCCCCTGGACCGAGCAAAACCCTTGCCCCTTGAGCTCCCTCTGTCTGATCCGCTCTTGCCTCCATCTCGTCTCGTTCTCCCATCTGTCCTCTGCCACATCTGTATCTCTCGCCCAAGTCCTACTTGTGGCCCCTGCGCGTCGCCGGCGATAAAGGATCTAATGGCAAGTGCACGAGGACAATGGCATGCTGCAGCTCAGGAGATAATGGCATGCTGCAGCTCATTGCTGCAGCTCAGTACGAGGAGATAAGACAGCTGGTTGGCCACCATGCTGTTCCCTTTGGCCGGCACCTTGGACTCGCAGGCTTCTGGAGCAGCATCTTTGACATGGACATCAAGATCAGTCTGCGACCTGCTATCCGGATCAGACCTCATCATCAGATCGTGTACCGGATGCAACCTGCCACTGGGACAATCAAGCTGAAGCCCTCGCCGTCTACATCACAGAACTGCTGAAGACTGCTTCCTCACTGCCACTTCTGCGACACCCTCCAAGACCTCCCTCAAAGACATTTTTTCGCTTTTGACACTTTGTTACAGACCTGAGATGTTGTTTTCCCGGACCCCTCAGACACCCCAGCACTTGAGCATTGAACAAACAATTTTTATTTATTTATTTTTATTTTTCTCAAACCTGACAACCTATAACCTTGTAGAACACCAATAGAACTGCCCTGTTACTTGTAGAACCTCAATAGGATTATCCTGTTACCTGAACATTGCTACCCTCACCCTTGTAGAACCTCAATATGATTACCCTGTTACTTGAGCATTGATTCCCTCATCCCTTTGGAACCTCAATAGGATTACCCTGCTACTTGCATTCCTCTCCTTTTCCTTTTCTGACCAGTGATCGGCCCCGTCCCGTCCTTCACAGTTGTTCATTGGGTCTTTGGCAGCCGGGACGTTGCATTCCAGAGGGAGGGGATAGTGTTACGGACCCAGCCAGGGCTCGATCCCTGGTCCGCAGGTTACCACCCGCCAGGCTGCTATTTTTTTGAGTTTCTGATCTCCGGTTCCTGACTGTTGGCGCCCTCTGCAGTTGGCGCCCGTTCTCAAATCCCTCCTCTGGCACTTTCGGATTTCAATACTTGGCGCCATCCGGCATTCTGGCACCCAGGCTTAGACCTTCGATTTTAAGTTCAGCCCCGAGGCAAATTGCACTTCTGCCCTCGGGACTCAACTTGAGCCCGGTACTTGAGACCGGACTCAAGCTGAGTTCGGGCATTCAGTTTTCGGCCTCAGTGCTTGTGCTTCAGTGTGACTTGCTGCGACATTGTGTTCGGAATCCAAGATTGCGACTTTGCAACTTTGCCACTTTGTGGCTGCGTCTGCCGAGTCATGTCGAGTCTGCGTCGAGTTGAGTGAGCGTGTGTGTGTGCTCTCACTCTCCCTCTCTCTCCCAGCCTCTCTGCTCTGACTCAGCCCCGTCACAATGGGTGCCAGGAGCTCTCTCAGGTATGATCGCTCTCTCCCTCAACCTCACTTCTCTCACTCACTTCAAGGTCTCGTCTCTCTGAACACCTCTCTCTCTCTCTTGATATATCTCTGTCTCGTGCTCAATCTAGCCATGGCACCCAGCACCGTCGCTTACCTATAACCAGCAAAGTGACAGTGCACTTCACAGTATCCCAAAATAGCGCAGCAGCGCTTCCGCATGTGTGAGTGAATTTGTGCTGATGACTTCAACAAATGGACTTTTTTTACGTGACAATTCACCTTCTGGACTTCCTCTATCAGTTATGGGTCCGATACACTGTTGATGTTTGTCACGTCCAGCAGTTTGCAGGCTTTCCTGGGACTGCGCTGCTGAATCGTCTCGACCAACAATAAGGGCCTACTGACCTCTACAGACTTTTCCTACCTCTGGCACCTACTGGAATCTTCCTATCACGGCCTACTAACATTAGCCTACCTTCGAATCCATGAATACACAGGACTGGGACTGATGATGGGACTGGGAATTGGGACTGGAACTGAGACTGGGACCAGGACTGAAGTGGTGAAATCCTTTCACTCCCTCCGACCTAGTTTCGAGGTCCTCCGAGAACGGCTACAACTTTCTTGGCTGGTCTAGCACTTCTGCGAGTCTGCTCATAGTGTGACACTATTCTAGGAGCAGTCGCAGCAAGTTCATCTCGTGGGAACCGTCTATCCTCTTTTGGGCGTTGGTACTAATACCTGCATTTGTATTGCATCTGTGATTCTGCGGTCTTCCCCTTCTTCCTGTTCGGAGGGGTGCTTCGCCAACAATAGCTACCTTCCATTTCAGGGAGAATCATGTGTCTGTGTGGGGGGGACTCATCATCTCATATGCGAGGCAGCAATTTGGATGCATGAACCACAGGGTAGGTTCTCAGGTGTCTGGGGACATCTATGACATACAATGGCCCATCATCTCCACCTACTGCATCCAACACTTCCCATAGTCCTCGGTATGTAGGTAGCAGCTTTTAAGAGAGATCTTCTTCAGGTAATCACTCTTTCGACTTTGCCCAGACTAAATCAGCTACAGCAAACTGTGATGGTCTGCAATGCTTGTTATCCTCTTAATATTATCTTATGCTGGGTATGCTTAATTATTGTTGTAATTTCCTTGATATGTTTCTGATACATAAGTGCAAATTCTTGGGAAGCGGGTGGCAGTCTTTGTATCTGATCTGGATTCAGGCTGTTTGTGGTCTGCGTGGTCTCCACCCTTTGCGAAGTTCTAAAGGCATTCTAGCTGTGGAAAGATGCATTGAGTTGTTATAAGCATTTCCTACACTGGGCAACTTAGTATCCCAATCAATCTGGTCGGATCTAATATGCATGCACAAAGTCTGTTGCAGTGGCTTTTTCATGTATTCAGTCTGTTCGTTTGTTTCTGGGTGCCTACCCAACGAGACATTTAGCTGCTACCCACATCCTTTCATCAGCTGTGGCCTACTAACACTAAATTACCTGGAGATTCGTGAATATGGTACATGCGACTGGGGCTGACGATAGCACTGGGAACTGGGACTGGAACTGGGACTGGAACTGGGACGGGGACCAGGACTGCAGCAGTGACATCCTTTCAAATTTTGTATTATCTACTGGAAACCAAGTCCAGTGTCCCTTACATCAGAGAATACAAGCCACACTTCCCTCCATTATGGGCGGGGGACCATGATTACTTCATAGCAACTGTTATTAAGATTAACAGGTTTTCAACCTCATGTTAAATCAGTTTTCCCTGGATTCGCTCTCAGTTGAACAGAACTAATCTTGTTTGACATTCAGGAATGAGATAATGCTGGCTTGTGTTCCTGACCAGAATTTGTGAGCAAAGAATATGACTAAAGCCCAGTGTCGGAATCACAGCACAGTAAAAGAATGCTGCAGGAGCTTCAAAGTGAGAGAGAGAAAAATAAAAATCCTGATCGTCCGTGTACACTCTCTTGGACCTGATGGTAGCCCTGTTGCAATTCCTGAAAAGGTCTACGTGGCTGCATGCTGAAGCCCAAGTCTGCATGAAGAATTTTTCAGTCTTTATGCTTTTTCCTAACGGTTGTGCTGACAGCAGGCCATTTCCCTGTCTCATTCGTTTCATCTTCCTTGCAGGTATGCTTGCACTCACAGCTCAGCTCCAGACCATTGATCAGTCTTTTTCAGTTCTCCATCCTTCAATTAGTCCTGCTCCAAAGCTGTTTTTGAGCCATGAAAAGTCGTGAAAAAGCAGGTCAGAGCTCTTATTGTTTGCTACTGTCTTCACCCAGAGATAATGCCTGGGCGTTATTGCAGTAACCCTGTTCAGAGGCAGCCTGGGGCCCAGAACTTTGCCCCAGGCAACGCAGACCTGGGCTGGTCTGCACTGGGCTGTGTGACCAAGACGCCGCCCAGGCCTGAGTCTGCCGGAAATTCGAAGGTCAAAGTCAACTGTAGAGTCAAAGGTACCACGCCCAGGCCCTTGGTTGTATACACTCACTTGTTGTGCGCAGGTACCCAGACAGCATTCAGGCCGGAGGGAATTCGGTTTCAGATCGATCTGGACCCTCGTTTGCATCGAGATCTGGACGGCTGAGGGATGCAGCATCCGGGGTCCAGACCCCGCATCAACACTATATAAGCGCTGACTTCCTGGCTTTGACATTCATTCTGTCTTGCGTTGAGCTGACTTCACTCGTTGACTTCAACGCTGGCTCGATGCTGCGACGCTGGCATTGTGATTCGGCGAGGCGCTGCTGATCCGGCATGGTGGCTGGCTTGCTCCTGTCTTCTTGGCATGCTGACGTGGCAGCTGCCATGCGCTGTCGCTAATGTGGCTGCTGCCACGTGTATCATTGGCTGACGTGGCTGCTGCCACGTGTTCTATGGCTGGGACTACGTGATCGGCATGATTGTTCTGTTTCATCGTCATTTCAGGAGGAGATCAGGACTGTGGAGAGTTCGTGGATACGTACCTGGCTGTCTTCATGTCGACATTGTTCCAGTGCTGATGTGGGACTAATTAGATGTGCCACGTGGCGCATTGAGGCTACTTCGGATACTCATTCAGACTATTGATTATTGAGGTGGTAGTAGAGGAGGGAGCCCGAAGCAGGAGTGGGCATTGTACTTTCCCCTCCTTTGTCTCATCTCTCTCCTCTCTCTTCGTCTGTGTATGATTACCTCATCTCATTATGTCTGGTTACAATTTTGGCTATTAGTAATCATCAGCCGATGGACATTTATCTGGGCTTGCATTGTTGACGACTGTCTTCACGATCTGGGTTCATTGCAATTTGGTATCGGAGCAGTTCTCCTGATGACGACGATTGTACATGTGTGCATGCGCCAGGTGGCACGCAGGTAAGTGTAGAGCACACATGTGTTGAATAGGTGATGACGTGGCAAGAGATACGCCAGGAATGCTGACGTGGCACAGACTTCACTGGCAAGAAGACACCGCCGGGGTTGTTGACGAGGTGCAGACTTCGGTGGCCAGAGGACATCCCTACGTGGTTACTGACGTGGCAGTCGGGATCCCGACCAGGAGTGACCGTGTGCCAGCCTGGATCGCGATAGAGAGGTCGCGATCCCATGCTGATGTGCCATACTATGTGCCACGTCCAGGGACCTGGCTGCTGGTGTGGCGATTACACGCTGCATAGGTTGCTGACGTGCGACCAGATCCCAAACAGGTGCTGACGTGACCTTATGGATAATGACGCTGATTGCTGACGTGGCGGGGAAGGATCATTATACTAGTCTTCTTGCTGTGGTGATCACCTGCTGACGTGGCATTGGCTCCATTGGCCGACGCGGCATTGACTTGATTGGCTGGTATAGCGGCGGTATCACACCAAGACGTGACGAAGTGGCAACTGAGAAGGACAGAACGCACACTTGCTGACGTGGCATCCTCACCGCTGGTTGATTGGATATCCATGTGCTGACGTGGCAGAATCTGCTGTGTTGGCACGCCAAGGATGACACGTGGCAGGCAGGTGGCTGCCAAGTAAGAGCGGCCCTCCGAAGACGACGGCGGTACGGCTGATTGAATGATTAGACAGCTGTAGTGCCAACTGTCACGAGGGGTGCAACATCGCATTGACACCTGGATTGACTCAGCAAAAGGAAGAAGGGTGCTGACAAATTGTTTGTTGTTGACTGTTGGCATACTTACCTTGTCGTTTGCTGTGTTGTGGTGCTGTGCGTACTTGTGTGTGTATCTGATCACACGGGCCTGAAGTGGTACCTGCACACTCTTGTTTAGGACGTCATCACACAAATAGACAAAGAACAGCAATAGTTAGAAATAGAAATAATTGTATTTGTTCTTTTTCTTCGGTTCTTTGAAATCTTGCTGTGGTAGATCAGTGCGGCCGTGGGATTTGTTATCGTTAATTAATTACTTATTTTGTGGCAAACGCACGTCACGATGTCTTTTCTCTGGAATTCTTTGAAATTGTCGGTGCTCACACGTTTTATTCCTCTTCTCTTCTATCCAGTCTCACTCATGTTTGCTGTTGATGAGGGGACTCCTGACCCCCGAACGAAGCAGCAAATGAAAGAGCGGAAACAAGTCTTGCTCGCCCGTTTGGACAAACTGATCTCTGAACTCCATGATGTCGGTGAAGAGGCTGAGGCTCACGTTCGGAGCCTCTTTGATTTAAAAGCATTACATAATGCTATTGAATTGGTTGAGACAGGCACCGACGTCATTCAGGTTCAGGATATACTAATCAAGTGTCGTCAAGTACTTGATAAGTATATCATGGATCAACTCTCCAAGATTGTTGAACGGACAGAAGAAGGAGAAGGGGTTGTGTCTGAAGAAACCGTGGACGAAAATATCAGACAACTTAAAGAAGCACTAGAGAGAGAGAAGCAGAGGAAAAAGGAATTAAGAAGACAAAAAGAGCGAAATGCACAGCAAGAACAAAAAATAGACGAAATCAGACAAACTGTTATTGTAACTGAAGGGGAAAGACAGGTTGTTTCTTTGGCTCAACTTGTGACTTACCTTGCTCACCTTGAGATGAAGATTGACCAGACTGTTGCATGGATTGATGATATGGCCGTGGGATTACAGACAATCACCGATCTGGTCAAGGGAAAGAACCAGATGACAGAAAAAGTCAAGGAAGAGAAAAATGAAAAGCCAGAGAACTAATGGGAGATGCAATCAAGTCTCTTAAGGTAGAAATTCAGAAACCGAAAGAGAAGAAAGGAGAACCTTCGAGTCCGCCGAAGTCTCCAAATGGGAAAAAGGACCACACCACCCAACAACCTGAAAAACCGAAAAGAAACGAGAAAGTCAAAATGAAATTGCCTTTCACGTTCTGCAACAAAAAAGATGAAAATTTATTGTTGTGGATCGCCGAAATACAGACGTATTGTAGTACGCCCCTGTTGAACCCGATTCCCAGGTTGCTTTCTCTACCTCTTGTCTTGGGGGGGAAGCTAAGGAATGGGTATTAGCCGAAGTTAACGCAGCAGGGTTTGATGACATTGGGGAGTGGGCTGGAACCTTGAACCTAGCAGTTCCTTGGTAAGATCAAGGAACGGTTTCTGGACAAAACGACGGCCGACAAGGCCTTTGACCAGCTCACCACAATTGGTCAGAAACATTGGACCTCTGTGGAATCGTTGTCTCGGGAAGTTGATCGGTTGCTGCAGGTTTCGGGATTGAACGTGCAAGACAACCAAGTCTTGTACATCCATTCTCGTGCTCTGCCCGGACCCATTCGTGGACAACTCGTGGCAGAGTCAAAGTCCGGTAAGTATAATTATAGGCAGTTTCGGGATTTGGCTCTCCAACGGGAACAAATGACATCTCAGGTGAAGAATTCTTATGCATCTGTTGTCAAGTTTGGTGGTGGTGCAGGTGCAGGAAAGCGGATACTTTGGTGCCAAAAGCGCCAGGACCACACCTTTGTCGTCTTTGATGACGATATCGTGGAGAAGTGGCCATTGGAGGCCGAGGGTGTGGCGAGCAGCAGTGATTCCGGGAAGGGGGAAGTCACTGTTGCCGTGGTCAACAAGGGAGGACCACGACCGCCGGTTAAGAAGAAGAAGCCACGCTCGTTCCCAGAGCACCCCGGGATTGCGGTCGGGAAGCCTTGGGAAAAGATGGGTCTGCCACAAGAAATGTGGCGCACAGTGTTTGAAGTGCTGTCTCTTATACACATCTAGATGTGTATAAGAGACAGATCTGACGCAACGTGGCAGGAAAGAATGGAGAACTCACAGTGTTTGAAGTGAGGTACCGCAGGGCATGTGATTGCATGGTGCCCACTTATCCGTAACCCAAAAGCGAGCCGCCAGTAGGAGTAGCATCTGCTCCTACTGAGTCTAAGGGTTTGGATCAAGATGAAGGTAAGGCGCCTACTAACCCTTCCAACCCTTTGACTCGCATGGCAGAGGATGGTTCTTCTTCGGCCCATCGTCTGGAACACCCTGAACCAGTCTTATGTATTGTCTCTCTAGACGACTCTGTTGACGAGCTTGGTAACGAGTTGCTAGCATTACGAAGCTCGTGGGCTAAGTCTAAGGGTGACCTACTACTCACAGACGTAGAGATTGCACGTACACGTGTAGGTGCTCTGTTGGACTCAGGATCAACGGGATCCTACATATCCGGGAAGGCAATTCGAAAGTTACATCTCGGAATGAAGGTAAAAGATTTGTCTCGACCTATCACGTCTATTCTCGCTGACAGACGCACGATCACTATCTCGCAATGTGTTGATCGTGTCAAATGTCGATTTCGTACCAAGGAAGGGAAGAAGATTCTACACAAGGTATCGTTCCTTGTCGAAAAAAAATTACCGTTTGACTTGATTCTGGGAATGGATTGGCACGAGGAAGCCAACCCAGATATCAAGTTCAAAGAAAAGATAGTGCAATTGCGAGATGCACACTCTGAGTTGAAACCAATCAAATTGTTTCATAAGTCTGGCTCTGACTCTAGTCTGTCTTTCTGTTGTATGAGTTATCTAGCATTTCGATCAATGGTTTCAAAGAAGAAATTGGAACAGGAAGTAATGATGGTCTTGGTAAAGAAAACAGGTGAATGCTCTACTTCCTGCCGTCCGTCGATTGAAAAACTCTTAGATGAAAGATCCACAACTCGAACCAATAGGAATAACTGCTCGTGCTATAAAGCATACCATCGAAATTATTCCTGGTAGTAAGATTCCCAAGGGCCCTATCTACCGAATGTCTGCTAGGGAACTTGAGGAATTAAAGAAACAACTGCAAGTCTTAACAGAGAAAGGATGGATTTGCCCTAGCTCTTCTCCTTATGGTGCTCCTGTCTTGTTTGTGCCTAAAAAGGAAGGAGAATTGCGTCTCTGTATTGACTATAGAGTGTTGAATGTCGTCACTGTTAAAAATGACGAACCTCTACCACGTATTGACGACTTGTTGGACCAGTTGCAGGGCTGCAAGTTCTTCAGTAAGATTGATCTGAAGTCTGGGTACCACCAGATCGAGGTGGATCCCGCGGATCAACACAAGACTGCATTCCGAACAAGGTATGGCCACTACGAGTTTACGGTAATGCCTTTCGGATTGACTAATGCCCCAGCGACCTTCCAAAGATCCATGAATGAGTTATTTCGTCACTGGTTGGATCAGTTCGTCATTGTTTATCTCGATGACATTCTAGTGTATAGTAAGACACTAGAAGATCATGAGAAACACCTACGTCTTATACTTGGGAAGTTGCGAAAGGGCAGCTTCAAGTTAAATCCAAAGAAATCTGAGTTCGCTAAGTCGGAAGTCTTATATCTAGGACACATAGTGAACGAAGATGGTCTAAGGCTGGAAGAAAAGAAGATTTCAGTAATTAGAGATTGGTCGCAACCAAAGTCTGTAACGGAACTATGATCTTTCCTTGGTTTGACAAGTTACTATAGGAAGTTTGTTAGAAACTTCTCACTGATCGCCGCACAATGAGAAGATTGCTAAAGAAAGGAACTATATGATTGTGGGACAAAGACTGTGAGTTTACTTTTAAAAAGTTGAAATATGCATTGACTCACTACCCTGTTTTGAAAATTGTTGATCCGTCTCTTCTTTTCATCGTCACTACTGATGCAAGTCAGTACGGGATTGGCGCAGTCCTTCAACAAAACGATGGCAATGGTTATAGACCCCATCTCAAGCTTGTTGCCGATTCTGCTTTGAGGAAGTTGTTTTGCCATCGGCATCTGCATGTATGCATGTTGGACGTGATTTCGAGACGAGTCTGAATGCAGTAAGTAGTAACCAATGCTGTTTTTCTCGGTGAGGCCCTCTATGCTGCTCTGCTCTCCACTCTAATCTCTACTTTTTGCTCTACTGTACTGTACTCTCTACTCCCAGTTCTACGCCATCTATGCTGTTCTGCTCTCCACTCTACTCTCTACTTTCTGCTCTACTGTACTGTTGTGGCATACTGCGCAGCCACACGGGCCTGCAGGGCCCGACCAGCGTTCGCAGCCTAAAAGCCTGAAAACAAGGGCTTACAGGCCCTGTGTCGTTTTAGCCTGAAAGCCTGAAAACGAAGGCCTGCAGGCCCTATGTCATTTCAGCCTGAAAACGAAGGCCTGCAGGCCCTATGTCGTTTTAGGCTGAAAGTCTTTTCAGCCTGAAACGGAGGGCCACTTTCGGGCCCTCATCAGATCGACCTGCCCTGACATTCAGGCACCAAACCAGGGTTTTAGGAACAGGCTATTTTTGGCCTGTTCCCACGACAGCCTCAGCAGGAGCTGCAGCGCCAGGCCTTGGCTCGTTTTGGCATTGGCAAGAGCAGCCTCCTGGACTGCCCCGCCCTGCAACTGCAGGCAGAAGGCAGCGAGTAGGGAGTTCCCATGCACTTCACGGGCAAGCAGAAGGCAGCGAGTAGTCTTCAGGATTCGGCAGCAGCACTCTGGAGGAGCGCTGCAGGAGTAGATTTAGCACTAGCAGTAGTCTTCAGCGTTGGGCGCTAGTAGCTGTAGTGGTAGTCTTCAGCGCTGGGCGCTGGTAGGAGTAGAGTAGTGTTGGCGAGAGAGATGGCTGGCGGAGGCCAGGGAGACTTACCTGTGGCGCCATAGCTCCAGCTTCACCTTCGAGGTACCTGCATCAAGGCGCCAACTTCACAGGTTAGTACCGGACAGAGAGAGAGTTCTTCTTCTACCTCTTCTAAGTCCCCCATCTCTTCTTCACCCTCTTGCTACCTGACTTCTCAATATCTGCGGACTACGAGAGAGAGGGAGTTGTGACTTTGGGACTTGACGACATTGGATCCAGACTCGACATTGGGATTCAGACATTTGACGAGGGATTATTTGGGGCCTGTGCCGAAGACTTGGTGTTGACGACATTTCCATCTTCCCCTCTTCTTCATCTAACCCCCCTCTTCCTCGTCTGTGTATGGTTGGGGACTGGCGCATTCTTCCTGTGTGAGCGCCAGGCCCCTTCACACCATGGAATGATGATGATGTATGTTTGGGCGGCATTGCAACATTGATTGTCCGGATCATTGGTAAGTCTTCCGCTACGCTATCTTGTACTTTGTGAGAGAGGTCGGTTCTTGTTCTGGTCTGCACCATTACGGTATGCAACAACTGTACTCTACTCTCTACTCCCAGTTCTACGCCATCTATGGTGCTCTGCTCTCCACTCTACTCTCTACTCCCAGTTCTGCGCCATTCTCTTTTCTTTTTTTTAATAAAATAGAACCTTACTGTTCTGGCTCCTTTTCCATTCTGGGGAGCATCAGTCCGGTTCCTATTCTACCGGCAAGTAAGAAAGAATTACAATGGGTACTCACACACGCTCCTCCCCCTTACGGTGGGAAGGTCTGAAGGCTGGCATTGATTACTTCCCAAGGAAGGATGTACCACCCTTCACCCCTGCCTAAGTTAGCCTATATGACGTAATCTTGGACCTGGCAGGCTTCTCAAGCTTATGGCCCTGTGCTGTAGTTGCTGAAGGTCTGCCTATGTGGGCTGATTCTAGCTTTTCCTCTCAGCTGTAAGGCTGTCAGATCTGTGTGGATTGTTGGTAGAGCTAGTTCAGCCTTCGTCAGAGCCCTCAACTATGGCCCTATCTGTTACGGACTCCGCCAGGGCTCGATCCCTGGTCTATCTTTTTGCTGTTTCGTCTGCATCCCGTTTTCGGCCTGGCACCCTTTTTCCAAACCCCTCCTTTGGTACGGTAGGATTTTGGACAACTAGCGCCATGCTGCAATTCGGGCGCCACTTTCAAATATCGCATTTTTCAGTTCTGCCCTCGGGGCCCTTGCAGAAATGCCCCTGGTACCGTACGTGTCATCGATAATTATACCGGCTCCCCGTACGGTACGGGGACCACTCTCGTACCAGTTTTCTGTTGTACTCGTACTCAGTGTGACTGGCTTCGACATTGTGTTCTGAAATCCAAGACTTTGCGACTTTGCCACTTCGTGTCTGCGTCCGTCGAGTCGTGTCGAGTCTGCGTCGAGTTGAGTGAGTGTGTGTGTGTGCTCTCACTCTCTCCCTCTCTCTCCCAGCCTCGTTGCCTCAGCCCCGTCACACTGGTATCGGAGCGGTTCGAACCCGCCCGACCCACCCGGCTTCATCGTCACCGTCGTCGCATGCCACGTCATCATCTTCACGTCGCATGCCACGTCATCATCTTCATCGTCGAGATCGTCGTCGCCACGTCATCATCGTCATCATCGAGACCATCGCCATCGTGCCACGTCGTCAGCAGCATCGTCGCGTTGGTCGTGGCCGTGCCACGACATCATCATCGTCGCGATTGTCGTCGTCGTGCCACGTCATCATCATCACCGTCGCGATCGTCGTCATCATGCCACGTCATCATCGTCACCGTCACGATCGTCGTCGTCGTGCCACGTTGCCATCGTCGTGTCCGTCGTCCTCGTCGCCACACCGTGCCATCCTTGTCATCGTCGTTGCTACCTCCGCGCAGATAAGTTTTTCTTCTCCTTATCTTCTTCCTCCTCTTCTTCTTCTTCTTCTTCTCCTTCTTCTTCGTCGTCGTCGTCACGACTTCGATCCCGCTCCCTCGCAAACTCCCCTCCCCGACTTTTGATCTTTCCCCCCCCCCCCCGGCGCATTTTCCCCCCCGAC
>BFEA01000313.1:1546711-1557502 GCA_003427395.1 Chara braunii | reverse complement strand
GAGAGAGAGAGAGAGAGAGAGAGAGAGAGAGAGAGAGAGAGAGAGAGAGAGAGAGAGAGATGAGCGATACAAGTTTGGCTGTTACGTACCTATGAAGTTGCCGCGCAGTCCACGAAGAAGAAGAAGCGGCCATAGCCGCGGGGTGTCACCACGGAGTAACGAAGGAGGGAGAAATCGGACAGAGGAAGGTGAAGAGAAAGCGGCGATAACTGAGAGGTGCAGAGAAGGCCGATAAAAAAAAAAAAAAAAAAAAAAAAGAGAGAAGAAGAAGACAGTCGGGGTGAAAGGAGGCGAGGAAGGTGAAGAGAAGAGGGAGGCTGGCGAGGAAGAAGGAGCCGGCAGCCATAGCTGACCGGAGAGTTGACCGGAGGCATTGACCGGCGTTGACCGGAGTTGACCGGGGGTTGATCGCAGCGTTGACCGACATTGATCGCAGCGTTGACCAAGACTTTGACCAAGCTGGAGCCGGTAACATCTCGCCAAGCCCTCAGCCTATCCCTCGCCCTATGGATGTGCACACACCCCTTGGTACTTGCTGGGTTAAGTCTGTCTGTCTATTCTTTGTGCATCGAGTCTCTTCTGTCCTAGGTGATAGTACTCTGTGGGTGAAGGATAGGCCTTGTTGACCAAACCCCTACCGGACCTAGTAAGGCTAAAGACTGTGACTAATCCAACTGTCCCGGAGGCCTAACCCTCCCAAGGACCGGTGCTGACCGGCGGGGCGCGGATTGGCGTGACATGGTAGGCCGAAACGACTGAGTTGTGGGCTGCGCAACAGGCAATCTAAGTTTTGAGGGCCTTGTTGACCCAAACCCCTGCCGGACTAAGTAAGGCTAAAGGCCGTGTCTGACGACTCGACTGTCCCGGAGGTCAAACCCTCCCAAGGACCGGTACTGACCGGCGGGCTGCTCGGTGTGGCACGGTAGGCCCGAAAGGCTGAGTTGTGGGTTGTGCAACAGGCAAGACCTGCTGATCACATCGTCCTGTTTGCGACGTTAAATAATTCCTGAGGAGTTACGGGGGATCTCCTTAAATGCCTCCTGATCAGCAACAGGTCTAGTAGTGACAGCCATAGTTAGGTCTAGGCTAGAGACCATAGTTGGCAGGATCCCTGTCAGGATTCTGTGAGTCCTTGGATTGTGTCAGTAGGTCTGTCAGTTAGGGGTTAGAGTCTACGTGGTGAGGAGTGGAATCATTCTGATTGTGCACCTATCACCATAATGGAATTGCGTAGTGGGAAGACCGTTAGTTCTTATACCCCTGAGCAGCAAGCAAAGATGGCCGCCCTAGTGAAAGAAAACAAAGAGAGGAAGGAGCTCGAGAAGCAGGCGAAGCTAAAGGCTATCGCAGAGGAGCAGGCGGCGAAAATGAAAGAATTGGAGGAGGAGATGGAGAGAAAGAAGAAGGTTGCTGAAGAAGAAGCGGCAGCAGAAGAAGAAAAAGAGAGAATGAGGATTGAGAGTAGAGAGGGGAGTAGTGGCACGAAGAGAGATACAAACGCAGAGATGGAGAAGAAAATAAGTGAGTGGGTCGCTAATTTATTGTTGGGAGAAGACGAGGAGGCGGAGTCGTATGTGACTCAGGATGAGAAGGAGGCGCTAGCCAATGAGCTAGCAGCAATGAATGATCCTATGGAACGGCGAGAAAGGGAGGAGGAGCAGAAGTTGGCGTGGAAGTTAAGGATGAAGAGGGAGAAGAAGAGGAGGAGAGAGGAAGTGAACAAACTGACCGCAGAGGTGGCAAAGGTACAGTAGTGTAGGAAAGTAGTGGAGGCGCAGGCCGACGACAAGGCCAAATGGGACAAAGTGTTGGGATACTTGGAGGTGCTGAGTACAGCGTGGATGGAGGAGCGCCAAGCTAGTTGGAGCCAAGAGGTAGCCTTAAGTGCCATGCGGTCGGGATTCGGAGATTTTGCGCGCGATATCGTCACCCACATTGGGGGCGAAGTCCGACAAATAAGGGACAATGTAGGAAAGTTCTGCAAAGGCGCCATTGAAGGCGCCAAAGCAATAGTCGCTGTAGAGGGCGAGGCCCGACCTCGTAAGGACCCAGTAAAGCTCAAATTCCCAGATGCCTATGGAGGGAAAAAGGAGGATAACTTTGACAACTTGGAGGCCAGTGTCAACATTTATGTTTATCTACAGCACATCCTGACATATGAGCAAGTTCTCGTGGCCTTCCAGGCCTTGAAGGATGAGGCAGCTAGTTTCGCTAGGTCCCTTGCGCGCGCAGCCAGTTGTGAAAACAACATGGTTGCATATTCCAGCATCACCACTCTCCCTCAATTCTTTAAGCTCCTAAGGGGGCGTTTTGCTGATCCAACGAGAGGCATTAGAGTCTCTGATAAGTTACAGACAATTCACTCACGACAGTGGAGGAGTGCGCGAGCAATCAAGGGCGTTATGGACGACCTGGTGGCCGTCCCAGACCACGGGGTTACTGAGCCCCAATTGGTCCAGTTATTCTATCGTGCCATGCCCGAGCCCCTGAGGGGGCACTTCTTTGACAAATCTCAACAGGCCGGCATCACATATGATGCGCTGAGTAGAGAAGTCGTCCTGTTTGAGTCCAAGTCCATGCCAGTTTCCACTTTCTGGCATAAGGACTTAGAAAAGGGAAAAAGGTGGAAGGGGCGTACCATCTCTGGCCAAGTCAAGGCCAAGGATCTCATGATCCTGACATTAGAGGAAGGTGGTACCGATGAGGTCCCATAAAGTCAGATAGAATGGGGCCTTGAAGAGGAGGACAGTAGTTTGGGACAGGGGAGGTCTTATGCTGCTGTCGCGGCTGGAGGGAGGCCGCAAGGTTAAAGAGGTGGCTAGGGCCAAAGGGGCCAGGCCATGGGAGGCCGAGGATTGGGCGCACAGGGGGTTGGCGGCCAAGGAAACCGCCAAGTGGGAGGTAGGGGTCAAGGTCCCCCGCCAAATCGTCAAGGTTCATTTCGGTCCCCACAGCGACGAGGTGGAAGGGCACCTCAAGGAGGATGGCACCTAGGCTTGCCACAGGGCAGGCCCTGGGAAGACGTGGGCTTGAACCAGCGTTTATGGCAGGAACGCGTGGACCAGGGTCAGTGCGTATTATGTGGTGACCAGGCCCACGTAATTAAATTTTGTCCTAAGTATAGACAGGCCCGTTGGGCTGCCCAGCAGTCAAAAGGCAGCCGCCAGTAGGGGTCGCAACTGCCCCTACTTCAGGGCCATGTGGAGAAGTGAAAGCGCGCGAACAGGACACTCCCAACCCACATGAGCCTATGGCAGAGGTTGCAGGCCCGTGCCTAGCTAGCTGTCCAGAGACTGCTTGTGTTAGCGTCTCTTTAGGCACGTCTCTCACAGGTGTGGCAGAAGAGTTAAAGGAGAGGATGCCAGCCTGGGCCAAAATGAAGAAAGAGAGTAAAGGACAACTAATCCTGGTAGATGTAGAAGTTTTCGGGAGTAGAGTAGGGGCCCTTATAGACTCAGGGGCCACCCGTAGTTATATTAGCCGTAGGGCGCTGAAGAAGCTGAGGCTAGGACTAAAAGTCCAGAAGTTAGTAGACCCCATAGTCAGTGTCCTCGCAGACAACCGCACAATGCGTGTTGAGGACTATGTAGAGGGAGTCCATGCGTACTTTCGCCTAGAGAAGGATGGGAAAGTGGAGAAAGTCCTCCATTCCTTAACTCTCCTCGTACATGATGACCTTCCTTTCGATGTAGTATTAGGAATGGATTGGGGAGAGGCAGCAGGGGCCACACTCCATTTGAGAGAGCATGAGTGTAGGCTCCCTAGTCCGTCAGGCGAGGTTAAAACTGCCCGCTTGTTTCATGTGTCAAGTGTAGACAACACTCTGGCACATTGCTGTCTCAGTGCTCCTGCGTTCGCGCGGTTAGTGAAGAAGGAGCGATTAGAGGAACAGGTCTTTGTAGTTTCTGTTTGACCTGTCACAGAGGCCAAGGAAGAGATGACTTCCACAGATCCAACCATTGCCAAGCTGCTGGAGGAGTTTAAAGACTTGACTGAGTCGTCGACAGGAGTAGTGCCGCGACCCATCCAGCACCGGATAGAGATAAAACCTGGCAGTAGAACTCCTAAGGGTGCAGTTTACAGGATGTCCCCTAGAGAGTTAGAGGAGCTGCGCAAACAGTTAGACGAGCTCCTAGAGAAAGGTTGGATCAGGCCCAGTCCGTCTCCTTTTGGAGCACCAGTATTGTTTGTCCCCAAGAAGGAAAGAGAGCTTAGAATGCGTATAGACTATCGGGGGTTGAATGCGATTACCGTGAAGAATGCTGAGCCGCTGCCCAGGATAGACGATCTCCTAGATCGGGTGCAGGGGTTGCAAGTACTTCTCTATATAGATCTGAAGTCCGGATACCATCAGATAGAGGTCCATCCTGACGACCAGTATAAGACTGCGTTCCGGACTAGATATGGGCACTATGAGTTCATAGTGATGCCCTTTGGACTAACCAACGCGCCAGCTACTTTTCAGCGTTGCATGAATGACTTATTTAGACTCTGATTGGATAGGTTTGTTGTAGTCTACTTAGATGATATTTTAGTTTTCAGTAAGACCCTCCAGGAGCACCAGGGTCATTTGAGACAGGTCTTGGAGAAGCTTAGAGAGCCTAACTTCAAGATCAACACGAAGAAGTGCGAGTGGGCCAAGACACGAGTCTTGTACTTGGGCCACGTATTAGACGGAGATGGCATTAAGCCATAGGACAGCAAGATAGCGGCGATTAGAGATTGGCCGACGCCCCGCACACTGACAGAGTTGCGGTCGTTCCTGGGCCTAGCTAACTATTATAGAAAGTTTGTGAGGAACTTCTCTACTATCGCCGCTCCCCTGCGCAGGTTGCTTAAGAAAGAGGCAATCTGGCAATGGGACAAAGACTGTACGTCTGCGCTAAAGAAGTTAAAGCGCCCATTGATAGAGTACCCTGTCCTCAAAGTAGCCGATCCGTCTTTGCCATTTGTCGTCACCGCGGATGCGAGTCAATATGGGATAGGCGCCGTATTACAGCAGGATGACGGCAATGGCTATAGACCCGTAGAGTTCATGTCAGCGAGGATGCCTCAGAGAAGGTCGCTACCTCGACGTACGAGAGAGAACTCTACGCTCTCAGGCAGGCGTTAGAGCATTGGAAGCATTATCTGCTTGGGAGGCACTTCAAAGTGTATTCTGATCATGAGACCCTTAGATGGTTAAAGACCCAGGCCAAGATGACACCTAAGCTAACTAGGTGGGCCGCTGAGATAGACCAGTACGACTTTGAGCTCAAGCCAGTAAAGGGCAAGTACAATGTAGTTGCGGACGCTCTGAGTAGGAGGTCAGACTACTTTGGAGCCATAGTACACTATCTGGATATAGGGAGAGACCTGCAGGAGAAAGTGAAGCAAGGGTATGCGCACGACCCTATCTATAGCGACCTCCTCAAGAAAGTTAGAGAGGCCCCAAAAACTGAGCTAGATTACCGCACCACAGACGGGTTGCTGTTTGAGAAGACTAACGTATTTGACCGCCTGTGCGTTCCCAACAACGAAGAGATTCGTAGTTTGATCCTAGGGGAATGCCACGATACTGAGGGACATTTCGGTTGGCAAAAGACTCTAGCCAATCTAATGCATGCGTATACCTGGCCGGGAATGAAGAACGATTGCATAGAGTATGTCCGCAGTTGCAAAGTTAGTCAGAGGAATAAGACTACTACGCGTGCCCCTCTAGGTCTTCTCAGACCCTTGCCTATTCCGCATCAGCCAGGAGACTCAGTGTCCATAGACTTCATGGATACTTAGGTCAAAAGTAGGCATGGCAAGAGCCAAGTCATGGTCATAATTGACCGTTTAGCAAGTATGCTGTTTTTGTTCCTTTGCCTGCAGAGGCACGCACATAATTAGTGATCTAGAAGTTTTTCGATCATTGGGTTAGTGAGAATGGAGTCCCATTATCGATAGTTAGTGATAGAGATAGTCGTTTCACCAGCCAGAACTGGCAGGAACTCATGAGAGTTTACGGATCAAAGTTGCTAATGTCATCTGACCGTCATCCAGAGACCAACGGTCAGACAGAACAAATGAACAAGATCCTACAGCAAGTTCTGCGCATGTACATTAGACGAGATCATATCAACTGGGATGAGATGTTGCCTAAAGTAGCTAGTGCATACAACAACAACGCGCATCTATCTACCTGTCGCACTCCCAACGAGCTACGGAAGTCCTTTAGGCCGCGCAGACCGTTTGAGGGACTGAACCGAGATCAGATTCACAGGGTCCGGTTTGCTTATCAGGAACCGGAAGACGACCCCTGGTTTACAAGAACAGAACTTCTACAGACAGCTCTCGACATAGTCAGAGCCTACGAGCGCGATAAGAAGGGTAAAGGTCCTGCCTTGGACTGAAATATTCTCGGAGGACCTCGAATTTAGGACGGCGGGAGTGAAACGGTTTTCACCTTTTGCAGTAGCAGATGCAGACCCCAGGGTTCGATCCCTAAACCTCACCCTACCCATGTACAGTATCTGTGTAGATCCCGAGAGTTGAACTTGTGACCTATGTATTTGTAGGTTGGTAGGTCTATCATAGGTCCATAGGTAGCAGGGGTTCGATCTGTAGGTCTATAGGGTAGAAGTCTTAGCGAGTTCCAGAAGCCTAGTTGGAAACCTTCTAGAAGGTCGGCAAGTGGTCAAGTGGTGAGGCAAGTGGTCAAGTGGTGAGGCAAGTGGGGACTAAACCGCAGTGCGATTGCAGTACGAGTCCGGTGGGATACCAGTGAGTCCCCAATCGGTCAGCGGTCAGGTCTAGTCAGTCCCAGTCCGGTCCAGCAAGTACCACGGGGGTCTGTGAGCACCATGGGCCGATGGCCAAGGGCAGACCAACGAGTTTCCGAAGTATAAATCAAGAGGCAGCGGCCAGCCTTTTATTCATTCCTGCGTGAGCCATGCGGAAGCGCTGCCACAGTGACTTGTGCAAGGAGGTCTGCAGTGAGCCCAGAGGACGCAGTGGGCGAGAGAGAAGGAGCTTGGTATAGCGATAGGGTAGAGGCAGTCATAGCTGCCATAGCTGTAGTTAGTGAGAAGTGTGTGTGTATGTGTGAGTGTTTAGAGTTACGCGTGTGGGATATCCAGGGTGATCCGGTGCATGTGAACAGTGAGTTGTTTGGGCGCTGAGTCGCCATAGCCAGTTGAAAGTGAACTCTTATCTGGATGCCATATCTCTGAGTATTGTGTGGGCGCATGTCGCCAGTTTGCTGCGCTGCTGTTTACATGCATGAAAAGTGTGAATGAGACGAATCTGATTGCAAACGCACAGATGTAACGGCCGTTAATGCGGAGTTTGAAGAAGATCAACTTCGTTTTCCCTTGCTCGTGTTCTTGCTTCATGTGAGCCCAACGCGACAAGAGAGCATGAAAGTCGATTTCTTCCGACTCCACCCAAGGCTCCTTGTATAGGATGTGTATTTTCTCAGCCTTGGAATCAACATCAGATGGGGTGTCAGGAGAGGTTTGATGAGTGGGATCAGAATCCAGTGAAGGATTTGCACTTACATGTTCAACCACTCCGTCTGTAGAGTGTGTTGATGATGTCTTAACCCCTATTGCTGGTTTCCCTGCTGCAATCTGAAACAATGTTGGACGGAGTGTCCCGGTTTGGTGCAATGTAGGCAAAACCCTTTCTTCACCCTGTGTTTCAACTCACTTTCACTGATCCGGAGATCTACCCATGGTTTGGTGGCAGGATCTTCCAGTTCAGGTGGAATTTTCGCTCCCTTGGGAAGAGGAATAGTGTTAATATTGTTCTTCATCGTGGTCCTCGGTCCCTTACTTTTGAAGGCAGTCTTTTTGAAGGCATTCATAGATTCTTCGTCATTCACATACTCAGACTCATGGGCTGACGAAGAGCAAGATACCCCGCAGTCTTGCTCTTGATCGTCATCAAGAGAAGAATCCTTCACGAGGGTCTCCTCGTCAACCTCAAGTAGATTGTGTGCTGCAAAACGGTTGCTGCCTGGAAACCGTTTGCGGTTGGTGGTCTTTTTGCCACCCGATCCACCCGGGAGGTCTTGTGCCTCCAGTTTGACTAAAGCCCGCATGAGGGTAAGAGAATCTGTGTACACTATGAGTCCGAGTCCCAGGCGATGCATTGTAGTAGAGGGGACCATACCTTTTATCACATCCAAACAAAACTGCGCAATCAGCTCCAGATCCGGAGTGGCAAAGAGTCTACTAACATACTGTTGCAGGTTATGCATGGTGCCGGTCCACTTGCTGTGCTTGAGCTTGTCAAGCTTAAGTCTAGCTTTAGCTGCAGCATGTGGACCAGCATACTGTTTAATCAAGAGTTCTTCGAGTGTAGCTACAGGCGTAGCCTTCAGCCATTTGTTCAGGTCTATTCTTTTGTAGCCTGACTCTACAGCTTGGATTAACAAGAAACCCCTTACCGCGGGTTCCACATTGGTCCCTAGGAACGACGACTTAGTAACTGGGAGTGTCCCGCGCACATCAAAGTAGGATCGCATAGAGCTGATCCATGATTCGATGTCGTCCTTTCCGTCATACTTAGACGGAATCTGTGCCGCCTTTCTATCTGTGTAACCAAAGTTGCAACTTGGACCAGCAGTTGCTGGGTCCGAACTCGGGACTGCAACAGTTCCAGAATGCCCTGTACTGCCACTTGCCACTGCATCAGCAGCGGGGTTTGGACCTGCTGCAGATCCGGATAGGTTGTTGGCCACACTCAAGGAAGAAGAAGAAGACGGAGTGCACACTGTTAGAGGGGCAAGAACGGACTGACACGCAGCACTAGAAGCAGGGTAAGCAGGCTGAATGATACTTGTGGTTGGCTGCACGTTAGCGAACTGTTGCAGCTGGTCAAAGTGCTGCTGCGCCATCAGGGTCACGTCCTCACGCAACTTCTTGAGTTCATCGAACACTTTGGCTTGTTGGCCAATATGGTCCTCAACTGCCCGAACGTCTATTAAAGCCCGGAGGAGTGGAACGGTTTTCTCTCCCACCTCCTCAGTAGTTAGTGCAGGCACGGTACAAAAAACGGCTTAATGAGCCTTTACCTTATCCTCCCTCTCCTTCTCCTTCTCTTCCTCTTCCCTCTTCAATGCTTTTTCATAAAAGAACAGGTACTGCGTTTTTTCTGCCTCAGGGGCAGCGTCCATTTGCAGCTTCCAATCTGCTGCAGATGCCATGATGGAGGACGAGGGAATCAATAAGTCTCTCAAGAGAGGTTGGTACTTCCTGACTTGTCTGGGACGAACACTCCTCTTCCCTCTCCTTACTCCCTCAAGAGCAACACTAAGAAGCTTCTCTCTTCTCTCTCTCTCTCTCTCTCGCTTGCGATAGTGTAGACGCAAGCATTTATCAAACCAAATGAAAGAAACGACTTGAAACAGTCAGAAGAGAAGGTAGAACTCCTAGCCGGAGCGGCAATTCATTTGAACTGGAGAGCAGTCAAAACAACAAAAGAAATAAAGATCAGAGAGATCTGATCCAGCCACACAGTCTGGACCGACTACGTATGAGGTCCTCTCAAGCCTAGCCAAACTCAGCTCCGTGAAGACATAGCAATTGAGTGGTGCTCAAGGTGCGAGTTAGACGGCGGATCGTGCTGTAAAGTGCATTAAAACGTCTCAGCGGAGATCCCCTCCGCAGCAAGTGTCCTAGTCCGAAAGCATAAAGTCCGAGTCCCAATCAGATAGAGCAGGGTAACTGACGTCAACAGACTTGGCCTGACGGGCCCTTCTTGTTTGGGCCTGGTCCCACTGAGTCCCGAACGGTCCTAGTGGAGTCAGAATCGGGTCCCAACCAACAAGAGTTCCACAAAGACCTACTCTGTCCCTACTGAATTGAGAAACAAAATTTTACCCCAGAAAGAACCTACAAATTACAACCGTTCAGAGTGAAATTGATAAAGCACTGTAGCAAGATATAGCATGGCACACAAGATACTCCATCCATTCACTCATCAGGCGAGCAAGCGGTTCACACACTTCACGCAAGATCAAGACTATGGAGGATGGAAGAAGAACCCAGAATACCCGAACAGGCAGTCAACTCCATGCACACACACATGGGCACCCTGACGGCACGACACTTACCTGAGTGGCCGGGCTCCTGAGATGAAAGAGCTCACCGCCCTCTCACATAGTCCTCCTGACCCAATTAGCATCCTCTACACTAGTGTCCTATCATCTAGGAGGGTCAAAATCTACCCCAAAGTACAAAGTCGGATCCCCCGTGGATGTTGAAGATCAAAGCAGCAACTTGCAGTCCGTAGGTGCAGATATAGCTGCCACCCTCAAGCTCGCCTAACTTGAGGGGAGCCCTAAAGTCACTCCTCGTCTTCCTTAAGTCCAAATTCAAGTTGTAGGTGCCCTTCACTGTCGCCTCTCTCAAGTTGCATCACGAAGTCCCACCTTGTGTCTCGCCACCACAACATGCACTCAAGCAATGACCCTACACAGCCCTGCCAGGTGGGGGCAACTTCCCTTTACCCTACACAGCCCTGCCAGGTGGGGGCAGCTTCCCTTTACCACGCTTAGGGTTCTGGCAGCAAAGACAACTCTCGCCAGCAAGTAGAATCCGCTCTGATACCAATGTTACCATCCTGGGCAATTTCGAAGTATACAAACATCAAAAAGTACAATGCCGTCCAATTGCAAAAGGAAATTAATGAACTTGAGAGGAGAGAGAGGGAAAGAAGAAGAAGAAGAAGAAGAAGAAGAAGAAGAAGAAGAAGAAGAAGTAAGAAAGAAGAAGAAGATGATGTACTCCAGCATAGACCAATGACAAGGCTCTTCTTCCT
>BFEA01000313.1:1505561-1519004 GCA_003427395.1 Chara braunii | reverse complement strand
TACCGCAGGACGAGGCACCGAAGATGCTGAAGCTCCACTCATTTCGACACGAAGGACCGGCGCAGCACCTCAAGTCAATCAATTGGAGAAGGGTTAGCAATAGACATACGAGACGAAAATGGGGAGGATGGCTAAGAGATCACAAGGCAGGTAAGAGAAGGCAAGAGAGAGAGAGAGAGAGAGAGAGAGAGGGGGGGGGGGGGAGATGTGGGAGAGCAAGTGAGAGTGAGTGAAAAAATGGGAGAGGCAGAAGAGGAGGAAGAAGAAGAAGAAGATGATGACGATGGTTGACAATTCAGGTGGAATACCAGTAGACGGCCGACAGGTGATACCTCGAGGGGACGACACTCAAAATACCAGAGATCGAGAGCGGCCACCCGAAGGTACCACACCAATTGTGGAGGCTGATGAACAGTTACGCATTGGCTAAATAGGAGACATGCTGACTGTTCGAAGAGGGAGGGATTAGGGACGAGTTTCAATAAAAAAATCCCAGGTTTCTACTTCCAGGGTTGGGAAGACCACGAAAGTCCCAGCTCCTGAAAGGGAGGCCTCCGACATAGAGTGACAGCCCCCCCCCCAAAAAAAAAAAAATTGATATAAATACCGGGCACTGCGTGCCAGGAACGAGCTTTCCTAGTCCACCAGGCCTTCGGCCGTGACTACTTCAGGAAATGGCCTCCAATTTTCAAAGGGCCCAAAAAAATACAGTACCAACCATATTCATGGGTGGATGGAAAAACCAGACCATGTATCACGCTAGAGACATGCTGTTATGACCCTTTGCGAATCAACTTATCAGTCACTCGGACCCATAACATTTGCACTCAAACCTCCCCAACTGGTTTGTAAAGACTCTGGTGCATAGTCGAAGCAGCAGGCAGCTCTGAAGGTCCAAGGGACGAACCCAAAACTTGCCATACCACATTAGCCTTGTCTACTACCATTCCGTATCCTTTGACCTCCCACCTGTCTCTTATACACATCTAGATGTGTATAAGAGACAGGTTATGACCCTTTGCGAATCAACTTATCAGTCACTCGGACCCATAACATTTGCACTCAAACCTCCCCAACTGGTTTGTAAAGACTCTGGTGCATAGTCGAAGCAGCAGGCAGCTCTGAAGGTCCAAGGGACGAACCCAAAACTTGCCATACCACATTAGCCTTGTCTACTACCATTCCGTATCCTTTGACCTCCCACTGTGCGGATGAGTTTTACTTTCATCACCTCTCACTCCTCCATCTCCYGCCATCACCGCCTTTATTAACTTTTATAATTCTTGCTGCTTCTATTATTTTTTCTCAATCCTTTTCCTGTAGTCTCCCAGTTACTCCCCTATGTTTTGCTCAAACCCAAAACTTGCCATACCACATTAGCCTTGTCTACTACCTGTCTCTTATACACATCTAGATGTGTATAAGAGACTATATATATATATATTTATATATATCGTCAAATAGAACTGCCCGGTAAACCGTAGGCAGAGAGGGAGAAGAGGACAACAAACGAGGGGCTGTGACAAACTGTTTCGTCGGAGTTTCACCGACTCATCAGGAGGCTGAACCCTCAACAGTCTGCAGAATCCCCTCACTGATTACACTGTAAATGATAATCTACATTAACCAAAATCAAAGTAGACTATCACTCACCCACACCAGATGGAAAACTCCACAGACTGTCGGTTCACACCCCATCACAAGCCAGCAAAACATCCACGAAACAAAGAAAGGTCTGTCACAGCCAAAAAATACACTCCAGACACGCCGCTGGCACTAGAGGCACAGCATGGCCGCGTAGTGACGGCCCCGACCACTGCCGCTCGACCTGACCGGAGAAAACCGTAGCAGGAAGCTAGCGAAGTCGTAGTATATATCGTCAAATAGAACTGCCCGGTAAACCGTAGGCAGAGAGGGAGAAGAGGACAACAAACGAGGGGCTGTGACAAACTGTTTCGTCGGAGTTTCACCGACTCATCATATATATATTCTGTTCATAGTTATATAAATGTCATGTATGTGTGTGTGTGTGTGTGTGTGTGTGTGTGTGTGTGCCCCACCCCTGCCCCGCTGGTAGGTACATGCTGTTGAGGCAGGTAACAGGTACCTGCGTCAAACGGCTAGGTACCCGCCAGCTGCCACAACAGCCCTACCGGTCGGGACTGGTATGAAAAAATTAATAACACACGCCACAACGAACACCACCACACCCATACGGACTTCAAGTCAGAGGTATCAGAGAAAGAAGAAAGGAGGGAGGAGAGAAGGGGGAAGGGGGGAAGGGGGGGAAGGGGGGGAGGGGTCACATACCCTGAGCTTATCGGCAGTTCCTCGCACATCCGTTCTAGGGGGCATACATGACTGCGGTGAATCAAGGACTCTAAAGACGCAGGAGAGACATTTTTTCAGTAGGAAACCATTATCTACCATATCCCTGACGACTTGCATGATTTCCATGGCTGCGATCTCTGAGTTGGTGCATAAGACCAAAATCAATGCCACTTGTGAAACTATTATGTTTAGAGACTGTTGGACATTGCCTGTTCGAGTCAAATTTAACATACTTACAAACGGGAAATTTTAGGGAACGCTGCTTGTTATACTTAGTGGTATAGTATTCCCCCGAGAATTCAGACAACACCACGATTTCTGAATTCAAAAACTGGGCCTTGGACCCATAGATCTCACCAGACTCTTCAGTAACGAACACCTCCGTCTGATTTTTTATGCTGATGAGGTGCATAGGATAGAGGTGGAAAATATTGGATGGGACACGCGGCTGTTCAGGATCCAAAAACTTCAAAATAGACGGGTTGTTTAGGCAGTGCAGATCATCAATGTACCTAAATGAGTGCTTGAAAAGCGGGAGCATCTGATAGGCACCATTGTCAATGATCCTCCTGATCAGTTGGTATTCATACTTAAAAACATAGAGAATACAGAGAGAGGGAGAGCAGGACAGTCCCATTGGGATACCCTTAATCTGCCTCCAAATGCCCCCACCCAACGATGTAAAACTCCTGGCAAGGAGCCAATCAATTAGGTCTAACACATCCTTTTGAGAGAGGAAAAACAAGGACGGGCTATCACCAGAATTGCGCTTAGAGAAGGAGCAAATTATTTCACCATTTTTCCTCACCCTGCGCTTAATCGTCGAACCGACATTCTTTCCCTCAGCAACACTCCATGCAATTTTTACAAAAAAATTGAATGCTGCGGGCAAACCATCCTCGTCTGGGCCAATTGGAATGGTCTCGAAGCATCTAGTGATGTCCCCAGAGAAAACTGAAAAGACCTTTTGCGGAAGGTTAAAACAGTAATCATGGACAAAATCAATGGCCCACCAAGCCGTTGTGTCAACACCGTGAAATCCCCTGAGGTCGTCAGTTAATTCCCTACAATGTGTTTTAACGAGAGGGGTCCGGGTTTTAATGACAGCATCACAGAGTTCCGCAGCGGGGGTCAAAAAGGACGACGCAGCATTAGTAAGCCACCTGAAGGACTTTTTATGATGCTTATATAAGGCCATGAGATATGGCAGCTTCGTAGGCCCTATATCGATGCGCGGACTGATTTTAGCCAAAGACGACCTAGCCTCATCGAAGATTTTCATGGGGGTTAGACTAGTGTGCACGAAATCCTCACTGGTCAATCTGTCGAGGGCCAGCTTCCTAACCAGGTGTATGCATGCAAACGATGGGGTGTTTGCAGCCTTATCCGTTCCTGCAATGAAAAAACGACTAGTCAAGAAGTCAATCTCGCTTTTTACTGCATGAGTGGTGAGGGGGGAAGGAGGGTTTGAGTGCCTCCTCAAACCGAGAGTTGACAGTTGCCTTTTCGCACAGCCCATGACATAGCCAGAAGCCAACTTGACAGCAGCAAAAGGAAGGACCGTCCTAGACTTCACATATTGGTAGTCAGGTCCCACCCACAGATAAACTCGCGAAGAGCATGTGGAATACATCGTGGTTGACGAGGGATATGATTTAGACCCTGTGTGAAAAGGAATTTCAAGGTTGAATTGCGAGAAATGGAGGGATCAAGTGACAAGGCATGCGAGGATGGAGAGGAGAAAGGTTGCGACATCTCATGAGTTTCAGGCAAGTGGAAGGGCAAAAATCTGGGAGAGGAGCAAGGGCATGAAACGCATTTCGCACAAAAATCCATCCATTCTTCCAAAACAAATTCCCTGAAAACCTTTGATGGTTTATACACACTCCTCTCCAACGGATCCTGATAGGTCCATCTGATGACAATCGCAGCTAGGAGGATAATTGCAGCAGGGGAAAGACACGTTTCGAAGGCTTTCTCCACGATGGATCTGAAGTTAACAGCCTCCATGGCTCTGCTGGAATACTTAATATGCACGTACAGGTCAACTTTTTCTGACGTGGCAGCCAGCCACTTATTCCTGCCAGACTCATCATGCCCGATTACCCCAGCTTGCGCCATTGTATCCTGCAAACCACCATGTTCCCATCCTTTATGGACATTAGCAACAAGCGACCATGAAGCAGGTGCCTATACAAGCAAATTATACAACTATACACACATTCCTCAACCCAATCCTAATTACGGAAAAGTATCCTGGCTGAAGTATTCGCCCTGGCAGCCCGCTGGGTATGGTTGCTCGTCGTGGAATTGCCGGCATCTCCCAGGAAGGAGATCGCAAAATCAAGTGGAGTGTCAGCGACAGCATGCCCTGGTTCCTCGTGCTGCTGCGGGGTTCCACGGCCCAACTGTTGTTCCGCCGCAGGCGGGGGGGGCTGACAAAATATGTGAGCATCGTGTTGGACTGCCTCTTGGCAGCAAGGGCCGGTTGCCTGCCCACCCTCTTTCGCTTGGAAGGGCTCTTCAGGTACTTATCAGGGAGCATAAGGGCAGCCATCTTGCGTGGGAATTTCCTTGCCATAAGGGCCTCCTCCAAGATCGTTTCCTGCCTCCTAGCCGGATTCTCCACCACTCTGTCTGCCATTCAACATGATGGTCCTCATATGGCTGAAGACCACACAGGCAAGGACCGGAGCACGCCACGTGGTTCTCAAGAACTTTCTTATGGCCCTGATCCGAGCACACAGCGTCGGGGCCTCAGGAAACTGGTAGTCGAGATTAGCAAGAAGATACCATAGCACTTGGTCAAACCGCCTTTCCGTACCGTACACTGCCAAGAAAGTGCGGTACCAGCTCATGGAAACTTCAACCCGGGTGCAGTTCTCGAGATAGGCCATATGCGCAGAGAAAAGGAAATTCAGGATTATAACGATGACGAACTGGAGGCCCTAGAAAAGCAGGCACAAGAACTGGAGACAGAGAGTCAAGAGAGTGAGGCGGAAGCTGCAAGAGCATTTTAGGATGTTGCTAGCCAGGAGAAAGCGATTGCGAGGAAGAAAGAAGATGCAAAGGTTAATCTTTATTGCCTTTTGAAGTGGATTTATGCCTATAGTGGTATTGGCGATAAGCACAAAGCACTCCAGATGCCGCCTTTCCGTATCGTACACTGCCAAGAAAGTGGACATATATGGCGGTACCAGCTCATGGAAACTTCAACCCGGGCGCAGTTCTCGAGATAGGCCATATGCGCAGAGAAAAGGAAATTCAGGATTATAACGATGACGAACTGGAGGCCCTAGAAAAGCAGGCACAAGAACTGGAGACAGAGAGTCAAGAGAGTGAGGCGGAAGCTACAAGAGCATTTCAGGATGTTGCTAGCCAGGAGAAAGCGATTGCGAGGAAGAAAGAAGATGCAAAGGTTAATCTTTATTGCCTGAAGTGGATTTATGCCTATAGTGGTATTGGCGATAAGCACAAAGCACTCCAGATGAAGGACAGGCTCCAGGTGGAGGATGAACACTGTACTCAGTGATCATCAGGTTACGCAATTATCGGCGTTATATCGTCATGCCTTTAATTGATTGCGCTCTGATAAGTTTCTGATGATATGGTGAGACTTCGCGTCGGTAGCGCTGACTGCCGCGGTGCGCAACCATGGGGTACTGGCGCGGCCTGCTGATTCGCGTCACGCCGAACGTTCGTCAGGAGCAAACATCGGTCGCCATCGCCACGGAGTACCTGAAGGGGGAATCCCTTGGGAACACGTGGGGGCGACATCGGATGTGAGAAGGCGGGAGCCGGAAGAAGCGGACTGCACGTGGGCTTGCTTGGACGAGGAGCGCACATCACCCACGTGTGTAGAATTCCGCGTGCGGACTTGAGCGTGAAGTCGAGATATCCATCTCGGTGATGACATCAACGTCACGACAGCCTCAACACTCGGCGCCGAAAGGAGCGGATTACAAGTGGAAGAGCGTGGAAGAGTGGCGTGCATCACGCACGCATGCAGAATTCCGCGAGTGGATCTGAGCTGAAGGTCGAGCTGCGACGACGACGCTAGTACGGGAGAGGACTTCGATTCGGAATCGCCAGCAACGAGTCGGCTGCTTCTACACTCGGGGAGAAGACAACGAAGGGAGTCGATATGAGGCGAATGAGACCATAGATCAATCTGGAAGTCGGCAAAACACGGGGCAAGAAGGCGATTGGAACTAGAGGAAAGAGAGAGTCAAGACAGGCGCCGCAGACAATGAGGAGACCAGGTAAGGCAAAGAATACCCGGAATTAGGAAGGAGCCCGATTTGCTTGAAAAATCACAACTACTGGCAAAGGTAGAGAGGGAGGAAAAGAAGTGGAAGCGTAGAAGGAGGGAGGGAAAGGAAAGGGAGGAGGAGACGAAAGAGACCGGGAAACAGGGCAACGGAGAATAAAGGTAAAGGGGAATTGAAGGGAAGAGGGGTAGTGAGGTGTAGGGGGAAGGGAGATAAGGAAAAGGGGCATGTAAAGGTAAAGGGGAGCTGAAGGGAAGAGGGGAAGTGAGGAGTAGGGGGAAGGGAGATAAGGAAAAGGGGCAGGTGATGAAAGGGACGGGTGAACAAGGCAACAGGGAACAAAAAACGGGGGTGCTGTTCTCGCCGCTGGACAAAGAAGTGGAAGCGTAGAAGAAGGGAGGGAAAGGAAAGGGAGAGGAGACGAAAGAGACGGGGAAACAGGGCAACGGAGAATAAAGGTAAAGGGGAGTAGAAGGGAAGAGGGGGAGTGAGGTGTAGGGGGAAGGGAGGTAAAGGTAAAGGGGAGTTGAAGGGGAGAGGGGGAGTGAGGTGTAGGGGGTAGGGAGATAAGGAAAAGGGGCAGGTGACGAAAGGGACGGGAGAACAAAGACAAAGATCAAGCACATCGGGCACAAAACGAAAAAAGGGGACAAAAAGAGAACAGGGGGAGACGACAAGTCGGGGTCGCACACTGCGAAACAGAGGGGTGGAGGACACAAAGGGAGAAGAGAGGTTGGTGAACAGGAAAAGGGAGCACGGCGGGGAGAAAGATGGATTGTATGGGTAGGAATGGTATTCAGAGAGAGGATCAGCTAAAAAGGAGGAAAGAAAGTCAGAGTGGGGGCAAGGTGAGAGAAAAGGAAGTTTCAAATTGCAGGTGGCATTGAAGTACGATCGAAAACAAGGACTCTGCAGAGGTGAAGGAAGACGGCGACAAAGGCCGCTGACAGAGCCCGACCAGTCCCCGGAACCCGCGGAACCAAGGAACAACTGGTTAAAAGGTTAAAAGAAAGGAATAAAAAGAAACAAAAAGGGTATAAAAAGAACAAAAAGTGAACAACAGATAAACCTGGGCACCATGAGAACGACAAACAGGCTGCAGCGAGCACACAAACGTTTGGACTCGATGCTATTCAACAGCAGGGCTATGAGGCAGCTGGCTGACGAACAGCTCCGGCTCAAACGATGGTCACATCAGAACCTGAAAACTCATGTTCCCCCGCCTCCCACAGAGGGGGCGAAGGGTCTGAACAAAGGAACACAGCAGATGGAAGACATAGAGGTTTTAACAGAAGAAGAGAAAGAAATGGAGTCTCGGGGGCAAACATCACACAAGGGGAAGAATCCCTCCCCCGCCCAGGGTCTGTGCAGTGACCAGCCGCAGCTCACCTGGGCAGACAAACTCCGAAGTCCGCCAAGGGGTCAAATGCTCACCAGTCAACGGGGCCATGGAAGCCCGCAGACCGGGAATCTCGATATCCCTTTAGACGGGCTCCCATCAGCACGGGCTTTCTTCATGACAAAATTCATGCGCCCGTCAGAAACTAGAGTGGTCACACAAAGTGGAAAGCAAGTCATGATTAAGGCCTACCCCAAAAATGGCATAGCATGCCGGGATGAAATCTATACGAAGCACGCCAACAACTGGGTGTTCCACGATGACACAACCTTCAAATCAGTCAATGATAAAGTTAAACGGATCGGTCACAGGCTGGAGACACTGAAAAAAAGTGTGGATTTGGCCCGCGACCAGTTTCTGATCCAAACGGTCTCAAACACCCTGTTCACAATCCTGTGCATGCATGAATCGGATAAGATCACGATTGACGGATGGAAACGCCTTCGCTGCGAACGTTCAGAAGTTCGGATCTACCCATGGGTGCCACAGCGCAGAGTGGGACCGGAAGAGAGGAGGGCGCAGTTGATGCAAGACTTCTACTGGGTAGAATTTCGCCATATCCCAGTCGAAATTCAGGCGGCTTTTGTGTATGATTTTGGGTTGATGTATGACGTTGTCGCATTTAGAGACCCCCTCCCCTCTTTCGTAGCCAAGAGGGATGATTACCTCATGTTGGCCCTGGACTTCCCCCAGGGCCAACCATTCTCCCTGTACGACGTGATCCCGTACCAGGTAGGGGGGGAAGAGTATATGATCCACACAGCACACAAACTGAGATCGTGGTGCCATAAATGCAAAGCATATGGCCACCTGAGTACGGATTACGTCTGCCCATCGCATCCGCAAAAAAGGACTCGGACAATTGGGAGACTGCAGAGAGACCCGGTCAAGATAACCCATTGGAGAATAGCGGACCCGGGACACGAGGGATGGGTATATATTGAGGACCTCACGAAGGAAGGCACGGTAATTGGATGGAGATGGGAGAGAACAGGGGAACCGGATTGGGGGTCGCGCCCCCAAACACATGGACTCCCCCGGCATCGGTGGAGGAGAAGGTACAAGAGACGCAAATGACCCCCCTGCAAGGAAACATGGAAAATGCAGGCTGGAAAACGGTGGGAAAGAAAACAGGAAAAGGAATGTGGGTGCAAAAACAACAGACGGAACCTGGACCGTCGCGAGATGGTAAAAATGGCCCCCGAGACATTCCAGGCCCTGCAGCTGGACAATATATCCCAGAAGAAGAAGGCGCAGAGAGAACAAATATTCAAAGGAAACAGCTCCCCCCCCCGCGCACATACAACAGAGCAGGAGCGAGGGGGCAAAGGTAAAAACCACTAAAGAGGAAAACAACAGCACAAGAGATCACAATCATCCCCCCCAATTAGTCGGGACAAGAGAGATCAAAGACACAGCTGGAGGGGGGGATGGAGGTAGAACCAGGGCTGCAGGGGGAGGAGAATTTGGAGCAATACAAGGGGGCAGCAGAAGGGCTCCCACAAGAGGGACAAATGACAGACACCGACCCCTTTCAGGCAGCTTTTGACTCAGAACCGATGGACGTAGACCCTCTCCCGGTCAACGCTAGCACATCACCCGAGGGCTTAGAGCCGGGAAAAGAACTAGGAGACGAGGAGGAAGGGGCACCGCCACAGCATCTACCTACGGAACAAAAACTGGTTGCCATTGCAGAGTGGCTAATGGGAAATTTGAGAGCAAAACATGGCCCCCTCACAGATGAATTATGGGATAAGACATATTTAGAATTATTCCCTATGCTCGGCACAAGCACTGCGCTTAAAAACGTGCTAGAGAAGGGACTGCAACCTGGGGTGAGTTGGACGGAAGCGTGGCACAGATTAACGACAATCGTTTTCGCGAGATTCCAACCACCCCACAAAGCAGCAAAAGAAGAACCAGAGCAGGAGGGGGGCTATGCCGAGGCAGAGAACCAACAGAACCAAAGGACACCGGCCACCCTAGAACTACAACAGCCAGTCCCACCCCCGGGCCCAGACCCTCCAGACCCGGATGAGAACGCACCGCTGGACCTAGAGCGAAAAAGAAAACTCAGTCAGCTGGTCGAGATGGGCCGCAATTCTGGGCCGTTGTCACAGGACGCCATGCTGATCATTCCGGTCCGGAAGAAAAATGAGATATGGGAAGTGGGCCTGGTCCCAGAAAGCCACAACAAATAGGGGAGCGTCACGCTCTAGGGTTGGTCGTCTTTTTGGGCGGAGCCACAGAACAGCCAAGCTGAAGCTTCGGCAGAAATTCTGCAAATGCAACTAGAGTCCCACATTGCAGAAACTCTACCGCCAGGAGCACAGGCCACAACCTCGATTTTATCAGGCCCCAACAAAATTGCACAGAGGGATGTTTACTTACGATACGACCCAACCAAGGAGGCAAGTATGAGATGGTACGCCCGCGCACAATTATTAAACTTACAAATGGTCAAGATTGGGCACAACGATACCTGGACTGAACAGGACGTCCAGAGATGTTTATGTGCCCTCCTTAGACAGGGCCAGGAGTGGGATTGGGACCAACTGTCGTGGATCTGCCTATAAAAAACTTAAGAGGATACAATGAACAACACGAGCAAAATAGATTCAGTTAGAGCAGTGTACGGGAAAGACCGTATCTGGAACCAATGCACGAGGGCAGCCGACCTTGACCTACGCTCCTTGAATGTGAACGGTCTGGCCTCCTGTAAATCAGATAAACAAAATGCAATCTGGGAATTGATGAGGGGAGTGGGGGGTAGGGACTGGCCAGATATAATGTATTCAGGAAACACACCTCATGGACACCCCAGAGCACAACCGTATTCGCAAGATGATCTGGTCGTATAAAGCCTTCAGGGCTCATGCCCTGAGGCCAGGAAGCGCTGGGGTGGCCATCTGGATTCCCCCGGAGTCCCGGGCAGACGCGGTCAACTGGGTGGTAGATCAAGAGGAAGGTCGGTCGGTGTCTGCCCTGGTCGCACTGAAACTTGAAATTGTATGCATAATATGCATCTATGCCCCCAACAATGTAAGTGAGAGAAGAATCTTCCTGGAGAACATTAAAGCGCAGATTACGGAAGGGGTCCCGGTCATATAGCCGGAGACTTCAATGCAGCCCCGGACCGATGGATGGATAGATGGCGGATGCCCTCCCCAACCCCGACGTATATGGAGGAGGATGAGAGGATGATAAACGATCTCTGTCTGTCACTGAAAGTCTTTGACTCCTTCCGGAAGCTGAACCCAAATACTAGATTTTACTCATGTCTGCGGAAGACTGGAACTGAAAACCAAACGAGATCCCGGATCGACCTAATTCTTACCTCGGAAGATATGGGGGGCTCCCTGCTTCTAGCAGCAATCCTGCCTGCAAGCCCGCACCCGAGCCTCGATCACAAAATGTGCACGGTCCTCCTATCCTTTCGAAAGCCCGATTGGGGACCAGGGTTCTACAAACTTAACACTTACATCTTGCAGCAGAAAACCTTTCGGAACTACATTACGGGCTGCTGGACGTACTGGCACTTGCAAAAGCAGCACTTCCAGCAGTCAATAGACTGGTTTAACAATGGACTTTTCTTGCAGCAGAAAACCTTTTGGAACTACATTACGGACTGCTGGACGTACTGACACTTGCAAAAGCAGCACTTCCAGCAGTCAATAAACTGGTTTAACAATGGACTATTGTCTCTGGGTAAAAAATGTCGCGAATATTCTAAACTACTAGCAACTAGAAAACATTAGCATGAAATGGAAATTCATCAACAACCACAGCAACTCAAACACCAAGAGCAGCCGGAGGAACATCCAGAAATACAAACACTGAGGCAACAACTCCAGACTTTCGCCACACATCGATGGGAAGGAACACGAGTAAGAAGACGATTAACAAGATAACAAACCGAAGGCACAATGGATACAAAATTCTTTAGCATGGCCCGAGCGCGTTCGCGCAGAACAACCATCGAAGCACTCTACAATCCACAAATTGGCCACCAGGATATCGCCACCTCCACCCCCCACTGCACACAGATAGCAAGATCCTTTTACCAGGTCACCTCGAGGTGTGCCCGACAAGAGAGGAATGCCAGAGAAAAAGAAATAGGGGAATTCTTGGAACCACTGGAGAAGACCCTGACTAGACAGCAACAAATAGATCTGGATCGGCCCCTGTCCAAAGACGAAATATGCACGGCGATGATGCAGATGGAAGAATAGAAGACGTCGGGTATAGATGGGTTTCCAAAGGAATTCTGGGAGACCTTCTGGACTCAGATGGCCCCGGACCTCATGGATTTCTATCAACAGGTGTGGGAAACAGGGATAATGGGGGAGTTGGTGGGACAGGGAGTCCTCACCTTGTTACACAAAAAGGGATACAAGCTGGATATTCGTAATTAGAGGCCAAGAACCCTGCTCACCGTGGTCTACAAAATGCTGGCGAAGGCTCTGGCAAATCGACTACTCCCGGTCCTGGAAGATATTATCCATCCGACACAAACCGGGTTCTTAAAAGGGCGAAGGATACATGATAACATACTATTAGTTAATGAACTACTTAAACTAACAAGACAGGACAAACAAAATGCGGCAGTCGTCTTTATAGACTTTGAAAAAGCTTACGCCCACGTGGACTGACTTTTCCTAGACAAATGTATGGGAAAAATGAATATAGGGCCAGTCTTCCGGCGCTGGACTGAAATACTTCACCACAACTCAACCACATGTGTCCAGGTCAATAGAAGGATAACGCCGACCTTTCCGCTGCAACGGTCGGTTCGCCAAGTAGACCCTTTGGCACCCTTCCTGTTTATTATCGTAATGGAGGCATTGGCAGCAAACCTCCGCGCCAACAAAGACCTCAGGAAACTGCAGATCTCGACCATACCAGAAGAAGCAATCTCGATCTGTTCGATGTTTGCAAACGACCTGACACTCATGGTCGATGCAACCGCAGCAAACATGGAAGAGACCAGACGATTATTCAACCGGTTTACAGGAGTCTAAGATATGACTGTCAATTGGGGAAACAAAACCTTGGGATGGTGGATCACCACCAAGGGACGCACCCTCCCAAGTTCCCGCAGGTCAAATGGCTACCGGAAACGGCCCCGGTCAGAGTGCTGGGAATTATGCTGACTGCACTGGGTAAGCCTGCATCGAACGATGAGTGGATCCTGAAACCTGTGCTAGAGAAACTAGCCCATTGGAAGGACCGTCAGACCTCCCTTATCGGAAGGGCATTAGTGATCAATAGTGTAATACTGGCGGCCCTCTGGTACAAATGTGCAATCTGGGCCCTCAGCAAGGACGCTATGCGATCACTAAAACGGCAGGTGACAGCCCTGCTATGGAGAGGCAATGGAGAACTGCAAAATGTCATAAGCAGGTAGCCTGGTAATCAGTGATTCAACCCAAAGAAAAAGGG
>BFEA01000313.1:1487806-1505396 GCA_003427395.1 Chara braunii | reverse complement strand
ATCCTGGCAATCAGTGATTCAACCCAATGAAAAAGGGGGCCTGGGGATCCTAGATCCAGAAATCCAGATCAAAGCCTTAACAATTCAATGGATCAAAAGATTACTTTTCACTAAATATCTCCCATGGCAGGCCCTTGCGTTGGAACAAATAGCTAGACTTGCTCCTCAGACACCGCAGGGAGTTAACCCGCTAATCTGGCTGGAAGACCTTTGCTGGACAGTGCCACGGTCCCGTCGAAACGGAACCAGCTCGGATTTGGTCAGGGACGACTTCTGGGTCCAGGTTGTGAAAGCTTGGCACCAGTTGCCGCTCCCCGACAAACCCTCACCAACCAGGTGGGAAGAGGTGGCGCGCCAACCCCTTTTCGGCAACAGGAAAATAACGGACCGGAACAGCAGAGTGTATTGCAGCTCTAGTGCCCCGTGGAATAGCTGGGTCAAAAAAGGTATAACCAAAATAAAAGATATATGGGACATACGAGTGGGAGATTGGAAATCGGCGCAGCAACTAAGGACCACACTAAGGTATTGCCACAAAATCGAAGAGCACATCGAAACCTTGATTTTTGCTATCCCCCTAGATTGGGTCCGTATCTTGCGCAAAGGGCCACAATTGACAGAAGGGGACTGGGTAACCGCCCCGGGAGATCCGGAGAGTGTAGGCAACATGATAGAGGTACGGGCAGAAGAAACCTTGACCAATCTCTTCCACATTGGCAAGTACAACGTGCTCACCCGCTACACTCCAGATGTGGTGAGAAGGTGCAGAAATTCAGATCTGCACAGAATCCGGGTGCTGCGGGACAAAGATGCATGGATCGTATACCAGCCAGACATTCCTATAGATGAACTTCCCTTTGATCCCGAGAAATGGCAGTGGTCCCGCCCATTAACACGCACGACGGGGGAGAGCTTAAAATTACACACCTTGATGGTGAAGGCCACCTATCGCCTACTGCGCCCAAAAGTGAATATTAAAGAAACAGTGAAGGCCCGATGGAGATCTCATCTGAATGTAGGAACAAAGGCAATCCACCCCAGTCGATGGTTTACTGCCACAAGGTCCAGGCCAGCGAAGATGGCCTCACTACAATGGCAGATAGAACATCGCTGCCTGCCCACGAACGATTTGTTGATAGACCGTACATATCTAGAGCAGAAGGGTCGGGCGCTACCGTGGTGCAGATTGTGCCACACCGCCTTCCCCTCCCGCAGACTCCCGGAAACTATAGAGCACATATTCATGCAATGTCCGGGGGCGGTGCTCACGTGGCGGTGGTGGGGCAGAATCTGGTCCAAACTGGATACCGGCTCCAACTGGCCATGGGATTGGAGAGCCATACTATGTGAAACCTGGTCCTCCCCCACTGACAATGCCTTCAAAAATAATATGTTCAAGTTAGGAAGGAGAGCAGTCATGTGGGCCCTTTGGAGAAAACGCTGCACCCACGCAATAGAGGGGGTCTGCATAGCCGGGGAAGAGGTATCAGACATGATAAAGCAATATATCCAACAAGAACTCCGAGTACAGTGGCAAAAAGTGAAAAACCAACTAGAGTTGTTGCATACACCAAAGGACATAACACAAGCAATTCAGCAGTTCTCCGGGGACTGGTTGGGCAATGTGAACAGGGGTTGGATGCTGTCGTCCGATGGGACGGCAAGCCTGCCCAGGAATGTGACGGGGATGAGTTCAGAAAAGATTACTCCATCAATTTCAAGGACTGGACTACGGTGGGACAGGAGATACCACTACGACCACCTACAGACTTCCCCGATCCATTCCCACCCCACCAATTGGCAATGGTCGACATGCAATGGTACGGTGCAGAATGAGAAAGGCCTCACGCAGGACTAAGGACCGACAAGCCCAAGAAAGGAAGCGGTGGGTTGATGAGTAACACAGGGAGTTGCCAAGAAAGCACGACTGATCCGACGGTCTGGTGCAGTCTGAAGAAACCCGCACAGTAAATCTTTGGAGGACAGAGTAATCAGTGCTGACACCCTCTTAAATCCCCTCTTGATTCACTGTGTATAGGGAACGTTGGACCCGTTTTCCAGCAGGGGACGCTGGTCCCTTGAATGTTGCAGTTGGGGAGGGGCAGAAGGAGAAGAGCTAGTTTTTAGCAGCAGACATCTGGCGCTTGGTTCAAGGCGAAGAGGCTCCTTTCCTTCTTCCCAAACTCCTGCTCAATCAATCCTCTGGATTCCAGAGTAATCAATGCTGGCAGGCGACTCCCACTCCTTTTTCCTGATATACCCCAAACCTTGTTTGTATCAGGGACGCTGGACCCGTTTCCCAGCAGGTGATGCTCCCCACCAATAGATGGAGCCTCTCCTCAGGTGCTAGTGGTGTCTACTCTTACCAGCATCGCTAGCACTGGAAGGGAGTTGGTCAAACCAGGTGATATTGGTCTTGCAGTCTGCAAGTCCACGTTCAACACATCTGCACTTCAAATATGGTCTACCCACATTCCAAATTCTCTTTAGCTCAGCAATTGGCGTCTGGCATTTTGGAGGGAAGAATCCCCTGATCGCCAACTGGGAGGAGGAAGCACTGCATTTGAGAGGGTCAAAATGACCAACCGTTGGGAGCCTCATGGAATCAGCCGTAAGGGGGTATGTCCCCTTGATGAGCTCAGTATTCTTTGAAAGCGCCCTGTCATTACATAACTCTACCTCGGCCTCGGTCAGTGACGCAAGAAACCTATATGCATTGACACTACTTGGAGCCTCATGATTAAACGTTTCCAAGTCCCAGATCTTGTCCTTCACGGACACGGCTTCATATTCTACCCATCTGGAGGATGTGAAGAAAGGCATTTCGGAAAAACTTGTTGATCTGCTTCCTCTTCTCGGCAGCCAGACGCACCGCAAGTTGCGCCTTAGATTTAGAGACGTACTTAGCGTGATACAATCTCTCCTCTTCAGTAATAGGAAGATCGCCATCATCCTCCGAATCTGTAGCAGAATCAGTCGGGTCATGGGCAGGGGATGGGTCCAACAGCTCAGCATGAAATGCCAAATCGGCCGACCACAAATCTACGAATAGCTTCTCCCTCATGGCTATGTCGTTCCTGATCGTGGCCTGAGCCAACAGATCCTCATCCAGCATATCCATGGCACCTAGGACATACGCCTTGGTTATCTGAGGGAAAGACTCTTTATCACGGGTGGCCGCCCACAGGATATCCGCCCAGTCATTGAAGGTAAGAACATAAATGAGGGGAGGGTAGGGGGCGGGGACATGGAGGGAATTAGATTTGACAAACTCTAACACCTTAGGGTTTGCCAGGGCTATCATCGCCTGGGTGGGACACGATGGAGCAGGAAATTGATCCAACCATGACTGCTTCCCTAGAACAAGATCCCTGTACCATCCATTTGGTGAGGAGCTCGACTTCTGCCACATGTCAAAAACCACCATACGGATCGACAGGGTGGAGTCGACCACCCCGCTGGCAAACGAGCGGGTGTGTGTTTTGATGCAAGGCGAAACCCCCGCGAGTATAGCCGCGGCGAGCCATACGATTTTAGACTACAAAATTTGACGCAACTTTTTATTGCAATCACGAGAAGAGAGGTGAAACACTTTGTAAAAGAAATGCTTTGTAATAACCTCTGCGAAAAAAACTCTCTCAATTTTACTGGGGTAATATCATTCATGCTGAAGCAAGTCCCAGAGCAAATGATACGGGATACCCGTTGGAGTTTCCAAGGGAAGAAAGGAGGGAGAAAGACAAAAGAAGGACAGGGAGAAAAAAAAGATGAGGAGAAGGAAGGAAGGGGGGAAGGGGGAGGAAGAACGACAGGGGCTGAACAGGGGGACAATACGATCAAGAAAACCTTCGGAGGGAAGTGCGACAAACCAGTCACTCAAGTCCTTGAAAATTACGGAAGTAACCCGTCGTAAAGCAAGCCCCACTCCAAAAAGTCCTGTCGATAGAAAAAGCAGGTAGAACGGGGGAAGGATGTCAGGGGTGGGTGGTGGGAACGAAATCAGAAGTACTTAAACTGTCCGAGTAACCATGCGTGATAAAAAAGAGAGAAAGAAGCAACAGCCGCAACATTCCCATCCTCAATACGCTACACACCCATGTCGAAGAGTTCTCAAAGGAGGGGGCAGGAAACTCCATGATGACCAGATAGTGCACACATTCCGACCACAACATTTGAACAAGTATCGAAAGAGGGATGAGTAGGGCGGGTAGGGGTCAACACGCAGACCAATGCCTCGACCGGGCCCATTCCCTGCATCTACCCGACCCCTCGTCGTCCATCATCATGAAGCCCACGAGCAACTCGAGATAGTACTGCAGTCCTATCTCCCAAATCATGGATCACCCTCCCCCATCCAATCCAACGAAAGACAGCGATACCACTCCCCAATTGCTCCATCGTTTACAGGCCATACACCACTTCCTTGATTAGACACTCCCGCACCGTCAATCAGAACTGATAATGCCAAAAGGCACAATGATCCCGACACTGGCACCCTCCACCTCCTTCTATCACTATGAGCAACGAAAGTATAGTCAACAAAAAAGAGAGATGAAGGACTAGTATCAACAACAACGGCATGGATTCCGGAGGGGAACGAGGGAACGAATCATTCATTCCGCAAGTGCCACCTGGATTGGTGCCGTGTTCAAACATCATTACCCAACATACACAGGATGAGGCAACTAAAGCAAATATCGCGACGATCGACCAGATCCTCATCCGACGCAAATGAAAGCAGAGAGCCATTACGCCAAACACTTTCCAGGAGGACCTCTAGGTGCTGATGAGTTTGCCTGAGCAGCAAGACGAAAGCAAATAGCCCTGAGGTGAAGGTCATTCATGAAAGCGTCGAACGCCAGATATCCCAAATAGACCGCAAAGAGGACGAGGACAAATAACRCGRCTTGCGTCGAATCCATGATAACACTTGAAGCSAATGGAACTCARCTYCCTTCAYTACCAGTCAGAAGCCGCAACCAAATCCTACAAGCAAARAGATCATCACAYACATCATGTATGTACATATATACTGGGTTAGGTAGCATCATGCATCTAACCAGGATTGGGGAAAGGGGGAGGGAGGGTAGAATAAAGTACCGTCCCAATTTGGCCAGAGCGGCCCCAAAAGTGCCGACGAAACGGAAGGAGATGGTGGAAAAGAGTCCCAAAGGCCTTTTCGCCAATCAACCACCAGAATTGGCTCGTCAGAGGGGAAAAAAATCCTCCGTTTTTCGTTCCAAAAGGGACATAAGCTCTTTAAGCTTCAATAGACTGGGAGAAGTAGAGCTAGGGGGGATGAGGCGAATCGGAGATGAGTTGTATTGGCGAGGGATTCATATTACCACAGGACGAGGCGCTGAAGATGCTGAAGCTCCACTCATTTCGACACGAAGGACCGGCGCAGCACCTCAAGTCAATCAATTGGAGAAGGGTCAGCAATCGCCTTTCGAGACGAAAATGGGGAGGATGGCTAAGAGATCTCAAGGCAGGTAAGAGAAGGCAAGATATATATATATATATATATATATATATATATATATAGAGTGAGTGAAAAAATGGGAGAGGCAGAAGAGGAGGAAGAAGAAGAAGAAGATGATGACGATGGTTGACAATTCAGGTGGAATACCCGTAGACGGCCGACAGGTGATACCTCGAGGGGACGACACTCGAAATACTAGAGATCGAGAGCGGCCACGCGAAGGTACCACACCAATTGTGGAGGCTGATGAACAGTTACGCATTGGCTAAATAATAGACATGATGACTGTTCGAAGAGGGAGGGATCCGGGACGAGTTTCAATAAAAAAACCCAGGTTTCTACCTCCAGGGTTGGGAAGACCACGAAGGTCCCAGCTCCTGAAAGGGAGGCCTCCGACATAGAGCGACGGGCCCAAAAAAAAATAATTTTTTTTTGATATAAATACCGGGCACTGCATGCCAGGAACGAGCTTTCCTTATAGTCCACCATGCCTTCGGCCATGACTACTTCAGGAAATGGCCTCCAATTTTCAGGGCCCAAAAAAATACAGTACCAACCATAGTCATGGGTGGATGGAAAAACGAGACCATGTACCACCCTAGAGACATGATGTTATGACCCTTTGCGAATCAACTTATCAGTGACTCGGACCCATAACATTTGCACTCAAACCTCCCCAACTGGTTTGTAAAGACTCCGGTGCATAGTCGAAGCAGCAGGCAGCTCTGAAGGTCCGAGGGACGAACCCAGAACTTGCCATACCACATTAGCCTTGTCCACTACCATTCCGTATCCTTTGACCTCCCACTGTGCGGATGAGTTTTACTTTCATCACCTCTCACTCCTCCATCTCCCGCCATCACCGCCTTTCTTAACTTTTTTAGTTCTTGCTTCTTCTATTATTTTTTCTCATTCCTTTTCCAGTAGTCTCTCAGTTACTCCCCTATTTTTTGCTCATCTCTCAGGTCTTTCCCCTTCTTCTATTTTTCTTATTCTTCTCTTCTTCTTTCTTCCTTTTTTTAATTTTATTTTTTATTTTTTTATATATATTTATATATACATATTTTTTTTCTTCTGTTCATAGTTATATAAATGTCATGTGTGTGTGTGTGTGTGTGTGTGTGTGTGTGTGTGTGTGAGAGAGAGAGAGAGAGAGAGAGAGAAAAAAAGAGAGAGAGAAAAAGAGAGAGAGAGAGAGAGAGGCGAACACGTAAGTCTCCAACCCCGCGGCTGGCCTCACGCTACTTGCATCGATAGGAGGAGCAAAATCGAATTGCCTGTTGGCCGGTGCGTTGCTCATCCTATCGATGGGAAACTCTCTCTTTCTCTCTCTCTCTCTCTCTCTCTCTCTCTCTGCTAGCCATGTGGCGGACTTTTCTTTTCTTCTTTTTCGTAGGAGATGGCTCTGGCGATTTTTGTCACGTTGTTTGGCAAAGGAGGAGCAGGAGGAGCGGTGTCGAGCGCATCGGTCCGACACTACTCAAGGGCAGCGCGGGACCCTCACGGCCGCGTCACGCAGGAGTTGGTCTGGATCCTCGTTGCGATGCATACATGGAGCTTCCGCAAGCTTCTCCGACCGAGTGCGCTAGCCATACCTCTCTCGAGCCCCTATGACAGGATAGGGCCTACGCGAGGCACGACTTACCTCCACCTTACGGGAGCTGTCACCTCCCTTCGGTGGGCGTATCCCCGCCGAGCTACCAGTCCACAGTACGAAAGCTGATCAGTTGCAATCGTAGAGGTGGACCAGCCGAGGGCATTTCTCGTTCGCTGTAGCATAGGGGGTACGCGCGGTAGTATGCCTCTATCGAACCTGCACGCGAACCGACATCTGGGGGGGCTGAGGTCCCAAGCGCGACTCGTCGCCGGTTGACTAGGACGCATCCCACACGCCACACGCACACCGCTATAAAAAACATAAAAATAAAACACACACAACATACGCACGAAACGACACAACACAGACAACGCGACAACGCTCCTAGTCCCTTGGTAGCTATCCCATAACTTTCAGATGCGGAATCGGATAGGCGTCGCGCGCGAGGCTTAGTATAAAACCGCGCGGACGCAGGGCTTACTCATATGGACTCGCAATGCCAGCGTGCGCACGCAGTCGCAATGATGGCGTACTGACGCAGGGCCTACTCATATGGACTCGCAATGCCAGCGTGCGCATGCAGTCGCAATGATGGCGTACTATGTACTGCTCATGACCAAGCGGTCCCTCGTGGATCCAAGTACTGCTTATGACACTCAAGTGTCAGACTCGAAGTGTCGTGAGGGTCTACCCCCTCACGATATTGCACGGCTGAAGGAATAGCCGTGTGGCCGCCGCGAGACCTCAGGCCTTTGGCTTGAGTGTCTCGGCAGGCAAGGCAAATAGGCTCTGCGCGGGGGAAAATTTCTTCCCTGCAGAGTCTAGGGCTTGGGATGTCCTCGACAAGGACCTTGAATCCCAGCCCAGGACCAATGTCCGACTAAGAGATTATCAAAAAGCATACAATCCAGTGGAGGGGTCTTTTCTGCCTTTTCTCGACCTTAATCCCTATTTAGCCCTTAATATGCGGGACCCTTGGGCCACGCGAACTTCCAACATAGGTACCCATATATATATATATATATATATATATTTTTTTTTTTTTTTGTGACGATATATATATATACAAGGGAGATAGGTATGTGACGATCACTTCTCACAATCACAGTGGGGCTCCTCACAACCATATGTATATGAGTGATCGCAGGCAGTCAAATCCGAAATCCGAACCACAGAACATACATGCAATCACATCAAAGAGCCAAACAAAGTCCACGCACTACACGGAGTCAACCCCAATCATTCTCTATACTCATACCCCTTGCTTTAGCCATGCAAGCCCCAACCTCCTATCCAACCAACCATAATTAAATACTCAGTACCTTTGTTAAATTGCCATTCAATAAAAGTCCGGGTGAAACCTTAATAAAACAATAAAATCACCAGGGCTAAAGCCTTTTAGGTTGAGTATTGAGGGTGAGTTGGAATTGAGTCGTAAACCGACGAATCGGCAACCGACCTGTTATCAGTGATAACAGAAGGTGATCCTCGTGGGATCAAAGCTGAATCTAGTCCAAAATCCTGAATCGACTCGTTGAAGAAGACTTGAAACACAAAACAGGTCAATCCTCAAGCTAAGTCTATAAGTTCATGGAGAATAATTTCCATATCACGACCTCACCCAAATCACCCTAACTAACTAGGCCTAAACCTACCTCTAAGTAGGTGTCAAAGTAAAGGTAGATCTTGGCATAATCCCCCCTATACGGAGTGGATCTCCCAGAATTGCCACCTGTCAAATATAATCTAACTCCTCTAAACTCGGAAAATTTCGGCAGCGCTTCCCGTAGGAAAAGTGTCTTTTCAGAACTTATATCAACTCGAATATGAAAACATAAACAGTCCTTGACTCCGCAAAGTCAGATTTTGTCTAACTCCCTGAACTAGTAAAAATTTGGACAACACTCCCTTTAGAAAAGGAGACTTCCCATATTTATACTAGGTCAGATATGAGCTCAAACATAACATCTGAGTTTAATTTCGACGAAATTTAACTAACTTCTTAGATTTGTAGAAATTTCGGCAGCGCTTCCCGTAGAGAAAGTGCTATTCCAAGATTTATACAAAGCTAAGTGTATAATCTGAAAAGACTCTGACTCTTCAAGGCCCAATTTTGTCTAACTCCCTAAATTAGTAAAAATTTGGGCAGCACTTCCTTTAGAAAAGGAGGCTTTCCAGATTCTTACTAAGTCAGAAAGTCAACAAGAACTGGATCCTGAAGAAGACAAAGTTTGACTAACTCCTTGGTTTTGTAGAAATTTCAGCAGCGCTTCCCGTAGGAAAAGTGGCTTCCCAAGATTTATACAAGACCAAAGTATAACAAAAGATCCCAGAAAATGCAGAAACTGATCCAAGTAAAATAAGTTTAACTCTGAAAATGCAGGAATTGAAACTTAACTCCTATGGCTCTAGCACGTGGCGAGCAACTAAAGCAACTACCTATCAACTGAAACTCAGACTAAGTAGTGGCATCACTTAGTCACATGCAGACCAAACCACAAAGGTAAGTACTCTCACCATCCCCAAGTCAACTTAGCAGACAATAGTTCTTAGTCTTTCAATGATTTATCCCTTTATACCCAGCTTACATAGGGCATAAAGCTAGACCACCCAAACTTATGGAACATGTCTAGCCCAACCATGAAGTATACACAAACAAAGGGCAGCACAACTTTTCTCTTCTTTGGGCATGTGACTAGGCCACCCTAGCCGCCCTGAACTGTTTAAGTATCCAGAATTTATATAATTGTCTGCACTTAATCTTTTGCGGTAGCATATAACTGAGCCGATCATCTTCAACTCAAGACTCAGTCTGCCCCTTCGTACCACAAATTTTATTCTTAATTAATACTCTCTGCAGTTGGTGATAGGCTATGGTCAGACCACCCAAACTTATGGAACCCTGTCTGACTAGCCTGTTCATACATAATATAATAATAGGGTATAGCCAAGTTATAACCTTCAGGTTCCAGCATGTGCGAGGCGTTGGACCAAGACCACCCAAACTTATGGAACATGTCTTGGTCCTCAGCCTGATTCATTTCTCCCAAAAGCCAAAGTAGGAAGAGGCTGAGCCACCCAAACTTATGGAACATGCTCAGACCTCCTCGTTCAGGAACTAAAGAAACTGGCAAAAACCCAAAGTAAACAGGGCGACCAGGCCACCCAAACTTATGGAACATGCTTGGTCCCTGAAAAGGCAATCACATTCAGCCCTCACAAGTCAGAGCAACCAGACCACCCAAACTTATGGAACATGTCTGGTCCTCCAAGCAATTCAAAATAAAACATAGCACTGGGCCTTCCCAAACTTATGGAACTGGCCCAACCTTTGGTTGACCCAATCAAGCTTCATGCAATACTACCTTTCTCCCACCCTTCCCCCAGATGCAACCCCACAATCTGCTTTCAGTCAAACAAAAAAGTTGAAACTGACATTACACATGCGTTCCTTTACTTAGTCTGGTTATGCCCTGAAGAGAAAACAAAAATCATAGGGCCACGCACGCATACGCCAATCAGACTACAGGGAAATAGGCAAACATGGGTGTAGTAGGTTATACAGATAGAGATAGTTTACATGAAGGTTCCCTGCCTCCAGAACCTCGCCTAGGTTGCGGCGGAGCTCCCGCAATCAGTGGGATGACTCCCCACAGAGTCTTGGTGCGGACCTACGGGTTGCAATCCCGCCTGTCGCCTTCCTCTCGTAACCAACAGACTAGACTTAGAGTGAGAAGGGCAGATAGAGAAAGGTTTTGACTCTCAGATCCAAGGAGGGTGCGCTCAGATTCGCGAGAGAGGGCCTTGTTGTCTTTAATCACCTGAGGGCCCCGCAATGGCAGCTAATGTAACAACTTCTTCAACTTCTGAAGTAGAACTGCCGAAATCAACCCCTTGGCGACCTCCCAAATCGCAGCACTAACCCCCTACTCATCCAGCCTGACCACCTCCCCAAGCCTCAGTACCTCTCCGCATCCGCCCAACAGCCTGTCACAATCCTTAGATGTCGCAGCAATACTTAGCGGCGGTCACCAGCAATAGAAGTAGTCACTTGCAGCACACAGCGGTGGTCAGCAGCAACAGTAGCAGTCTGTGTCCAGTCTGCAGCAGCAGCAGCTCGTAACAGCAATCCGCACAACGCAGCTTGTACTCAGTCCACGGATGCAGCAGCCGTGCACAACGGCGGCCACCAGCAATAACAGCAGTCAACAGCAGCCACGGTCCCTACATAGTCCACAAGCGCGGCGGCAGCACACAACGATCAATCAGCGGACAGCGGCTTGCTCACAATCAATGGGAGTAGCAGCCTGTTTGTGCACAGTATGCAGCAGCAAATCGTGCGGCCAGCAGCAGCCAGCAACAATACGCAGCATGGTCAACAGGTACAGCAACAGTTCGCCAGCATGCAGCAACGGCGGCCAACCGTAACAACAACAGTGGTAGTCCGTGCCCAGATGCAGTAGACAGTAGCTCTCAGTGACAGTATACAGCAGCCAGCCGCAGCCAGCAGTTCCCAAAAAAAAAACAGCTTAGCTCGCTGTCAGGGAAAACATAGTACAGGAGCCCAGCTGAGGCAACCAGCAAGATCCGCATCGCGGCAGAACAATACCCAATACTACACCGCCTAGATACACGGTGGCCAGCGAACTCCTCCGACTCAACGATGTTAGCTCCTGCAGTCAGCGGTTTGCAACAATGATAGCCCCCGGTTAGCTCTGAACATATGAACGGCTGCCGGATCTGACTCCTCACACTGTAGGTAGATTCCTTCCCCCCTCACTTCACACAAGATTCCTGTTCTCATTCAGTTCCCTTCCTGACGCCTGCACTGGCCTACAACAGATGTACTGTCGTGACCGACCTCCCAATTGCTGAACACAGTAACAGTACCATGATCTCACTCAAGCATGAATTGTACTTAGTATAATGGTGGTGAGGCGTCTGTAACCCCAACCGGATAGTGCCGAAGGTCTGAGTACGACTATCGAAACGGTCACGCATGCGAAGTTCAGAACTGCGATCTTAGCGATTGAGATGGCATTCCCTTCCACCATCTACTACTTATAGGAAGTGGGAATCAATCTGCTACTAGAAGGTGGACACGCTCATTCCTACGGTTCTATGTATGTATCAACTAAGCTGCCTGCCAACATACACAATGAGACTGAATCTTCCGGAAGGACATAGGAAGATACACCGTGACGGACAGACACTTTTGAAAAAAGTTGCGGTGTGAATATGAGTTAGGAAGCTGTCATACGCAAACGCTGCCATACGTGCGAGAGAGGCCTCCTTCCACCGATAGTATGAGCAATGCATCAGCCAATAGGTAAGTCCCCATCCCCACGACTGTCCGCACTCCCCTTCCTCTGTCTCGTTAATGTCGTCACCGAGTTGATGTACGAGGGGGATGATACAACCACATCTTCATCCAGCAGGTAAGTCATGTCCTCCTCCCTTTCTCAGCTGCGCTCATGCCACTTCCATCGAAAGCTCGGGCAAAATCGAGTGAATCTTCCACTAAACGTAGGAAGGTACACCACGGTGACGGGTACTTACATAGAACTCCCGGCGTGGCTATGCAGTAAGGGCCATCCGACGAGAGCACCCCCCCGCACACGAAGAGATAGAGTGGGGCTACTTCTATCGACAGGATGAGAAAAATTGGTATGAATCTAGCGTTGGAAGATGGCTGGATACGTGGTGTTTCGAAGTCGCTCCTTTTTTCGAGCGTAGCACCTACTCCCTTAACAACTAAAACCAATCACTAGTCCTCAAATCTAACCTTCCCATCAGACTCGCCCACCACTAAAACCCCGGACCAGCCTATCCCCATACTCGATCCCATCGAGAATCGAATGAAAATTTGCAGTTCATACTCCTGCCATCGCCAGCTCCGCCAGCTCTTGCGCGGCCTTCTTTCTCTTTATCTCCGCATCGACTGCTTCCCTGCTGATTCTAGCGCCAGATTTGGGGTCGCCAGCCCCAAATTCACTAAGATCGAGCCTTCAATCGCCCGTTTCTATCAAGAAGCGGGCGTGCAATCTTCTCTCCCTTCTTTGCCACGCTCGTTCTCGCCACCTCCGCCATATCCCGCGCAGCTAATTTTCTGGCTAACTTCTGACTTACTAACTCATTGGCCGATCCCCTTTTTGTCAATAGATTCGCGCGGGGCTAAAATCCCCATACCCGCCACCTCATTCACTTGATTCCGCCATGAATCGAGCGGGTCAAGTATCTCCCTCTACCCTCTACCTACTCACCCGCTACCCTCATCAAGGAATGCACCTGGCGTGATATCGCGCCCGGATTCAGTCATTTCCGCTACCGGTCTGAATGCACCTTAGGCCATCTCGGGCCCAGGTTCGTCCCCCTCTCTCATGCCTTCAAGCTCCTCTTTGGCCAGCCTTCCCGTCGCAGCATCCAACCTCCTTCTCTACCACTATGCTAAGCTGCTGTAGCAGTGCTTCCACAGAGCTTACGCAGGAAAGCTGGCTGGCTCGGCACTGCATTCTGATTTATACTCCCGTCTGGTGTTGGACTGCCCCGCACACCCGACTCGTTGGGACAGACCGAGAATCTCCACCCATGCATGTGGGCACAAAGCCCCGCGACCCCGTTTCAATGTGCAGCATACCGGGATCACAGCATGGGGACGGCAGCCTTCTGGCACAGCCCATCGGATCCTTGTCGGGCCTAATACCCCGCCTGCTGCCCACATTCAAACCTCGTTATACTTTAGTAGGCAGAGGCCTTGCTCATTAACAGCCGCTGTCCCGCCCCAGTCTCCTCGTATACCCACTCCTGCGCTCCCTTCCCCACTGGTCCGCCAGCCCCTAAGCACAGAGGCCTTCTCAACTATTCCGACCAGCTCGGAAAAGGCCGGCTACAGGACGGTCCGTTTTGTTCTTTCACCCCTATACCCAGGCTTGGTGCACAGCCTACTCAGCTGGCCACACATCCCCGCCTCGGTACCCCTGGCCTACCACGCCTACAGTGATAGCGGCACAGCTTCCTACCCCTCACGGGTCAAAGGCGCAACCTACCTCAAGCCCCTGTAGCAAGATCGCAGACTGATCTGCATATGAGTACAGCCGCGGCCCCTGCCCCAATTTTTACGGATGTACCGGAGGACAGGGGAAATCTAAAAAATACAAAATTACACCAACGGATATCTTTGGGGAAGGAAAGGGCTGTTGGCCTCTGGCCAGTTCCGAAGGTCTATTCCGTCGGCGCGCTTATTAGCAAAAGCTGAGGGGGATAGTCCCAGCGGGTCCTCAACCCCCCGGCTTCCCTCATGCTGTTCCACTGCTCCGTTCCGCTGCCTGCTGGTCTCGATCTCTGCACCTCCATCGTGTAAGTCCAGTACCGTAACCAATAGGGCTAAGCGCAAGCCTGGTACTGGCACGCGCGGGATGCTATATAAAGTGGTCCAACGCCGGTGCTCAAAATGCCTTAGCCATATTTCTTTCTGCAATCAACCCACCACCACTAGGCATCCCCGCCGGCTAGCACCCACTACGCCGTGGCCACAACACACGCCGAACCTACTGCCAGCCATGCGCGGCAAACAAAGGCCAGACCTTATTCTTTAAACCAATCAGCAATCAAACCCAAACCGGACATCTAGACCAAGTTTGACCGCTGAATGCGGAGTCCAAGCCTGACCGCTGAATGCTGTGTCCAAGCCTGTCTTCTTCAGCATTTTCTGAGTCTGTACTTTTGCTGGTCTGTCCGCTGAATGCTGAGTCCAAGCCTATCTTTGTGTGCCTACTCTGTTCTCCTGCTGTTCGCAGTCCGGAGGCTGCGCCTTACCTGGTTATGTTTTGCTGTGTAACAGAGCTTGACCAGCAAAAGTACAGACTCAGAAAATGCAGTGTCTCAGACACAACTGCAAGACACATTGTGAAAGACACATTGCGAAAGACACACATCGGGTGAGTCACTGGACAACCAACTCGACCCATGCAGTGAGAAGGGAAAAAAGGCAGAACACAAAAACGCCAAACAACAACCAAGGTAACCGACAATGTACGTGACCCCCGGAAAGCGGATGGGATGCCCCTAGTTTTCAACCTCCTCTCGCGAGAGAACTGATTTCTCCTTTAAGGGATGGGGGATCATTTGTAAACACATCAGTGAGGGTATGGCATGCGTTCATCTCTGGACGATTCGTGGGTGTTGTCTGGGTGCCATGAAGCACAGTCTGGAAGGTTTTGAGAGGAATGAGCCCCTCACAACGCCGGAAAAAGGCCCTGCCCGCTTCTCTGTCTCAGGCGCCTTCAGCTACAGTGCAGGCGCAGGTATGCTGAGGCCCAGGGCTCAGTCAGTTGCGTGTCGTGCAGATTCTGGAGGGGTCCAGGGCGCAGGTTACTGGGACAGGGCACAGCCTGGCCAGAGGCAGCTCGGTCTGCCAGCCAGAATAAAAGGCTGGAAGGCCGGCTGACTTGCACAGCTGGCAAGCATGCAGCACTGCGCACGCTCAAGGGAGCCAGGCCAGGGAAGAAGAGGGACAGCGGCATCCATATCCAGGCTGCTCGCTCCACAGCTGAGTGGTGAAGTAGCGGTGGTCCTTGGGGAAGAAGGGACGCGCGGGCGATGGTGGAGGAGATGAGGGCAGTGTGACGAGCACGTATCTGGTGTTGAGGAAGCGGGTTGTTCGATCAGAGTCTTCAGGCGACATTGGGCTGATCTTCATGCGGACTTGTTGTAGAGATAGTAGGCCAGGTTGATAGGAGCTTGTGTCAGCCCTCTGGGTGGATAGACGCCAATAGGAGGGACACGTTGTTGTTGTATTGGTGATTTTTATTTTTTTTATTTTTTTTCTTAAAACCCAGGGTGTTGTAGAGGCCAAGGACCAGACCCGCGGTGATTGCTGGTAGCGGAAGCCAATGGTTGTCCTGACAGGATAGGCCACCTACCCTACCCATCCCCACATTAATACTCCCAGCGCACCCCCTGTCCCTACTATCCTACCTCGGTGTGACCAGCACTCAGGACCATCACCCTACAGTATTGAGGGCAACTTGGACCAGACAGCAGTGACAAGCACCAAGGCTGGGCCAACCTCCCAGCCCTAGTGGAAGCAGAAGCGGACGAACCTTGCCGTACGGGAACTTCGGACGCCAGGCTCATGCAATCTTCTACAGGCCCAATTCAGAGAGTCCACCCAGCAGGATTACCTAAGCAAGGCAGGCCAGCGCCCGCGGACACATCCTACCGTCCTTCCCCTAGCTTACCCAAGGCTAGGCGGAACTCGGACTAGCCGGAGTGACTTATATCCCTAACCTACCCTAGAGCTAAGCCATGCATGAGTAGACCGCTTCATATACCTGATAGACCCCCCCAGCCCAGTATCGTAGTTGTGTGTATATGTGTGCGGCTAGAGGCTATGTATGTCTGTATGAGCCCATAGGGCCATGTTTGTGTCTGCCTGAAGGCTATGTGTGCTCTGTGTAACTGTATAGAGAGATGTGTGTGCCCGAAGGCCAGATATGTGCAATACTATGTAGAGGGAACTATGTTTTCGTTTGAAGAGATGGCAGGCCAAGCTGGACAAGAACCCCCCCAAAGTCCCAAGCCAGACTCGAACCCGTGATCTATGACATGTGACCTGAAGACTCTACCATTTGAGCGACAATCGCAAACGGCCCCCGTGTGTGATATGCCAGACTGGGGAGATCAACAGAACAACCACGAGTAAAAGCCACAAGCAACCCACGCAGTATCAAGACCTGACATACAACACCATGGACAACCCTTGGGTGGTGTGCAGGCAGTGTCTGTATAAGCTTACCGTGCGTCAGCCCAAAGGGATGTGTGTCCAGCCGTGCATCATTCTAACGCCCTGTCGGTGTCCATGCGCAAGGCTGCAATTGAGTTTTGAACCCGCAACCTCATACCACTATGCGCATTTCCAACAGGTTCTCCAACCACTGAGCTACATCAACTGGACCAAAGGAAGGGTTTTCATCATCAAGAGACTTCAATGCTTTGCCTGTTCGTATTTGGTGTGATCTCGCTTGGCATTTTGCTTTCAGTTTCAGCTCAATGATATCTGGTCTTCTTTGATATGTTGCAATTTGGTTTATTCAACTTTATTGCTAATTGCGTTTCTCATTTCCTTGCAGTTTGGAAAAGGCTGTGGAAGGGTGATGTGGGCTCCAGTCACACTCTGAGCTGCAGACATTGTTTGAACTCTATCAGGTTTTGTCTCATTTTTGTAGTCTTAAGTCCATTTCCAATGGAGCTCCTGGCATTCAGAGTGTGATGACCCGTCCAAACATGGACCGAAACACACAGCTGATTTCTCAGTTTTGCCCATAGACTGAATGCCCTGCTGAGTTTCCCGCTTGCTACTAAGTCTGTGTGTGCACGCTTGCTGGACTGCATGCCTGTCTGAGTGCTTGTTGGCTTGAGTGTGTGTGTGGCCGTGCCTGTCTGAGTGCTGGTTGGCTTGAGTGTGTGTGTGGCCATGCCTGTCTGAGTGCTGGTTGGCTTGAGTGTGTGTG
>BFEA01000313.1:1458264-1469039 GCA_003427395.1 Chara braunii | reverse complement strand
GAACCCTAAACCCTAGTCCTACCCTCTCTCTCCGTTTTGACCTTTGTATTTTAATAGCAGACAGATTGCTGAAAATTAACTCCTATCTGTTCTAGGTTACCCTTATCTAGGGCTTGTATTTTGTCTTATGATGTGCTTGAGCCTTAAACCTTAAAGCCTCCCCTTCTCTCCCTTTACGCTATGTGTCCTCCTTCTTTCATGGCGGGCTGGTGTTGCTGCTGTTTCCTTTTGGACTATCCTTTTCTATTTTGCCTTGGCTTTCCATTTGTCCCGAACCTCCGTTCTGAAGTGCTGTCCTTGCCATTTTTGTTTCTTCATAGGCACTAATCTTTGCTTCCTCTTACCCTCCCCTAGTCTATGGTTGCGCTTGTTCCTCCTCCGAGCTTTCCTTTCTTATCAGTCTAAGTCCATTGTGGTTGTGTTATTCTGACTTGTTCTTGGGCTGTCCGGATCCCACCAGTTCGTGAATTGAAGGGCTTTTCCGTTTATCCTTGCCATTAGTCCCTCCTTCAGCCACTGTTGTTCAAATTCTTTCTGTATTTTGGTCCTCTTCTGATCCTCTATTTCCTTGTCCATTTTCTCAAGCACTCGTTTCCATTCCACTCTAACTCCTGTTTCTACCATTTCCCTTGCCTCTTCCCATGATTCATTTGCCGTTATCTTCTTTTTTCCTATTGTGTTTCCACATCTGGCTCTCCATATTACCCACAGGGTTGTTCTTTGCAGTAACTCTGTGATCTCCTTATCCTCCTCAGGGATTAAGCCTTCTCTGTCTATTGCTGTTAGTAGGAGGAATTGGTTTGTCGGGAATTCATTATTAGATAGGTTGGACCAAGCCTTTTTGCACTTGATCCAGAGGGCTTTGGCGTGCTGGCATTCTAGTAGGCAGTGAGTTAGTGTTTCTGCTACTTGTTCCTGGCACATTTGGCAGTGTGTTGAGGATTCTGTTCGATCTTCCTTTCTCCTCTTTGTTTCTAACAACTCGTTGGTGGGGACTGCCATGTAAATTATCAACCATTGCAAGCTTCTCACTTTCTGAGGCCTGATCGTTGCATAGTAGGGCCATGGGATTGTTTGCAGGAAGGCGGGGTCTATTTGGAGGTTTTTTTCCCCACCTTGCCGCTATGATCGGTTGTGGATTTTCTAGCTTGCGTCTTATCTTATACCCCCTTTTTACTGTGTATTCGTGCAGCGGGATCCACTTTTTGGCTCTTCCCCTCCCTCTATTTTGATACCAGCCCCACTCATTGGGGTCGACTTCTAACTCCGATATGTCTTTATTTGGTCTAAACAGACAGGTGGGGGGTTCTACTTTCCTTCTCCCTTTCCTTAGTCCTTTTTGCTCGTTTTTAAGTTCTCTGACCCTCCTCAAGTCTTGTAGGGCAAAGTCTAGACTGATTAGGGTGTCTTTTCTGACCTCCACTATTGCTTTATCTGCGTCCTCCAACTCATGAACTTCAAATTTGGCTATGCGCCTATCCGTTCCCTCGTATCTTATGAAACGTAGGGCTACCGAGGGTGTTTCTTGTGTCTTTAATGTTGCCCAGTCTCCTTTCTTCCAAACTATACTTCTTTTTAGCGTTGACCTCCAAGCTATTGGGATACTGTTTATCACTTCCTCTAGGTTTTTCTGTAAGGTCTCCTTCTGATTTCCACCTGCTGTTTCCTTCATCCCATATGTGTTTGATCTTCCATATGCCTCTCTCTACCCAAGTCCTCCATCTCTTCCCCCTCGCATTGAGCGACCATGTCTTTCCGTTCTGATCCTTCAAGAAGTCATTCCCAAACAGCGGTTGTCTCAAAATTTCCTCTTTTGTTCTTGGACTTCTTTTTCTTTGTGGGAAAGCTTCCCTCCATGCTGTTATCAGTTTTGCCTAGTGGCCACTTGGGGGATCAGCGTTCGGTAACTGGTTCCTTTGTCTAGGTCTGCCTCCTTCTCTTCTGGGTGTTCAGTATCTGTTCATGATCCATGCGTGACCTTCTATGCTGTCATGTGCTTTAAATGGTAGCAGGTTTCTTATTTGGTGTAGGGCCATTTCTTGCCATGGTAGTTCCGTTTTCAACAACAGTCTTAAGATCCACTTTGTCTGGAGAGCTTTATATTCCGTTACGAGATCTATGAGACTGATCCCTCCTTCCTCTATTGGATTGGTTACATATTTCCAGGCTACTTTGGATATGAATTGGTTTTTGGATGCGTCCCCTGTCCATAAGTAAGCTGCTGCTTTTCTCTTTATGTCCTTCGTGAAGTTGGTGGGTGGGTCCCAGATTGACGTCGTGTACCAGACCATGGAGAAAACCGATGAATTGATGACTATCGCCCTACCCATCAGCGACGTGTAGATCTTTTGCCATCCCTTATTCATGACAGCTGCGAGTAGGCTCGTTGCTATTGAGTTGCTGGTCCCTGCCAGGGTAACTGTGATTCCCAGGAATTTAAAAGGGACTTGGTGGTCAATCCATTGTAATCCCTGCGTTGATTCATTGTTTGGAGGGGGGGGGGTTTCTGAGAGCCACCATCCTATTGTTTTCTTCCAATTTATCTTCATTTCAGACGCTAGGTGGAAGGCTTCCATAACCCTCGTTAGTGCTAGAAAGGATGAATCTGATGCCCTTATGAGGACTGTTAAGTCGTCCGCGAATAGCATCACTGTTGGAAGTTGGATCCGCTTGTTCCGTCCGTCATCAAGGGTCTGTAATCTTTCTATGGAGGGGTCCTTTCGCAAGAAAGTGGCTATTGCTTCCATGACAAAGAGAAATATTGGAGCAGCTAGTGGATCTCCTTGCCTTACCGATCTCGTCATTCTGTACGAATCTGATAGGTGGCCGTTGACTTGGACTCTCCCCCTTGCGTCCGCATACACGACTCTCACCCAACTCCTAAAAATTGTCCTCACTCCCATTTTCTCCATGCACTGCTGAAGGAAGTCTCAGTTGACTTGATCGTAGGCTTTTTCAAAGTCAAAGAAGAGGATGGCAGCTTGTAACTTCTTATCTCTTATTAACTTGGTTGTTTCATTCACACCGATTACGTTGTCCAGGATGAATCTTCCTGGGATGAATCCTATGTTGATCTAAATGGAAACATTTATCAATTACATTTCTTATTCTTTTGGCTAGGACCTTTGCTATTATTTTACAGGTTATTGTTAGTAAGGATATTCGCCTATAATTCCTAATGTCTTCCCTTTCCCCTTTCTTGTATAGTAGTGTTACAACTCCCGTGCTAATGTCTTCTCCTAATGTCCCTCTCTTATATGCTTCTTGGTAAAATCGTAGGAGATCCCTCGCTAGCAAAGGCCAGTGCTCCTGCCGAAATTCTTTCGTTAGCCCGTCGATGCCTGGGACGTTGTTTGGTTGCATGGAGTCGAGTGTTCCATGCACTTCTGCTAGGGAGAGGTCTTTGTCTAAGTATGTTGCTGCTTCTAGTTTGATGCAGGTGTCAAGGTGTCTAAGGAACTTTTCCCTCGCCCTCCTGATAGCTCCACTATTTTCTCCCGTTGACTGTGATGTATATAATTTTTTGTAGAAGTTAGTGGCTATTTGTAGGAGACCTTTCTGTTGGTTTTTTAGAGTTCCCCCTTCATCCCTCAGTTCTAGGATCCTGTTGTTTCTCCAGCTGGATTTGATTCTTTGGAAAAAGAATTTTGTCATTGATTCGTTACTCTCCCAGTCTTTTATCCTTGCTCTGATGCTCAGGCCCCTTCTCTTCCAGTCTGCCCATTGGGCCAGTTCTTCCTTTGCCGAAGAGAGTAAGTTTTCGTACATTGGAGAGTCTGGATTGCGGATTAGGTTATATTCTGTTGTTTCTACGATGGACTCTAGGAGCTCTCGTCTTTCCCTTCTTCTTCTGTCTTCGTTTCTTGATTCCTTGCTTAATTCCTTGCTTACGCGCTGTAGGGCTTTTCCGAAATTTGGGACTGTGTCCTCCCTTGCATTCGTTGAATGTAATCTTCCCATGTTTGTCTAACCACCCTTCTGAAACTCTCTAGCTTTAGTAAGGAGTTGTTGACTTTGTAGAATCCTTGGCCTGCAACATTATCTAGGCCAAAGTTCAATATGAGTCATATTTGCTTGTGGTCAAAGCCCTCGTAGAAGGGGGCTCTAAAGATTGTCGAAGCAAGTACAGTCCCTGATAGTGATTCAGATATCAAGAAGTAGTTTATCTTAGATAAGGATGTTCTCCCCTGCTGTGTCCTCCTAGTGCACGTGAATCTCTTGGCTTCTGGGTATCTTGTCGTAAACGGGTCTATTAGTTCCTTCTCCGTGATAAAGTCTAGCATTATATGGGCTTCCGCTTCATCATACCCCTCCCTGGCATGAGATATTATGTCAAGGAGTGGGTCTACTGTAGCATTCCAGTCTCCCACTGCTATGGTATGCCGGTGGTTTGGGCATTCTTGTTTGATGACCGCTATTGCTTCCTTTCTTTGGGCGTTAGTGTTTGGGGCGTATATGTTTAGTAGTGTTATTTCTTCCTGTCTGTAGCTGAAATCTATCCTAATCCACCTGCCTCCCTCAGTATCCTTGGTTACTTGGTTTATTTGTAAGTGCTGTAATGCTTCAGATTTTCCGTGGAAAAGAATTAGCACTCCCGCCGATGCTGGGCCGGGGCTACTTACCCATTTTGCTCTCCATTCGTACCTCAGTCTTCTCTCTATTTCCTCCTGTATGGATTTATGTTCATCAGAGCTGGTTAGATGTGTTTCTTGTATGCAGACTATGTCTGGTGGGTTATTGTCAAACCATTTGAGGTTAGCTGTTAAACTGAACCATTTTGTCGAGGTTGACAAAAGGGTGGCCAGCCCATGTACGTTCCATGATCTTATATCTAGTTCCGCTCTTTTCTTCGCTCTGTGGTGTTCCTTCTCCCCCCCCTCATTTTGCTCACGCCCCCCGTCCATGGTTCAATGTTCCAGCCTAACCGGTTCAACTGATCTGGCTTAATTCAAGGGGATGGTGCGGACATCATTCGCAAGGTTGCCCCCTCTCCCACCTCCTGCAGATCCTGCAGCCTGTCTCCCAGCTCCCTTTGTCCCATCCTGTGAATTTTTTGGGCAAAGGCGATTGCCAGGCTTGCCGCTGGTAATTCCGGCAATACACTTGTGCCAAGGGTTGTGTATGGTAGCTGTGAGATTTGCCACCAAGGACGCCATTGCAGGTTGCTTTTTAAGGAAGACCCTGGGCTGTATATGGCTACCACTGGTCTTACATCCAAGGTTTCCTCCTTGCTTTCAGTCCCCCTTCCATTCATGGTGGGTACCCTCAGTGTTTCCCCCAACACCCCGACTTTGACTGGTTCTTTTTCTTAGACCGTAGATGTAAGCCTCTCCTGTATACTTTGGCCCTTTTCCAATCTGGGGAGAGCAAAATTAGTTGCTATTGTGATCTGCCAGTCCTCCGTCAGCACATCAAACATCATGGCCACAATCGTTCTTGAGGGTAACAGCATCTTACTTGTTGTTACGGTCTTGTTCCGAAACTCCGCCTGCGTACAGCCGTTTAAGGAGCCCACTGTGACTGTTGTCAATCTCATTTCCTCATTCAGGTCCGACAACCTTTGGATATGTGCTTCCGACACTGCAGACTGCAGCAACAACGTATCCTTTTCATTGTTCTGCTCTTCCTGTCCTTTGCTGTTCTCCTGGGTTGTTCTCTTTCCTTCCCTCTTCCCTTTGCCCCTTGATGTTCCCCCTTTGATCCCTGGTTTCCTTCGCCTTCTCTCTCCTCTGATTTCCCTTCTTCTTCTCCTCCTCCCCCTTTTTGTTGTAGGTCTCTGGCAGTTCGGGCATCCTGTATCTGTCCTCCCTCTGTTGTCCTTTTCCTCCTTGTCCTTCACTCCTCCCTCCTCTCTTTTGTATCCTTGCCCGGTCTCTCTTAATTCGGCAGTATTGTTGGGCATAATATTCTGTAATTTCCTCTTCTTCATTGAGCGGCTCATATGGGTTTGGTGTGAGTGGGATCTCCTCCACCCTTGCGTTCACTTCCTCTCTCACGTAGGTCATATGCAATTCAAACATACTTGCCCTCTGTGCCTTCATTGTTTGAATGTATTCCCTGATTTCCTCTATGGGTCTGTTTTCCCATTCCTCTTCTTCCTGCCCGCAATAGTAGTCTTCTCCGTCTTTTCTTCTGATGGGTTCTTCTTTGGTGATTTCCCCCCTTTTCCTCTTTGTCCCACTTCTTCTGTCCTCGAACATTTCCACATCCTGCCCTTGTGGCTCCCCGTTCTCTGCATTGGCGTCCTTTTCTTGGCCCGCTCTTGAGTTCCCTTTGCGTGTGTATTGTACCACCGTGTTGTCTGATGTGTTGTTCGCTGTTGTACCCAACTGCGTTCCGTTCCTCTTCCCTTCTTTTACCACTTCCAACCAGTTCCTTTTTGTCAGCTCCCCTGTTTCGTCCAGGTTCATTTGGAGGTCTCTTAACCTCCTCTCCTCTTGCACTCTTTTTTTGTTTAATATCTGGTCCGTTGTGAAAATCTTGGTGGATTTCTTGCCGACTTTCTTGGTCTGCCAACTGTTGTCAGATGGGGGGTAGATGTCTGGTCTTTGGGTTGGCTCCCCTTCCATGACCCATACCCAGTCCGGGGTCTCTAGGTTGTCATTAAAGACCCATCCTATGTACTTAGCATCCCTGACAAACCAGAAGTCAGGTTCTCCCTCGACCTCCTCGAGGCTGGTTGGTCTCAACGGTCTGTTTCTTGCTGAGTCTGCTTTCCTTGGGCACCTTGGGTCTGTTCCCATGTGCCCTCTCTGTCTGCATTTGAAGCACAACGGGTTGCTTTTGGTGGAGACTACGACCTTCACTATTTGGTCTCTGACTGCAAAGTGCCAGATTTCTGGTAATTGCGGTGAGACTGCACCCTGGGTGTTTAGGCATGCCATCATGGTATCATGCTGCAGTACTAGGAAGTCCGGAGTGGGTGTGATCCAATCCACGATCGGGAATTGGCCGTACTAGGAAGTCCGGAGTGGGTGTGATCCAATCCACGATCAGGAATTGGCCGTACTCCTCCTGCAATCTTGCCTTGATTGCCCCATGCAGCCCTTCCCGTATTCCATCGAACTGAATCCAAAAGTACTTTTGCATCAACTGCTGTCGGTACCTGGAGGGGGAAGTCTGTGTTGTTTTGGCTGGGGCCCAAGGGTAGACCGTGACCACTGACGGATTGCAGGTTAAGGATTTGTTCTTAAGGAACTCTGCCTGTTTTTCTTCTTTGCAGACAACCATTATTGTGTTCCTTCCTCTACTGTGAAATGTTACCTTTGGTTCCGTTCCCGGGATCGGTTCTATGCTCTTGAGTTTTTCCCACAGCCATTTCAACTTTTCCGCCCTGTTGAGTTCCTGGCTTTTTTTGGAGAAGGTGAAGAGGACTGCATGTTTAGAATAGAATTCGTCCAGGGACGGCAGCGATTCCCTTGGATATTCCCATATCACCACTTCCTCCTTCGCTCCGTTTCCAATGTCGACTAGCTCTGTCCTTTTTGTCATCTTCACTTTTGTCTTCTCTGCAAGCCAATTCTGGGTTTCCATTCCCATTCCTTTTCTTGCCATCCCCTTCTTCCCTTGGTTATTTCCCTTGCCTTTCTTTCTTGGTGGTCCCCACAGCTTGATCTTTGTTTTTTTTTGTGGGCTGTATGGTCTGTCTTTCTTACCCTTTGATTATCTGTTGTGCAGGGCTCTGATGTGCAGGCTGTTCGCGTTGGTGTGGCCAGCGTCTCGTTCAGAACCAGTAACTGATAGTTTCTGTTGGGGGGCTGGGATTGATACTAATTTCATAGCTTAGACTTGCTACCCCCTTCTACGGTATTGAGAACCCCTAGGCTCCCGTCAAGCACTAGTTTGGAGTCTAGCTTGGTGGGATCTTAGGGGGCTGAGAGCAGTCTGGGTGTAGCATTGCTGTTTTTGGGTAGGCCTGCAGTTGAGCCACTGAGTGATGCTGGACGCCCGAAATTCATATTAAAAAAAAAAAAAAAAAAAAAAAAAAAAAAAAAAAAAACGAAAAAACAAACAAACAAAACAAAACAGATTTTAATCTTAATAAATCGTTGAATGATAATTAATATTGGTATTATTAGTTAATGATTAATGTTAGTAATTCTTAAATATTAATTGGTTGTTTAGGGTTATGTAACAAGGGATGATGCTTGTATAGATAGTTGTAACGGAGGGATCGGGATGGGATCGGGATGGGGATCTTAGTGGAAATAGGAAGAACGCGGGGTGGAACTGGGGAGGGAACGAGCTGAGATCAGGGTGGAAACAAAGGTGGGATCAAGCCGGAATTGGGGTGGGACGAGGCAGAAAAGGATCGGGGGGGGTGGGGATCGGCGCAAGGTGGTAAATCCGATCAGGGTAGGGTCGATTGTGAAGGGCGTCCTGAGGTAGGACTATAGTTTGTGATGGGAACGGTCCCGGTGCGGTGATCTAAGCTGGATTAGGATGGAACCAGGGGGGGGGGCCGAGGCGGGACCGAGTCGGGATTAGGATGGATCGGGGGTGAATAGTTGGTCGAGGTTGGGGTGGGGTCAGGGTGGAGACGGATCGGGATTGATATAGAACCGGGGTGGGAACGCGTCTCAGTCGAGAGTGGGGTGGGGGAAACTTGGGGATGGAATATCGGGTTGGGTTGGAACAACGATTGTGATAGGGGAGAGATCGGGGTGAGGATCAGATCCGGATTGGGAGGGTGCGGGGGGGGTAGCGCTTGGGGTGGGACCGCGTCTGGATTTGGATGGATCCGGGGTGGAGGATTGATTCGAGGTTGGGCTGGAGTCTGGTGCATCACTTCCTATTACTCGTACGGGTGCTTTTCTCCTCCTGTTGTGACTCAGTTAGGAAGGCTCCTTTTCCGAGAAAAGGTTGGGGTTTTGCTGTGTACCGTGTCTTCTACTCAGTTTGTAATCTAGTGCCTGTCTCCGTGTGTTTGTAGAATCTGGCGCCTCAGACTGCTGGTGGCAGGATGACTCGTGATCCTATGCCCTGACCTACCGGATGTTGCTTAAAGGAGCGGAGAGGAAGATTGGGAGAAGATGACTTTATCTCAGCGGTGATGTCTCCCCTATTCTTCTTTCTTGTGCCCGTTCCTGACGTTGCTTGTCGCCTTTGGCAGGTCTCGCTTGGCTTTTGCGGAGGGATGCTTTTGATCCTACCTTGGTTGCCGAAATGTCCTGTCCTGACCTTTTCTGTCGTGATGATTGCTGCGCTACTCCTCTCGGATGCTTGTGATGATCGCCTTACTGGGCCCCTTGATGCTTGACTCTTTTCTCTCTCGAGCGTTTTGTCTCTTCTCTCTCCTTCTTCTTTCCCCTTCTGTCGACTTTGTGTCTTTTCCGGGTCCTAGGAAAATCTCTCTTCCTCCTCCCGACTCTTGGTGACTCTGATTACTTCTCTCTCTCTCCTATTTTTCTACGTGCGTGTTTTCCTCAAGATCTATTTGAGGGTGCCACGCACGGAGGTGTGCAAAGACTTGTCCGTATCCCCTTTTCCCGCCTTACTCTCTCCCGCGCGGTTTTGGCCGGGGAAAAAGGGAAGGTGCTCGCCTACTTGCTCGTTGTGAAATCGAGTGTTCGAGACCTGCCTACGGTGCTGGCCCGAAACTTCGCGCGAGGCGTTAGCGTTCCCCGAGCGCTGCTTGTTTTCCTTCCGCTCTCCTTTTGTCAGCTCTCCTCTTCTTTTCTATTCTTATAGCATTCGTCCTTGCTTTTCTCCCTCCTCACTTTCCCTCTTGTTTCTGCCCTTGTTTGTCCCTTCGAGTCGTGTCTCTTCCCATTATTAGAAATCTCCCTTCTCTTTCCCTCTCCTTTCTCCTTTTACTCATTTGTCTTTTCTCTTTCCTAACAGTCGACCACCTCTTCTTTGCTGAATCTTGGTGCCTTCGTCCTCTTTCCCCGCTCGCCTCTCTTCCCCTCCCTTTTTCGGTATGGCACGTGGTAATGATGAGGATGCCACGCCCGAAGGCGTGGCGAGACGTGACGACTTCGGGCTCTCCCTGCTTTGCTATTTCCCGCTCGAATTCGCAAAATGGTGTGAGAGGCGCACTCTCGCGCGCGCGGCAAAAAATTTGAAAACTCGAAAAAGGCCGGCGACGCTGGCCCGCAAATTTGCGTGCGTAGCGCTCACCGGGCAGTGCTGTCGCGAAAAGCTGTAGCCTTCTGATTTTAACCGGGCGAATTGACTTGAATTTTTTCCATGGTATTGTGGGATCCGACAAGCATCTTGACCTATTAGCTTCTGCCATCTGTTCTTGATCGTTGGTTCAGGATCCTTCGTTTTGAGGAGTAAGTTGTATCCCAACTTTACTTTGTATTCCTGAATGGAGACTTCAGTGTTGAGGCTTCTTCTTCGGTCTGGTGTCCAAGCCCACTCTGCTGGATCAAATTCCAAGTCTTGAATCGCCGTATCTATTCTGAAGATTGTTTTTGGCCATGAACCCGTCACTCTGACTTTTCCTAGTACCAAAAGGTTTAGGACTGTTCTTTCCACCTCCTTATTCATGATAGATGAAAGGCCTTGCGTGGAGGGGGTAATTGGGAAGGAGGTAAACACTGCCAGAGTATCCGACCCTTGCTGTTTATGGGAGAATTGATAGGCCCTTGTGGGGATTAAATCCTCCACCCTCGCTCCCCATTCACCCGATTTCCAAGTTGAGACTTCGCTTAACAACTCCTTTCAGCCTCYTGGGATGCAGTTGACAATAGATTGTAAGTTCTCATCTCGTTGGTGACATCCTTTGAGCTGGGAGGCAAGTTCCTGGTCTGTTATCCAATCTTTTT
>BFEA01000313.1:1439690-1455425 GCA_003427395.1 Chara braunii | reverse complement strand
AGAGAGAGAGAGAGAGAGAGAGAGAGAGAGAGAGAGAGAGAGAGAGAGAGATTTCCATCGATAGGATGAGCAACGCACCGACCAACAGGTAAGTCTCCAAACCCGCGGCTGGCCTCAGGCTACATACCTTGTATTCGAATACAGGGTACGTACCTTGTATTCAAGGTGTGCCTTGTTCATGTAACTCTCTTTCTCTCTCTCTCTCTCACACACACACACACACACTGTGGAGTGTGTTGTCCATGCACGTGGGCGTTATGCTCTCTCTCTCTCTCTCTCTCTCTCTCTCGCGCGCGCGCGCGCTCACACACACACACACACACACACACACACAAACACACATAGCGTTCCCGGATCGTGAGCACGCAGTGCAGTCAATGTGTTCTTTAAAAAAAAGAACTTCACGCTGCAGCCCCGTCCTATTCATTATATTATTGCTAATATTTACTATACACTTTTTTTTCTTTTTTTCCCCTTGCCGCAGGAAAGTTGCACCCTAAAATTCATTCTACAAGGTACGTACCTTGTTTTCGGGCTAAGACGGGTGTACAGGAAGGTCAGGTCTCCATCTTCGCCCACCATAGTTTGGGTGATTGAGCCAGATCTACTGCCCACCGCGTTGTTATTTTAGCGGTAGTGCCCTCGCAGGTTGCGCCACGATAGGCTTTCTCTTGATAAGCATTCAATCAGGACTCAAAAAGACTCGACTCGACTCGTATCCCACGTCGTTCCGCAGGAGTAAAACCCTCCTAGGTGGCCACACCCCCTTTAAGTCTTTACTCCCTCGACAAGACGTAGGCCCGCTGTTTAGGTTACGCCGATCAGCAGCCGATACTAGGGGTTGCGCCCTAGTGATGCTAAACTTTACCGTTAGCTTGGTATTCTCATAAATGCCCTAAGATTAGCATAAGTGGCCGGCCGGTGTGTCGCAACAATACAGGCTTATTGCGGGACTACGCAAAGGTCTGTCACACATAAAAGGAATTTACCAGTCTTCTGTGGGACAACACAGAGAAACACGACAACCTCTCCACATTCACAAAACAATATCACCGCCAGATTCACAAGGCCGTGACCTCCCTACTTGACCAGAGTAAGAAAATCACCTCTCAGCGACATCTCCCAAAATAAATCACGTTTGCGACTTCCAAAATTCCACCAAAGGCCAAGTAAAACTTTGTTCTTCTCATCAGACTTTATCATTCAAAATCAACTTACCCTGCCATTAAATCTATTAACCACCTTTCATATGAAGGAGGTCTCGCTCAATAGGTCTCTCAGTCATCCCTTCTCGTTCTAGGATGAATCCTCATGCGACCTTTCTTTAAAACATCTTCCCTCTTTGAAGATGAGTCTTCCAATAAACAAGAGACTGCCTTCCCACTCAAAGGCGTCCTTACCATTAAACAACTCAAACTGAGAGACCAACTTATAGGTCCTCATCACAACTCAACAGTAAACATTCGGCATGGTAAGTATTCGAGTCTCAAAGACTCATAAATCCCTTAGGATTCTCGCACTCTTTCACAAAAACAGACTGCACTCCCTCTCCTTATACCCGGCCCTATCATCCGCTCATGGGCAGATCGCATGAGTATACCGAAGAGTAGACAGTACACATTTATTCACATTCACAAAATACATCGCATACGAGATGTTTCTCATACATCTCTCACACAAAACCTTCATACATCAGGATAAATCCAGACATGTGAGAGCGATAGTGATCGTCATATACAAGGGAATAATCTCAAATAAGCCTCAACTCAAAGCCCACTCAGGGATGAAATATCTCACCCAAACAAGCAAGTAAAATTTCAGATAAACTCTTAACTCAGTATATACTCAAGGATGAGGTATCTCATCCTAAAACACCCGTAGCCGCCCAGATCCATAATTCACTTGGATCAAACAATGTAACTCTCAATATGGCCGATAGCTAATTATACTGTTTAGAAATGTCGCTGAGACAAACACTGAATCTGAATGTCAAAGTCAAAGAAGAATATCCTCAGCATACACATGCTATCTTACATAATCCTGACTCTCATATCACTAAAAAGAATCTCAATGGGAATCATTCAGTCAAACCTCTGCCCTAGTGTACATACTTTGCTCATCCTTATGCTATCCTAACAGTAATCAACACGTAGGTAAACCAGTCCCTACTCATCTCCTCCTGGTTTTGCCTATACAATTGAACTCTGCCCCCATCGGCAGATCGTTCTACTACTCTACCTTGTCTATCATACATCCTACCACCACTCTCAGTAACCTTCCCTGCTGCCTTGTCCTTCAAAAACTTAGGACACTGCAAGGCCCTATGCTCCCCATCCTTGCAAAAAACGCAGGTCGGGTCGTACGACTTTCTTGGCCTCTTCTTCTTTCTCTAAGATCCTGGCGACGAAGGTGCCTCATTCGTCTCTTTGGTCATCTCATAGCTCTGGGGAACGTCCATAGGCTCCTCAGATCTCACATTCATCTTCTGAGTACTTGGCTCCACTCGCATCCCAACTCCCTCAGGTCTGTACTCAGGAGTATCCAGCCTCTATGGCCTGCCCTCATGGACGCCCTCTATCGCAATCACCATCTCGCCCTCACGAGACTCCTCCGTTCTCTACTCTCGCAGGAACACACTCGCTCCCTCCTGCATGGTATCGATCACATCAAGGAGCGCATCCATAGACCCCTCATCAGACCCTAGAGCAGGCTGACTGACAGTCGTTCGTGGCCTATCTTCAGCTTGTGGGGCCGTGAATTCCGACACTGGTTCAGAAGAAATCTCAGGCTGGGTGGCAAGCTCTGTAGGCGCCCTCAACTCGAAGGCCTCTTTCTCTGCCTCCCTCTTCGCCTTCGCTTCTTCCGGCTCCAGGATGACCTTCCCAGTAGATGGCTCCTGAGAAGTCCATCCCATAGATGGTTGTCCCGACAGACCTTGCGCCGCCCCACCCTGGATATCATAGCGACGACTCTCGGTCCAGTCCATCACTCCAGTGGGCGTTTCCCGGTCCCTCCTAGCTGCCATATCCCGAAGATGCTGTCCCATCTCCTGGATAGTGGCTGCCTGACTGGTCGTCAGAGCCCTGAGCTCGCGCAGCTCAGCCTCAACTGCCTCCAATCATACCCCATGACTTACTTCCTTTATCTTCTTGCCGGCCAGATCACCTTCCAGCATCAGATACTTATCGAAAGAGGTCTTGGCTAGGAAGCGGATCTTACGGTCTAGGTACTCAATCGCTGACCTCGATGTCCCAAATCCTGCCCTCTCTGGAGTCTCCAACCCCTCGCCATGCTGGCCAAAAAACTCGTCCCACATCTCCTTGACTCCACATGGTTTAGGTGGCGTGTCTGGTGGCTGATATGGGAGCGCCCCCGCCGCCTCTAGTCTCTGCCTCTCCTCCCAAATCTCCTCCACACGCTTCCCAGCTTTGGCCCGCCTCTCCTCTGCGGTCTCTCCTGCTGGTGCTCTCCCTCTCGTGCGATGGTCCGCTCTATCCGGAATCTCAGCCCCCATCTTTCCCTCTGCTTGGCGAGGCTCTCGTGGTGGCTCCCTAGGTACGGGCTCCTCGATGTCAGGGTGCTCTTGGGCATGCGCTGCCAGATACCTATCTATCGTAGAAATGGGCTCTCTACTCCAGCCTGTCCTCTCTCGCTCCATCTCTATCCTCACCTCTGGCGAAAGGATTGCCTCTGGCGGCGGGGATGGAATCTCCTCCAACCGCGGCTCCTCCCCATCGTGGGCGATCTCTGGTACGATCTCTGGCCCCAACTCTGCAGCACGCGCCTGAGGTGGGGTATCCTCCTCAACCTCTATCACTTCTTCCGTAGCATGCCCCCCCTCAACATCCTGTCGTGTCTCTCGCTGTGGCTCACGAACCTCCTCTCGAGGTACCCCCTCCGCCGGATCACCACGCCTCTCGCTAGTCGGAGACACTCTCCACTGTGAAACGTCTAGATGTGCCTCAAACTCCTGTAGTGGTCTTCCAAATGGTGGTGCCTCCTCTCGCACGCGCTGGGGAGATCCACTCAATCCTTCTCCCGTATAACGTTGGAAAACCACCAGGCCAAGTCCGCACTCAGGATAGGCCCCTCGCTCCTCAGCCTCAGGTACTGACCCCTCCTCCCGCCTGGCGAGTGCCTTTCGTCCTCCTCGAGATGGCATGGCCTCTCTGGGCTCAGGGTCCCTCTGCCTCTTGCTCCTTTGTCGCCTCTCAACCCTTGGCGGAGGTGGCTCTGGTCGTCGAAAAGCCTCCCTCAGGTGTGCCCTATAACTTTCCCAGTCCCGGGCCATATCCCTGATCTGCCTGGCCAATGGTCTCTCCGCCTTCCTGGTCCATAGGGGTAACGTCCGCGCCCACTCATCCCTCAATATGCGTTGATCGTGCATGAACTGCGTGAAGGCGGCATGAAGTCCTCCACATTCCCAATCTCCAGGCTGATTGGCTCGCCATCTGGCCCCACAGGTGACGGTTTTAGCTCCTGCATCCTCATCTCTACCTCTGGCCAGGTCCTCACCTCCCTACGGATCCGCGCGATGGGCTCCTCAAACCTGCTGGCCCCTCTCAGCCTCTCAATCATCTGGGTCACCGTCCACCCCATATGCTCCGCATGCCCTCTAAAATCATCCAGGAAGAGCTCTATATCCCCGTCGTCATATATGGGCGTGTGCTCCCTATGGCGAGACCCATGCCGCTCGTAACCCCCCGATGCTCCCAATGGCCTCCGTGGCGGCCGCGTCCCCCTCCCTCCTCTCGGCATGGCTGTCTTCGTAAAGTGAGACCTGCACAATAGGCGAAGGAGACGACAAGCACACATTGGGGTAAGCAAACATGCGGAATAGAACAGGCTTAGGCCAAACCAAGCACACCCACCCAACCTATACATCCTATCATTGAATCTTTCCTACATACTTAGGATCCTACTTTAGAAGGAGTTGGATCATCTATCTTACCTCCTCTCTCGCCACAAATTTCTTCAACCTCGTTCCCGATACCCAATCTTTCCATTCCGTTCCATCCAGCTCCTCAATCTAGTAGGCGCCGAAATCTCCGCATCGCACAATCCAATACAGTCCTAGCCACCTTTTGTCAAGCTTCCTGGACCACTGTTTCTCCAGGGACGAGTCATATAGCAATACGACGTCCCCAACAGCCAAGGGTACCTTTCGTACTCGTGCCAACTGGTCCGATCGCGCCTTGTCATCCATGCAACTCTTTTCCACTTGATTGGACGCCTCATAAATCCTTTCCTCAATTGCACCCACCTGTCGCGCTCTAATGTCAAGCAATTCCTCGAAGGGTAGGTTGGTTTCTAAGTCCTGACGCCTCCAAGTCTTCAAGAAACTCTCGATTGGGAAAGTAGCGTGCCTCCCATACCATAGCGTGGCTGGTGCGTACTTAGTGGTCCTTTTCACCGTAATATTCTCGACAAAAAACGTCGCCCTCAGGTATCTTGGCCACTGATTAGGCCTACGTTCATTCCACTTAGCCAGAAAATTCGTGATGGTGCTATGCTCTCTTGCAAGTCGAGCATTTGCTTGGGGGTGTGCGCCGTACCTTGATAACAACTCTTGCACTTCCTGGCAGGTAAACTCTGACCCTCTATCCATCACGAACTCTCTGACAAATGGATAACGCAGGTAGTACTCCTCGATGTAGCTTATCAAAACTGATCCGCTCTTTGTACGAATGGCTCGTCCATGTACAAAGCCAGAAAGGTTATCACGCGCATCGAAGATATAATTGTAGCCATGATCCCCAATTGGCATGAAGAGTAAGTCGAGACGTACTACGGTCCCCACTTCCCTTTCTAACCTTGGATGCAGCGGCTCTCCTGGCCTCTGAGGAGACCGTTCTTGACAAGGTACGCAGGAACGACAGAACTTACTGACCATCTCCATCATTTCATCCCAATAGTATAGCTCGCTTATCTTAGCATACGTGGCACTAACTCCCCGATGTCCTCCGGCAATGCCATCATGAAGCGTAGCTATTATATCAATCTGATGGTTTCTACCACACACAACCCTTCTGGGGTTTCCCACTTGCCTCTTTACAAAAAGATGACCATAGAGATGCCTCATCTTTTGAGCCCTTTCGCGTGTATCCCTATCTCGCATTTCACACGATAGGAGAAGTCCCAGCTCCAGGTAGATTCCATCATACTCCTCTGCACGGAATGCCTCTTTGATCTCCCCCTCCTCAAACTCGTCATCCTGGCGTCCTGGCACCACAACTCAGCCGGATTCAGCGAGCTTACCTGATCAAAGTTTCCCTGCAGAAGCGTATTGACGAGGAGGTACATTCCTCCCATCAACTCCTGGTGCTTCATTACCTGGTCCGACCCCTCCTCTATCGTTCTCACCTCCTCCACCAGACTATGCGTGCCTGCTAGTGCCAATTTCATCATCCATTGGACATCCTTGCCCCCCCATGGGTCCTCTTCCTCAAAAGGCTTGAGCACAAGCTCTGCCTTCTGTTCATACCCCCTAGGTGCAAGCCAGATGGGATGGCCAACGTAATTCGGCACTCGCAAGGACCATTCATTTATGTGAAGACAGATGTCTTCATCTCGGTCCAGGAACCCATCAACCGGGGCCGCAGCCTCTACCGTCTTCTCCTTTTGCTGGTCCCAGTCGATGTGGCTTAACCCATCTGCTTTATTCTTGTTCTTAGGGATTCTTTCCAGCTCAAAGTTAAACATCCAGATATAAGTCAACCATCTGACGACTGTAGGATCTGATGGAACATAATTCCTCAATGAGTAGGCGAGCGCAGTCGGGTCCACCCTTAATATGAACCTCCTGCCAAAGATATAATTCCTGAAGATCCTTAGGCAATGAAGGACAGCGAGAGTCTCCTTCTTAAATTGAGAGTAATTTCTCTCAGTTGTATTGAGTGTCCGACTCTCAAACCTCAATGGCCTCTCGTTTCCTTCAACATCCGCTTGAATCAGGACTCCTCCCAAGGCAGTCAGCCCAGCGTCCGCTTCAACGACGAATGGTCTTACCTCCGTGGCATCATAGTCTGGCACTCCCAGTACTAACCCTCCTTCTCGAAATGTTCCTTCATTCTTGCCACCGCCTTTTCCTGCTCCTCACCCCGGATCCATTCCTGATCCTAACGAACTAACTTTCTTAAGTGCTCAGTCTTGGCGGCAAAGTTTTTGACGAAGGTCCTTCAAAACCCACATGTCGAGGAAGCTTCTAACATTTGTTATTGAATGGAATGGTATTGGTCATTCAATAATCTTGTTCGTCTTTCTTACGTCCGGTCGACGACCCTTCTCACTACAGACGAACCCGAAGATGGTAGCCTCCCTCATGCAATGTCTGGATTTGGCTCCACTTGCCGTGAGGTTGTGCTCCTCAGGCAAACTCATGACTTTATCTAGATCCTGAACGTGCTTCCAGACAAAACGCCTTACTCCCGGCAAAACTTCGTCATTCTCCTTCTCTGTTGGTCCTTTTACCGCTAAGTCATCGATATATGGCTGGGTGATATGCAGGCTGACTGTCTGCATGGCTCGAATCATATGTCGCTGAACCATCGCCACTACATTAGTCCACCCTTGCGGAGCCACATTCATATGGATCAACCCTCTAGGCGTATGCATCGCCGTTACCGACCTGTCTGGCGGGTAGACTGGAAACTGGTCGTACCCCGAGTAGAGGTCTATAAGTGAAATTATAGGCCTTCCAGCACAGGACTCTGACAGCGCGTCAGCATTTGGCAAACCTCCCGCATCTCTCACACAGTCACCGCATTCAGCCGCTGCAAATCTTGCACCCACCTCGTCCCATTAGGCTTAACAAAACAAAACCATGGATGCGTGTACGACCCACTTGAGTAGTCGGCGACATGCGTACGTATCTTGTCGTCGAGGTAATCCACTACCTTTTTCTCCTCGTCAGGATTGGGATACCGTGCCCCTCTCAAATTCCATGGCTCATGCGGCACGGTATGAATCCTAAACATGGGGATCTTATCTACGTCCAACCGCCCTCGCTGATCATCATTGAATGCATAGGCGCGATGCCTCTTCCTCATTAACTCTATCATCAGCGCCCTTGCCTGGGGTAGCAGGAAATTAGGTTCTCCCACTATGAACTTCTCCTCATTCCCTTCATTGATACGGCACGGCCCTACCGCTGCTTGCTCCCTCATGCATCGTATCAATCCCCGCTCCCGTTCGTAATAAACCTCCTCATTTTTCGTGACGAGAACAAGAATCGGGCGACACTTCTTATCTATCGTCTTGTACCGCCTTTGGGAACCCTGCTTGAGCCGTCCCCTAAAGAGGCCGGCTTATTGCTTGTGACTGCATCAACGCAGGGTCCCCCTTCCGCTCAGAAGCCTATAAACCAACTCTAATTCCCCAGCCTGGGGACATTCCAAGACATGTTCCCTCAGGGTCTGAATGGCATCTGGATCCGCCATCTCGTGTGTGGCTACTATATCCATAGCCTTGTTTACGTTCGATAAGCTGAGGGAAAATGCCTCACCCCCGTCCACCTCCTCTGGCTCCATAAGGAGTCTTCGACGCTCATCCTCAGATTCCTCCATCGTAAACGAGCTAGGATTCGGCCGGTTCCTTATGCTCCGGGGACCTGTGTTTCAGCAAGTAATTATCTCGTAGTTTCTACATGCCGGATCACACATGATCAGGATCAGAGTTCCGTCGTGTTTATTAAACATCAACGTTTCTGTCCTGCACAGGAATGGCCTCTCAAAAGAATGCCATGGTCCACATCCGGCATGACGAAAAAACATACCCCGACCTTCATTCTCCCAACCTCGATGAGCACGTTCGATGTCGTCCCTCAAAACACCGCCTTGCAATTGGCTCCGTGCAAGATACCGCAATTCGAGCGGTCTATCTCCAACCCAAACCTAAGTGCGTCAGCTTCCCTGATGATATTCATCTCTGCTCCCGTATCTACCATTGTTGCGCACTTCGATCCTTTTACCACCAAATCCACCATCCCACATGCCACACATTTCCAGTCCATCTTTGTCCCTGTCTCCGCCCATTCCACCTCCTTTGGCAGAATCACGCTTAGATGGACATTTGGCACCTAGCGTCGAGAGAGCCTTCCTTTTAGCTCGTTATGGAACTTAGGCGCAGACGCCAAGATTTCTTTCAAGGTCACCAGGTCGTTATGACCTTCAAGTAACCTATCGATTACCTTCTCCACGTCGAATCCTTCCTCCAACTGGACTGCATACTTCTTTTTCTTTGGCACCACATCGTGGAGAATCGGCTCGGTTTCCTCCTGGGCTCCTCTCTTCTTGGCCCTTTGCTCCGCTCTCTGATCCTCTTCCTGGCGCAGCCTTTCATCCTACTCGTCCTCCTCATCCTCCACCTCTACGGCCTCCTTTCTCTTCTCTGGCTCTGGCTCTTTCCATAGAGGTTTCTGGCTTGCACTGGCCTTAGCCTGTCCTCTGGTACGAGCCACCTGCACCATTCTTCCTTGCACCGTAGGGGGTCTGACCATCATTCTGGACCGCGGGCCTGATCCCACGGTAGCCACTCCAGGGTACCCTTGTCGCCCTGGCACCGATTCAGGGCCAGACTCATAAAGAATGACTTTGGGAATACCAGCCTTCCAACCCTTCACTTCCTCGCAGATATCTACCAACTTCTGCTGGTACCTCCCCATTTTCTCCCACAAGTCTTCCATCTTCCCCAGAAGGATTGATGTTGGCTCTACTTTCTCATTTTCATCCTCTCCGTCTGACTCAACGACTATGGGCTCTTCCTTTATAGCTCCTGCCCATAGTCTCTAGTCACCTCTTCATCACTTTCCACTTCTTCCACCCTAATTGGTGGGTCATCCTTTTCCGGCCACAACCTGAATGTGCAGGCGGCGCTTGCCTCGCAACTATCCTTCTCTGAGCTTCCGCCCTTATTCCGCCTGGAACCCTCTGGTCGATATACTCTCCGAACTGATCGTATATATCACCATCCATATTGGAATAGATCAGTCCGGCCTTCTCATCCTCCCGTCTTGTACTGCAGAACCGTATGACCTTGTCTATCGCAATGCTGGCAAATAGCGGTCCTCCAGTCAGAACGAGGCCTTCCATATCCTTGACCTCCTTGGTTCCCTTAACTACCCTGGCCTTGGCAGCCCTGGTTGTCCCATTGTCCTCCTCGGCCACCACCGTTCCTGCCATGTCCTCTTCCGCCGCCTCTTCCTCCATTTCCCTGATTGCCCTGACCTTGATTACCTTTACCTGCCACGCTGTCGGCGCGAATACCCTTACAAGGGTATCCGCCCTGGTTTTTGTAGGTGACAGAAAGTGAGTTGGTTTGGAGTTTTAAGTATACCGCGCGAAGCGCGACTGTGTTTGAGGCTTACGTTGGCTGGATGGTTGACTAGGGTAGAGAGTGTGTGGGCGCGCGGATTTTTGAGGCGCGTGTGATCTTTTTATTTGTTGATGGTTGAAGGGTCAGCGTGATCGCCGGCCAGAAATTAGTATTTCTGATTAAGTTAGGATTAAGAAGATTATGTCTCGTTGACTGATGTGCTTGCCTGTGACCTATGCGTACGTGCGGAGAACGACATCAACAACAAGGAGGCCTTGAAGTGTTTTCGGTAGGCCCGCGAGTCGCACGATGTCCATTTAGTTAGGCGTCCGTTAGAGCTAAACCGAGACTTGGGCCTAGCATTAGCGGTTACGACGTCAGACTTTCGTCAAAGGGGTTCAGGGAACGAGACCGAGCGACGACAACGCGGGGATCAGAGTGGCGCGGACGAAGCGCGGGGTTGAAGGCCCGACGGGGCTATCCCTTTTGGTTTTGTCGTTAGAGGCGTCTGAACGGTACTAGTGGTCCCTTTTTCCTCGTTCGCCGTATTCCGACAATAAAAAGATTAAATATTTTATTATTTTATTATTTGTCGTCGTTCTTATTTAATTCCATGTTTCGACTTTTGTAAACCGGACGTGGCATCGGCCACGGGTGGCCGTTGAGGCGGTCGAGGACTTTGAGCGGGCACATCCATTAGTTGGCCTATCGATTTTTGCAGGTTCGTGGCCGGAAGGAACTTGAGTGGCGGGACTGTTTGCGGGAGCACCGTCCGTTCCCCTCAATCCGCGGAGGAAGGGTTGGGTGCGAGCATGCTCGTGGGACTCCCCTCCACCTCGGCCTTCAAAGTTTTTTCATAAATATCTACTATTATTACCGAGACCTGCATTTAGCCGGGCCACCTAGGCCTTTGCCTGGGCCTCACAGCAAGCCGTGCCTTCGGCCGTGATGGGGCCGTCCTCTTGGGAGCTTACCCATCGTGGGCCCGAGGTGGTGGTGGACACCATCAAAGTAAAGTTGGTAGGAGGAGGCTGTGGCGGGTCGGCAGCACTATGTGTTGGACACACCGCCACCGGGCAGGGTATAGGGACGAAAGCAACTGCGGAGGCTGCCGCATTGAGGCGCTGGCAGGGCCTGGGTGAAAGGCGACAGAGCGGTGACGGGCGCTCGAGCTGGGCAGTAGGGCTGAGTGACGAGCGCTGGGGCTGGGAAGCGGGTCGACAAAAAGGGCGGAATGAATCTGGCGGGGTTGCCGTGCCAGATACGTTCAGTAAAGGAGGTGGTGGAAGGATGTGCAGGGCGCAATGATGAAAGGTAGGGGAGGACGTCGGCGAGAGTGAATACTGGCGGAGGTAATTCCGACTGACAGGAAGAGTGTCGAAAGTGTGGGAGGAAGGATGGATCGGGACGGAGAAGTGTGTGGGTACATGCGGGGCGAGCGTGAGGTTGGCAGCGAGTGATGAGCGCTAGCACGGTAAGGCAAGGCGGAGGTAACAAGGACGACGGCGACGGACATGGCGGAGTGGCGAACGGGCTGGCGGAAAACTGCCCGACGAAGAGCGAAGGGAGCGGCACGGGGCGAGTGAACCTGGACGGGGAGTTGTGGAGGGTGCGTGCGGAGATGGCGAAGAAAGAAACAGGCGGGGCGGAGTGGGCAAAGCACAGAGCGCGATCGTTAGGGTGCGGTTTTGGGAAGGAGAAGAGCCGATCCTGGGGTTTGGCCCCGGGCAAGTCATCTGGTGGGGTCAGTTTTGGCAGCAAGTTAGTAGAATAGAAGGAAGAAAGAGAAAGGATTGCGCCGAGTTATGGCGGGAGGAGTAATTGCGGGAGCAGAGAGTCGAAATATCGCTCGATTCTTGATAGAATCGAGTGGGGTGAAAGCTGGGATAGGGGTTTTCTGACGGGGCGAATCGATTAGTGGTGTCAGAATGGCATGGCGATTAGTAGATTGTCAGTAAGGAACAAAAAGCGTTGCGTGGAGATGGCGGAATGGCTGAGCGGGAAGAGGGAAGTCTCGCCTGATTCATGTTGAAATCGAGAGCGACAAGAGGTTAGTTGGAGGTTCGAGACCATTGCGAATCCGATGGCTATGTCAGATTTCGCGGTGGAGTAGCAGGTTTGGAGGTTAGTTTGTGAGGTTGGCTAGTAAGGAACTGCGTTGGGGAGAGTGGTTAGCGAGGTGCTAATGCATCTGGCCGTACCTAAGCGGAAGATTCGTTCGGGCACTCTACCTAAGCGGAGATGGCGAAGAAAGAAACAGGCGGGGAGAGTGGTTAGCGAGGTGCTAATGCATCTGGTCGTACCTAAGCGGAGATGGCGAAGAAAGAAACAGGTGGGGCAGAGTGGGCAAAGCACGGAGCGCGGTCGTTAGGGAGCGGTTTTGGGAAGGAGAAGAGCCGATCCTGGGGTTTTGGCCCCGGGCGAGTCATCTGGTGGGGTCAGTTTTGGCAGCAAGTTAGTAGAATATAAGAAAGAAAGAGAAAGGATTGCGCCGAGTTATGGCGGGAGGAGTAATTGCGGGAGCGGAGAGTCGAAATATCGCTCGATTCTTGATAGAATCGAGTGGGGTGAAAGCTGGGATAGGGGTTTTCTGACATGGCGAATCGATTAGTGGTGTCAGAATGGCATGGTGATTAGTAGATTGTGAGTAAGGAACAAAAAGCGTTGCGTGGAGCTGAGCGGGAAGAGGGAAGTCTCGCCTGATTCATGTTGAAATCGAGAGCGACAGGAGGTTAGTTGGGGGTTCGAGACCATTGCGAATCCGATGGCTATGTCGGATTTCGCGGTGGAGTAGCAGGTTTGGAGGTTAGTTTGTGAGGTTGGCTAGTAAGGAACTGCGTCCGGGAGAGTGGTTAGCGAGGTGCTAATGTATTTGGCCGTACCTAAGCGGAAGATTCGTTCGGGCACTGTTAGTTTTGAAGATGGTAGATCGGGATTCTGGGCAGTGGTGAATGTAGAAGTGACGTTAGTATTTGTATGAGGGTTGTTGGTTCAGTCGGAGTCGGAGTTACAGGCTGCGCCGGGAAGAATGGCTTTGGGCTACCCGCGTAGGCTTCCGTGTTCCTGCAGAAGATTCGTTCGACTTCACCCGTCCTTCCGACGAAAGTAGCGTGAGCCCAACCGCGGGGGTTGGAAACTTACCTGGTGGCCGCCCCAGCTCTCTCTCTGAAACGCCTGTCGTGATGCTCTCTCAGGCTGAGGTACTCATCCCATGACTTCGAGTGAACCCGGTCGTACGAGCGACCAGGTGCAGGCGCTTACCAAGACACAGTAGGGAGCTTAAAGACGAGCGACGGGTTAGGGCTAAGAAGGGGAGGAGAAAGAGGCCGATGAACCCGAACGCATGGTGAAGCTACATACATGGGGTGTAGAGCTTGATGCAAATCGCTGTTTTCTTGCGAAGCTACAATCGTGCAACTCCTTGCAACCAAGTCTGTATTTGGAATCTCCGTTCCGGGTCTTTCAACTCTCGTTCGTAATCCCTCCTTCATGATGCGCAACATTAATAGTCGGATACGGTTGGACTGTGGAGCAGGGAATGGAAAGGCAGCGAGCAGACAGGGACACAAGGAGGAAGGTGATAAGCAGAGCTGCCCGATGAATTGTAAGTAGAGAGAGAGTGAACTGAAACGGTATTCACCAATTCGTGGCAGCTGAGGTAGATCCCAGGGCTCGATCCCTAGTTTCCCAACTTACCTGTGTACAATACCAGCGACAACTCGAAGAGTTGAACCTGCGACCTGTAGAACTGCCAGTGGTAGGTAGGTCTGTCGTAGGTCTATAGGTAGCCAGGATTCGATCCGTAGACCTATAGACTAGAAGGCTAGCTGCAGTCCTTCTAGAAGGTTGGCAAGTGGTCAAGTGGTGCAGGCAAGTGGTCAAGTGGTGCAGGCAAGTGGGCAAGTGGTGTGACTAAAGCAAGCCCATGTTGGAGAGAGTCTAGAAAGTACCAGTCCGGTCCAGCAAGTACCACGGGGGGAACTGTGTGCACCATGGGCCAGGGACACAAGGCAGACCAATGCAGCACAGAAGTATAAATCAAGAGGCTGCGTCCACTCATKSATTCATTCCTGCGGATGCCATGCGGAAGCGCTGCCTAGCAGCTTGTGCGAGGAGGTCTGCAGAGTGCCCGAAGACGAAGTGGGCAGAGGAGTAGAGTGCAGCGATAGGTAGTGGCAGCTAGCGCTGCCATAGSTGTAGCCTAGCATGTGTGTGTGTGAAGTGTGATACTGAGTGTTGCGTGTGGGACATCCAGGGKGATCCAGAGTGCGAACAGTGAGTTGTGTGGGCGCTCAGTCGCCATAGCCAGTTTGAAGAGAACTCTTATGTGGATACAATATCTTGAGTACTGAGTGGGCGCCTGTCGCCAATTTGCTGTTTCGCTGTTTGCATACATGACAAGTTGAWTAATCGTAGTGTGAKTTCACTGGTATCGGAGCTGGTACCSGYTGTTMCATGCGYCGTCGTGTGCAGGCGCCATAGCTGAGGTGGCCGTTGGAGGAGGAAGTCCGCCATAGCGGACCTTCGGTGGAAGAAGCCGCTGCGCACCTGCATCAAGAAGAAGACGACAGAGAGAGAGAGAGAGAGAGAGAGAGAGACATGAGCGATCCAAGATTGGTTGTCACTTACCTATAAGGCGAGACGGTGGAGTCCGGTGGTGAAGGAAGACGACGGCCATAGCCGTGGAGTATTGACACAGAGTACCGGAGGAGACAAAGAAGAGGGAGAGAGAGGGAAGGAAGGAGGAAGGAGAGGTAAAGACGAGGAGACAGACATAGCCGAGGGTGAAAAAAAAAGAAGAAGAAGAAGATCGGGGTGCAAGAGGGAGAAAGAAAGAGAAGGTGAAGGTGCCGGCAGCCATAGCTGAAGGTTGACGAAGGTTGGAGGGTTGACCGAGGGTTGACCGAGAGTTGACCGAGGGTTGACCAGAGGGTTGACCAAGGAGGTTGACCAGCGTTGACCGGGCCGAGGTTGACCAGCGTTGACCGGGCCGTTGACCAAGCCGCCGTTGACCAAGCCGCCGTTGACCAAGACTTGACCAAGCTGGAGTTGGTGAGATCTCGCCAAGCCTTCADMCTTYTCCCTACCCCGTGGATGTACACTCACCCATTGGTACTTGCTGAGGTCAAGAGTCTGTCTGTCTCTCCTTTTTGCATTGAGTCTCTTCTGTCCTAGGTGATAGAATTTGTGGATGAAGGATAGGGCCTTGCTTCCAAAGCCACACGAGCTTAGTAGAACTCCTACTCTGAGACTTGAGGACCTGGGCATGAGCGGCGAGCGCTCGTTAAACAACTCGTCTAGCCCAATGACCGGTACTGACCGGCAGGTTTTTCAATATCAGTTTAGTGGGTCTGAACTCTGAGCTGTGGGCTGAAACGAAGGTCGTCGTTAAGTATTGAGGCCTGGTTGAGCCACTCCCCTACC
>BFEA01000313.1:1398656-1416425 GCA_003427395.1 Chara braunii | reverse complement strand
ACGCCCAAGCTGCCGCTGAACTTCGACGACATCAAGCTCTACTTCATCAAAAGGTCGTGCCCAGCGTTGCAAAATGCGTTAACTCAGGTCGCTGAGAACCTCAACACAAGTGAGGAACTCTTCAACAAGGCCGCACAGATCATTGTGACAAACTTGGGAGCCAAGAACATTGGCCGTTCGTCGACAGCCGGCCAGGGCGCGTATCAGCATCGGCCGAAAGTGGCCGTGGTCGTGGCAGCCACGCCAAACGACCCTTCAACTTCAAACGAGCTGCCTCATCTGACGAGGGAGACAGACTAGCAGCTTCCCAGAATGGTGGCCGCCCCGCCAAAGGACGAGGACGCGGCAAAACGAAGACAAACACCACTTCTTCTGGGCCTGGACAAGCAGCTCCAGCTCAAGAACCTTGGACACAATACGATCTGACGGAGCGCGGGTATCACGTCCGCAGCAAGTACCGTTATTGTTTGTGGTGCAACTGCGCGGCACATGAAACCGTGAACTGTCCCACGAAGGCCAAGGGCCCCGCTCAGTTGAGAAAGTGAGCACCGCCGAGAGTGATGCGACGACACTCTCGACGCCTTCGGAACCGGTTGTCGTACGGGTAAACTCCCTCAGTTCCGGGGCACATGCGGAAGTCGTAAGTCCTCCCATTCTTCATTCTTTCGAGGACTATGCTGCCCGGCTTGTACCTTCGCTGAATTCATGAGCCCAAGGACAGGATGTATGTGCGGTTTCTTCTCCGATCGGAAGCAGCGGCATTGAGTCGTCTTCAAGTGGACCTTCACGGGATTCGGCGCGCGCGTTCAACATAGAGGACTTGGACCCGTTGACGCCTGAGGATTTTGCATGGCTCCCTCTCCCCTCCACCGGCTGCTTACCGGAGCCGCAATGTGCAGCTCTTAGCGCTCATCTACATACATACCTATCCTTCTATGAACCACCAACTTCGCCAACGGAGGACGAAGTCGCGGTGGGGGACATTCTTGCGTACGATAGCAAGGTCGCCCGCGAGTTTCGCACGCAGCGGTACGACGACAACAACGCACCGCTCCTTTATGTCCGCATCCAAGTTGGGCAAGCGTTCTGCAGCGCTTTGCTGGATAGCGGTGCGACTCGCAACTTCATTAGCTAGTCCTTTATGCAAAGGGCCGGCCTTGGACCACAAGTTCGAAGGAAGGCACACCCTACGGCGATCCAGTTGGCGGACGGTAGGACGCAACAACTCCTTGACCGCTACATCGAGGCCGTACCGGTCTATTTCGCACCTCATGCATGCGAACCGGTGACATTTGACGTCTTGGACACGGACTTCGACATCATTTTGGGCATGCCTTGGCTTGCAGGTGCGGATCACACGGTCAACTTCCATCGGCGGACACTTACGGTCCACGACGTGTTTGGCGCCGAAGCACCATGTACCATTCCTCTTCCGCACGCTTCGATCCGGTGCCAAGTTGTAACAGCCAAATCTTTTCGGGCCACTCGCGCTTACGAGCGGACCGACGAGATACGCCTATGTTTCCTTCGCACCGTCGCGGCAGTCGAATCTCAACCCACAGACTTGTCTTCGGACCCCCGTGTGGTACGGTTGCTTGACGAATTCGCCGACATCTTCGAGGCACCTACCGGCGTGGTGCCGGATCGGTCGATCTCCCACGAGGTCATTCTCGAGGCCTGTGCCGTGCCGCCGAAAGGATGCATCTATCGCATGAGCGAGGAGGAACTTACAGTACTCCGCGCGCAGCTCGACGATTTGTTGGACAAAGGTTGGATCCGGTCTAGTAGCTCACCCTATGGTGCGCCTGTTCTCTTCGTGCAGAAGAAGAACAAGGATCTTCGCCTATGCATCGATTACCGCAAGCTCAATGCACAAACCGTCAAGAACGTGGGACCTCTTCCTCATATTGACGACCTTGTGGAGCGTTTGGGCGGCGCAAATTTTTTTTCCAAGTTGGATTTAAAGTCGGGGTATCATCAGATTTGGATACGCCCGCAAGATCGCTACAAGACCGCGTTTAAGACACGGTACTAACATTTTGAGTGGGTCGACATGCCTTTCGGACTCACCAACGCCCCGACGACTTTTCAAGCGGCGATGACCAACGAGTTTCGTGCAATATTAGACCGGTTCGTGCTGGTCTACTTAGACGACATCCTCGTCTATAGCCGAACCTTGGAGGAGCACCTCGAGCATCTTCGACGAGTGCTGGAGATGCTCCGTCGTGCCAAGTACAAAGCCAACCACTACAAGTGCGAGTTCGTACGTCAAGAGTTGGAATACTTGGGCCATTTCGTCACTCCACAAGGCATCAGTCCGTTGTCGGACAAGATTCAAGCCATCCAAGATTGGCCGGAGCCGCGGAACGTCACGGATGTCCGTTCGTTCCTTGGCCTTGCAAGCTACTACCAACGTTTCATCAAAGGATACTCGAAGATCGCGGCCCACTTATCCAAGCTTCAATGTGAGGACCGACCATTTGACTTCGGGACGGATGTGCGGGGATCATTTTTGGCCCTTAAGGCCGCATTGCCATCAGCGGAAGTCTTGCGAATATACGACCCGCTATTGCCAATGCGCGCACTACCGATGCGTCCGACTATGGCATTGGTGCCGTCCTCGAACAACATGATGGCGTGGACTCGCACCCGGTCGAATACTTCAGCAAGAAAGTGTCGGTCGTGCATTCAATCGATGATGCACGCAAGAAGGAACTTCTCGCCTTCGTCCACACACTCAAGCGGTGGCGGCACTTCCTCCTTGGTCGACGCCAATTCCGATGGGTAACGGACAACAATCCGTTGGTCTTTTACAAGACCCAAGACACCGTCAACAACACGATCGCCCGTTGGATGGCGTTCATCAACCAGTTCGACTTCTTTCCCGATCATATTCCGGGGAAGTCAAACTGTTTCGCGGATGATCTTTCACGGCGTCCGCTGCACCGCAGTCTACTCGACCTTCGAGATAGAGGATGACTTGCAGGACAGTTTCATCCGCGGCTATCAAGCCAACCCCAAATTTTGCGACAAGTATGCAAATTGTTCCTCTCCCAATCCGACGCCTTCGCACAATCGGATCCAAGAGGGATACTTGCTCATTCACTCGCGGGGGAAGGATCTACTTTGTGTGCCACAAGATTCACACTTGCGCACGAGGCTTCTTGGCGAGTTCCACGACGGCCCCGCCACCAGACACTTTGGAGTCAATCGCACGATTGGCCGACTCCGCGAGCGCTTTTGGAGGCCCGGTCTTTTCGACGACGTCACGTGCTATTGCGAGTCATGCGAGGATTGCCGACGCTGCAAATCCCGCAATCATCGTCCGTACGGCGAACTGCGACCATTATCGGTCCCCTTGCGCCGAAGGGAAGCGATTGCCATGGACATTACCGGGCCGTTCCTCAAGCACAAGACAAGCGTGGATGGGATTCTCACGGTGGTTGACCGACTCACCAAGTTTGCCATGTTTTTGCCTTGCCGCTATCACGCCAAGGCATCGGAGTTGGCCGAGGTTCTCTACGCCGGTTGGATTCGAACCAAGGGTTACCCCAGGGAGATCGTCTGTGACCGCGACACTCGGTTCATGTTCGATTTTTGGTTGGCGCTCATCAAACGATGGGGCTCATCCCTCAAGTCGAGTTCGGCTCGCCACCCCCAAACCGATGGCCAAACGGAGAGGGCACATCAGACCGCACAGGTCCTTCTTCGCACTCTCATCCGTCCCGACCAAAAGGATTGGGTCGAGCGGCTGTCGGATATCGAGTTGGCATACAACTCATCCATCCATCCGGCTATTGGGATGTCGCCCTTTGAGTTTGAGCATGGCTCGCGGTCAATTCTCCGTTGGACACAATCATCCCACGGGCGGCCAAGAGCGACGACCATCTTCTCTTCATTCGTCGGATGCAAAAGCTTTTTGTCAAGGCACGTGACCAGATGTCAAAGACGCAGCAACGCATGCGCCAACAGGCCAACCGCCAGCGTCTTCCTTGTCCGTTCCGCGCCGACGACCTCGTATGGGTTTCCGCTGCGGAATTCAGCCTCGAACAAGATATCTCTCGCAAGCTCCTTTCGAAATGGATGGGGCCCTGGCCGATCGTGGCACCCGCTGGGGACGCACCCGAAGGACCTTCATTTATCATTCAGGTGCCCGCCCACTTGCCCGTCAACCCAGTCTTTCGCTGTTCCAAGTTGGCTCTCTACACGCCAGCGGAACTTGACGACTTCCCCGGGCGACGATCGCAAAACCCACCCTCAATGGACGGTTTCCAAGAGGTTGGTGACATCATATCCCAGCGACGTTACGGCAACAGGCCGACTGAATTCTTGATCCATTTTGCATATTGCACCCATAGAGCTGACATATGGTTGACCCGTGCTGAACTTCAAGCAACAACTCCCGACGTCCCCGCACGCTACGAACGCAAGTTGCAAGGCAAGCCGACATCTTCAGCTCCACGCCGCAGCCGCGTCCAAGTTCCACCTTCAGATCGCCAGCTTCGCCCTCGATCCGGCTTGATTTCATAAGGAGGGGGGGGTGTTGCATGCTGCGCCTGCATACGGGCCCCATTTGAGGGGCCCGACGGTTGCTGAGGGGCCTCCAGGCCGCGTACCATACAGCACGCGCCCTGGAGGCCCACGGCGGCCCTTCAGGCCCTAGGTAGCACACTAGTTAGAATAGGTTTAGTTTACTTACCTTTCTCTGTGTGTGTGCTGTCTTACCTTGTCTGTCAGGTGCCGTTTCGGACTTGCAGCCCCAAGGCCGGACCTTGGGACTGGGTACACCGGAGGCAGGCCCGAAACGAGGCCAGGCGCATTTTGGCGCCAAACAGGCGTCGTTTCGGTCCTGCAGGTCCCAAGGCGACGCCTTGGGCTAGGTGCACAGGTACCGGGCCGTTTTTAGGCCAGGCGCGTTTCTGCTCCTTGCTGCATCAGCAGCACGGTCTGGACGTCCGGTAGGGACCCAGACCAGCTGGGCCGTTTTCTGAGGCCAGCATCAGGTAGGCCCAGCCGGCCCAGCACTACAAATAGCTGGGCAGCGGTTGGGCAAAGATAGTTCGAGTAGCTCACTTCTGGAGCGACACGCTGCTGGTCGAAGCAGCGTTATTCTGCGCCAAGCTACGAAGTAGGGAGTAGCGGAGTAGGTAGTAGAGAGGGGCGGAGGCCTTACCTGCAAGCGACGAACTTACCTGGCGCCATAGCTGGGCTCCGCGCGGTACCTGCACACGACGACGACCACAGTCAGTACGGTGACAGCTACCTGCAGGTGAGACAGCAAGGAGGACGGCATCTTCTTCTTCCTCCTCCTCCATCTCTCTCCCTCCTTTCTCCTTCTTCTTCCTCTTTCTTACCTTCTTCTTCATCTATGAGAGTGAGAGAGATCATCGGTAACGAATACAGGCAGAGGTTATGTTGTGAAACGGTTTTCACCTTTTTGCAGTCGCAGATGCGGATCCCAGGGCTCGATCCCTAGACCTTACCCTACTGTGTACAGTACCTGTGTAGACCCCGAGAGTTGAACCCGTGACCTGGGTATTCGCAAGCAACTGGTAGGCTGTCATAGGTCCGTCGGTTGTAGGGGTTCGATTTGTAGGTCTGTCGAATAGAAGTCTGAGCGAAGTCTAAAAGTCTTAGTTGTAGTCTTCTAGGAGGTCGGCAAGTGGGTAGGGGTTCGATTTGTAGGTCTGTCGAATAGAAGTCTGAGCGAAGTCTAAAAGTCTTAGCTGTAGTCTTCTAGGAGGTCGGCAAGTGGGCAAGTGGGCAAGTGGTGAGCCAAGTGGTGGACTAATTGCAGTACGATTGCAGTAAGGCCTCAGTTGGTTAGCAGTGAGTCCCCAAGCAGTCAGCGGTGCAGTCGAGTCAGTCCCAGTCCAGTCCAGCAAGTACCATGAGGGACTGTGTCAGTCTGTGTGCACCAGGGGCCGATGGAAAGGGGCAGACCAACGAGCTTCAGAAGTATAAATCAAGAGGCAGCACCCAGCCATTCATTCATTCCTGCGTGAGCCATGCGGAAGCGCTGCCACAGCAACTTGTGCAAGGAGGTCTGCAGTGAGCCCGGAGCTGAAGTGGGCGAGCGAGAAGAAGCGTAGCATAGCGATAGGGTAGCAGCGGCCATAGCCGCCATAGCTAGAGTTAGGGTGTAGCGTGTGTGTGAGTGTGAGTGCAGAGTAACGCGTGTGGGATATCCAGGGTGATCCGGGGTATGCGAACAGAGAGTTGTTTGGGCGGTGAGTCGCCATAGCCATCGAAAGTGAACTTGTATCTGGACTGTCTTCGGCGACCATATCTCTGAGTTTTGTGTGGGCGCTTGTCGCCAGTTTGCTGTGTGCCTGTTTGCATGCATGTGAGTGAGAAAGAAAAGCGAGTCTGAATGCATTGGTATCGAAGCTGGTACCCGCTATTCCATGTGCGCCGTCGTGTGCAGGGAGTGATGCGCCATAGCTGAGGTAGCCGCCAAGAGAAGAAGTCCGCCATAGCGGACCTGGAGGTTGGAGAAGCCGCCGCGCACCTGCAGAGAAGACCACGACGAAGACGAAGACCGAGAGAGAGAGAGGAGAGAGAAAGGTTGAGCGATACAAGATTGGGTTACTACGTACCTGCTGCGCTGGAGATACCGCTACGGCGCGCGCGCGCGCGCGCGTGAGAGAGAGAGAGAGAGAGAGAGATGAGCGATACAAGTTTGGCTGTTACGTACCTGTGAAGTGCAGTCCTGTGAAGAAGAAGAAGAAGGCCATAGCCGCGGAGCTTGACCATGGAGTGGAGAAGGAGGGAGAGAGAGTGGACAGAGAGGAAGAGACCGAGCAGAGTGAGGGAAGCCGTAGCTGAGAGAGGTGAAGGGAGAGACAATAAAAAAAAAAAAAAAGAAGAAAGGAGACAGCCGGGGTGAAAGGAGGCGAGGAAGGTGAAGAGAAGAAGAAGGTTGGTGAGGGAAAGTGAAGCCGGCCGCCATAGCCGGGAAGTTGACCGGAGGCATTGACCAGGGTTGACCGGCGTTGACCGGGAGTTGACTGGGGGTTGATTGGGGGTTGACTGCAGCATTGACCGAGCGTTGACCAAGGCGTTGACCAAGACCGTTGACCACGATTTTGACCAAGCTGGAGCCGGTATATTCTCGCCAAGCCTTCCGCTTATTCCCTTGCCCTATGGATGTGCACACACCCTATGGTACTTGCTGCGTCAAGTCCGTCTGTCTATTCTTTCTGTAGCGAGTCTCTTCTGTCCAGGTGATAGTACTCTGTGGATGAAGGATAGGCCTTGTTGACCAAACCCCTGCCGGACCAAGTAGGGCTAAAGACTGTGTGTGACGACGCGACTGTCTCGGAGGCCTAACCCTCCCAAGGACCGGTACAGACCGGCGGGCTGCTCGGTGTGGCACGGTAGGCCCGAAAGGCTGAGTTGTGGGCTGCGCACCAGGCAGTCTAAGTGTTGAGAGACCTGCTAATCGCGTCGTCCTATCTGCGACGTTAAATAATTCCTGAGGAGTTACTGGGGATCTCCTTAAATGCCTCCTGATCAGCAAAAGGTCTAGTAGTGACAACCTTAGAATAGGTCTAGGCTAGAGACCCTGGTTGACAGGATCCCTGTCCGGATTCTGTGAGTCCTTAGATTGAGTCAGTAGGTTTGTCAGTCAGGGGTTAGAGTCTACGTGGTGAGGTTTGGAACGGTTAATCCGGTTGTGCACTTATCACTATGGTTGACACCCGGAGTGGAAAGAGCACTAGCCCCTATACCCAGGAACAGCAAGAGAAGATCGTCGGCTTAGTGAGAGAGAATAAAGAAAGGAAAGAGCTCCTGAAGCAGGCGAAGTTGAAAGCAATTGCAGAGTAGCAGGTGGCGAAAATGAAGAAACTGGAGGAGGAGATGGAGGAGAAGAAAAAGGCTGCCGAGGTAGAAGCAACAAAAGAAGCAGACGAGGAGAGAAAACGCAGGGAAGTAACGGGGGAGAGTAGTGGCACGGCGAATGAGGATGCAACGATGGAGAAGAAGATTAGTGAGTGGATTGCTAACTTATCATTGGGGGAAGACGAGGAGGCACAGTTATATGTGCCACAAGATGAGAAGGAAGCGTTTTCCAGGGCGCTAGCAACAATCGAGGACCCCCTGGAACGGCAAGAAGCAGAGGAGGAGAAGAAGTTGGAGTGGAAACTGAGGATGAAGAGGGAGAAGAAGAGAAGGAGGGAGGAAGTTAACCAGTTGACCATAGAAGTGGAGAAGGTGAAACCGTGCAGACAAGAGGTCCAGGCACAGACAAATGTCTCTGCCAAAATGGATAAGATGTTGGGGTACTTGGAAGTGTTGAGTGAGGCTTGGCTGGAGGAGCGCCAAGCCAACTGGGTCACGATGTGGCCCTGAGTGCCATGCGATCCGGGTTTCGAGACTTTGCGCGCGACATGGTCACCCACGTTGGGGGTGAAGTCAGGCGATTAAGGGAGAACGCACGAAAGTTCTGTGAAGGCGCCATTGAGAGTGCCAAAGCAGTAGCCGCTGTCGAGAGTGATGCCAGGCCTCGTAAAGAGCCCGTCAAGCTTAAGTTCCCAGATGCATATGGCGGGAAGGAGGATAATTTTGATAACTGGGAGGCAAGTGTCAATAGTTACGTGTACTTACAACACATCTTGACTGAGGAGCAAGTCCTTGTCGCCTTCCAGGCCCTCAAAGATGAAGCGGCCAGTTTTGCCAGGTCCCTTGCGCGCGCAGCCGGTTGTGAAAACAACCTGGTTGCATACTCCAAGATCACCCCCCTTCCTCAATTCTTCAAACTTCTGAGGGAGAGATTTGCTGACCCAACGAGAGGTGTTAGAGCCTCTGACAAGCTACAGACTATCCACTCGCGACAGTGGAGGAGTGCGAGAGCACTCAAAGCTGTCATGGACGACCTAGTAGCCGTCCCAGACCACGGGGTCACTGAGACCCAGCTGGTCCAGTTATTTTATCGTGCCATGCCAGAGCCCTTGAGAGGGCATTTCTTTGACAAATCTCAACAGGCCGACATCACATATGATGTGCTGAGTAGAGAGGTGGTCCTGTTCGAGTCAAAGTCCATGCCAGTGTCCACTTTCTGGCATAAGGACCTGGATAAGGGGAAGAAGTGGAAAGGGCGTACCATCTCCGGCCAAGTCAGGGCCAAGGATCACATGATCCTCACGTTAGAAAAACGTGGTACCGATGAAGTCCCCTACAGTGAGATTGAGTGGGGGCTAGAGGAGGAGGACAATAGTGTAGGGCAAGGGAGGTCCTATGCGGCTGTCGCGGCTGGAGGGAGGCCGCAAGGTAGAGGAGGAGGTCAGGGCCAAAGGGGCCAGGCCACGGGAGGCCGAGGACCGGACGCACAGGGGGTTGGCGGACAAGGGAACCGCCAAGTGGGAGGTAGGGGTCAAGGTCCCCCACCAAATCGTCAGGGTTCTTGTCGATCCCCGCAGCGACAAGGTGGAAGGCCACCTCAACAGTCAGGAGGATGGCACCCAGGCTTGCTGCAAGGCAGGCCCTGGAAGGATTTGGGCTTGGACCAGCGCGTATGGCAGGAATGCGTGGACTTGGGTCAGTGCGTGTTTTGTGGTGACCCGGCCAATGTTATCAAATTTTGTCCTAAGTATAGACAGGCTCGATGGGCTGCCCAACAGTCAAAAGGCAGCCGCCAGTAGGGGTTGCAACTGCCCCTACTATAAGGCCATGTGGGGAAGCGAGCGCGCGCGAACAGGAAACTCCCAAACCACATGAGCCTATGGCAGAGGTTGCATGCCAGTGCCTAGCTAGTTGTCTAGAGACTGCTTGTGTTAGCGTCTCTCTAGGCACCTCCCTCACAGGTGTGGCAGAAGAGTTGAAGGAGAGGATGCCAGCCTGGGCCAAAATGAAGAAGGAGAGTAAGGGACAACTAATCTTAGTTAATGTAGAAGTGTTCAGGAGTAGAGTAGGGGCCCTTATAGATTCAGGGGCTACCCGTAGTTACGTTAGCCGTAGATCGCTGAAAAAGCTAAGGCTAGGATTAAAAGTCCAAAAGTTGGCAGACCCCATAGTCAGTGTCCTAGCAGACAACCGTACAATGCGTGTTGAGGACTACGTAGAGGGAGTCCAGGCGTACTTTCGCCTAGATAAGGATGGGAAGGTGGAGAAAGTTCTCCATTCCCTGACTCTCCTCGTACAGGATGACCTTCCTTTTGACATAGTGTTAGGAATGGATTGGGGAGAGGCAGCAGGGGCCACACTCCACTTGAGAGAGCATGAGTGTAGGCTCCCTAGTCCATCAGGCGAGGTCAAGACTGCCCGCCTGTTTCATGTGTCGGGTGTAGACAACACTCTGGCACATTGCTGTCTCAGTGCTCCCGCGTTCGCGCGACCAGTGAAAAAGGAGCAACTAGAGGACCTGGTCTTCGTAGTGTATGCCAGACCTGTCACTCAGCCTAAGGAAGGGGATAGTTCCACATATCCAACCATTGCCAAACTGCTGGAGGAGTTCAAAGATTTGACTGAGTCGTTGACAGGAGTAGTGTCGCGACCGATCCAACACAGAATAAAAATAGAGCCTGGAAGTAGAACTCCGAAGGGAGCAATCTACAGGCTGTCCCCTAGAGAGTTGGAGGAGCTACGTAAGCAGTTGGACGAGCTCCTGGAGAAAGGTTGGATTAGGCCCAGTTCGTCTCCTTTTGGAGCACCTGTCCTGTTTGTCCCCAAGAAGGAAGGAGAGTTACGTGTGTGCACAGACTATAGGGGTTTGAACGCCATCACAGTGATAAATGCTGAACCACTGCCCAGGATAGACGATCTTTTAGATCGGGTGCAGGGTTGCAAGTATTTTTCAAAGATAGATTTGAAGTCCGGTTATCATCAGATAGAGGTCCACCCTCATGACCAGTATAAGACTGCGTTCCGGACTAGGTATGGGCATTATGAGTTCATAGTGATGCCCTTTGGACTAACCAACGCGCCAGCTACATTTCAGCGTTGTATGAATGATCTGTTTAGACCTTGGTTGGATAAGTTCGTCGTAGTCTACTTAGACGATATCTTAGTTTTCAGTAGGACCCTCCAGGAACATCAAGGTCATTTGAGGCAGGTCTTGGAGAAGCTCAGAGAAGCTAACTTCAAGATCAATGCGAAGAAGTGCGAGTGGGCCAAGACACAAAGTTTTGTACTTGGGCCACGTGTTAGACGGAGATGGCATTAAGCCAGAGGACAGCAAGATAGCGGCCATTCGAGACTGGCCGACTCCCCGCACGTTGATAGAGTTGCGGTCGTTCTTAGGCCTAGCTAATTACTATAGAAAGTTCGTCAGGAACTTCTCTACAATCGCCGCTCCCTTGCGCAGGTTGCTTAAGAAAGAGGCAATCTGGCAATGGGATAAAGACTGTACGTCGGCGCTTAAGAAGTTAAAGCGCGCGCTAATAGAGTACCCTGTCCTCAAAGTGGCAGATCCGTCTTTGCCATTTGTCGTCACCACGGACGCGAGTCAGTATGGTATAGGCGCCGTGTTGCAGCAAGACGACGACAATGGCTATAGACCCGTAGAGTTCATGTCAGCGAGGATGCCCTTAGAGAAGGTAGCCACCTCGACGTACGAGAGAGAGCTCTACGCTCTCAGGCAGGCCTTAGAGCACTGGAAGCATTATCGGCTTGGGAGGCACTTCAAAGTATACTCAGACCACGAAACTCTTAGATGGTTAAAGACCCAGGCCAAAATGACACCTAAGTTGACTAGGTGGGCCGCTGAGATAGACCAATACGACTTTGACCTCAAGCCGGTCAAAGGCAAGTACAACGTAGTTGTGGATGCTCTGAGTAGTAGATCAGACTACTTTGGAGCTATAGTGCACTATCTGGACCTGCAAGAGAAAGTAAGACAGACATATGCGCAAGACCCTATCTATAGCGACCTCCTCAAGAGAGTTAAGGAAGCCTCAGAGACTGAACCACACTACCGCACTGCAGAAGGATTGTTGTTTGAGAAGACTGATGTAGTAGACCGCCTGTGCGTCCCCAATAGTGAGGAGATCCGTAGTCTGATCCTAGGGGAGTGCCATGACACAGAGGGACACTTCGGTTGGCAGAAGACTTCAGCCAATCTGATGCGTGCGTATACCTGGCCGGGGATGAAAGCTGACTGCATAGAGTATGTTCGCAGTTGCAAAGTTTGCCAGAGGAACAAGACCACTACGCGTGCCCCTCTCGGTCTTCTCAGACCCTTGCCTATCCCAGACCAACCTGGAGATTCAGTCTCCATTGACTTCATGGACGTTGGTGTCAACAGTAGGCACGACAAGAGCCAAGTCATGGTCATAGTTGATAGATTCAGTAAATACGCAGTTTTTGTTCCTTTGCCTGCAGAGGCACACACCGAATTAGTGATTCACAAGTTTTCCGATTTTTGGAGTAGTGATCACGGGGTTCCATTGTCTATTGTTAGTGATAGAGACACCCGCTTCACCAGCCAGAACTGGCAGGAACTGATGAGAGTCTATGGATCAAAGTTGCTGATGTCACCTGGCCGTCATCCAAAGACTAACGGTCAGACATAACAAATGAACAAGATCCGGCAGCAAGTTCTGCGCATGTATATTAGACCGGATCAAGTCAATTGGGACGAGATGTTGCCCAAGGTAGCCAGCGCATACAATAACAGCGTGCATTTGTCTACCTGTCGCACTCCCAACGAATTGCACAAGTCCTTTGGACCCCGAAGACCGTTTGAGGGACTTACCCGGGATCAGATTCACAGGCTACCGCCCGGAACCAGGGAGTTCGCAATACAGCACGAGAAAGAGCTAGCAACTGTTGTTGAAAACCTCAGGAAGGCCCAACACCGGATGATAGAACAGGCCACCCATCGCAGTTTCAGATAGGCGACCTGGTCTGGATCAAGTCTAAAGAGATTGCACCTGAGGAGAACATCTCGCAGAAGTTACTGCCTGCATATAGAGGACTGTGGCCAGTTCTAGAAGTCAAGGGCGGAGAGGATGGACCGTCCTACACTATAGAGATTCCAGCACACCTCCACACCTACTGTTGCATACTGTAACTGTGCAGACCAGAACAAGAACCGACCTCTCAATACAAAGTACAAGATAACACAGCGGAAGACTTAAATACCAGTGATCCGAACAATCAATGTTGCAATGCAGCTCTGAACACACATCATCATCATCATCGTCCCAGGGTGTGAAAGGGGTCTGGCGCTTCACACAGGAAGATTGCGCCAGCCCCACACATACACAGACGAAGAAGAGGGGGGTTAGACGAAGAGGAGGGGAAGATGGGAATGTCGTCAACACCAAGTCTTCGGCACAGGCCCAAATAGTCCCTCGTCCAAATGTCTGAATCCCAAATGTCGAGTCTGTATCCAATGTCGTCAAGTCTCAGGTCATATCTCTCTCTCGTAGTCCACAGATACTGAGAAGTAGGCAGCGAGAGGGGAAGAAGAGATGGTGGACTTAGAAGAGGAAGAAGAATAACTCTCTCTCTCTCAGTCCAGTACTAACCTGTGAAGCCGGCGCCTTTGTGCAGGTACCTCGAAGATGGAGCTGGAGCGATGGCGCCACAGGTAAGTATCACTGGCCTCCGCCAGTCATCTCTCTCCTATATCACTACTTCTACTACTGCTATAGCGCCCAACGTTGAAGGCTACAGCTATGGCACCCAGCGTTGAAGACTACCACTAGCGCTAGCTACCCTGGGCAGCGCTCCTCCGAGTGCTGCTCCGCTATCCTGAAGACTACTGCCTGACTACTGTCCAACTACCTACCCGTGAAGTGCCTAGGACAGTCCTATGTACTACTCGGGTGTGCCTCCTGACTCGTGCGAGCAGTCCAGGAGGCTGCTCTTGCCAATGCCGAGCGGAGGTAGGGGCTGCAGCTGCGGCTCCTGCTCAAGCTCGTGAGGAACAGGCTATTTCTGGCCTGTTCCGCATCCCTGTTTACGTGCCTGAGTCTTAGGGGCAGGTCGAAACAATGAGGGCCTGAAAATGGCCCTCCGTTTCAGGCTGGAAAAACTCTGGGTCTGAAAGACCCAAAAATAGGCTAAAACGGAGTAAGGGCCTGCAGGCCCTCGTTTTTCAGCTTTCAGGCTGAAACGACCGGGGCCTGTAAGCCCCAAGTTTTAGGCTTTTAGGCTGAAAGTGCGGGACGGGCCCTACAGGGCCCGTGTGGCTACGCACTATGCCACACCCCCCCCTACTTGAAAGACCGAGCTTACCTGCGAGGGCGAAGCTGTCTGTCTGAGGGAGGGACCACAGTCCGGGTGGGAGGGGCTGGTCGTGAAGCTTCCTGAGCTAACCTGCGCTTTTCATAATGAGCGTAGATCAGCGGTGCGGATGCTTTCAAATCTGCGCTTGAAATCTACCGAGTGTCGTCACGATCGCATGCTTTGAATGTGACTTTGTACTGCCGCGGCTTGCTGCCGTACTTGCGATCGGTGATGACGCGGTCAACTTCCTGATGACCATCCATAGAAGGAGGGTCCTACGATCGTCGGCCCGGAAAGTCGTCGCTCTTGGCTGGCGTGTATGTTGCCAGCTTCGAGGCGTGGAAGACTGGACCGTCAGATGCTCTGGAATGTTGATCACAAATGAAGGGCCATCGGGCTCATCGCCCGCGGCTGCTGTCACAGACCAAGGTCCAAACCACTTGGGAAGCAGTTTGCGTGAGACATCCTGTTCCAGTGCAAACTCTTCCGCGGAGACCCAAACCTGATCACCGGCGCGGATGGGACATGGTATGCGACGCCTGTTGGCTTGCTGCTGCATGCGGACTTGAGCCTTTTGCATGTTCGCGCGGGCTTGAGTCAACAGTTCCCTGTACTTCCGAACGGAAGTGGGGGAGCAAGCGGCGTCAATGTCGGCTGGTCGAGGGAGGAGAAGGCCGGCGAAGATACGGCCTTTCCGTCCACCGTGGTGCAACTCGAATGGAGTCACGCCGATCGTCGGGTGCACCGAAGTGTTGTAGGCGAACTCGATGTCGGGGAGGCGGTCAACCCAATCTTTCTGGTTCGGACGGATGAGCGTACGAAGCATCATTTGAGCGGTTTGATGTGCCCGCTCCGTCTGCCGGTCTATATGTGGATGCCGAGCCGAACTTGGTTTCATCGTCGTGCCGGACTCCTGCATGAGCGCAGTCCAAAATGCTGACATGAAACGAGTGTCGCGGTCGCTGACAATGTCTTCTGGTGCACCGTGGCCACAAATCCAATCAGTGTGCAGGAGGCGTGCCAGCTCGGGAGCCGTGGAGTAGTACTTGCAAGGAAGAAAACACGCGTACTTACTCAATCGGTCCACAACCGCGAGGATGCCGTCGTGCCCGAGCCTGTCGCGAGGAAATGGACCGGTGACGTCCATGGCACTGGAGAGACCGGGTTCCCGTGGGATAGGCGTCGGGTGTAACTCGCCGTAGGGATTGCGGTTGTGGGGTTTGCTGCGTCGGCAAACTTCGCATGAGTCGCAATACCGAGTGACATCGGTAATGAGGTCAGGCCATCGGAATCGCTGTCGAAGCCGTGCAATAGTGCGATTGACTCCGAAATGGCCGGCGAGTCGCGAATCATGATACTCGCGGAGGAGGCGAGTCCGAGGACGACTGTCGCGTGGGACACATAGTAAGTCCTTGCCTCTCGAGTGGAGGAGCAAGTACCCGTCGACAATGCGGTAATGGCTGGCCGGAGGGTGATCCGAAGATAGTTGTGCATAGAGCGTGGCGAAGTCCGGATCAAACTGATATGCCCGGATGAAGTGTCGCTGAAGCTCCTCGTCGAATGTGAAGGCATGATGTGTCATAGCGCAAAGATCAGGTCTTCGCGAGAGTGCATCTGCTGCGCGATTTGAGCGGTCGGGAAGATGTTTCGGTGTGAAGTCAAACTGGTCGATGAAGTACATCCATCGTCTGATCGTGCTGCTCACCGTATCCTGCGTCTTGTAGTAGGTCAATGGGTTGTTGTCCGTAACCCATGTGAACCTACGATGCCCAAGGACGAAGTGCCGCCATCGCTTGAGAGCCATGACGAACGCGAGTAACTCCTTCTTCCTTGCATCATCAAGCGAGTTGGTGGGAGGCACTTTGTGGCTGAAATACTCCATAGGGTGCCAATCGTCGCCGTCGTGCTGTTCCAAGACTGCCCCAATGCCGAAGCCGGAAGCGTCTGTAGTCACTCTCGTCGGCAAGGTGGGGTCATAGATGCTAAGGACGGGTGCCATGAGCATTGTCGTCTTAAGTGCTTGGAATGACCGGCGTGCGTCGTCATCGAATACGAATGGCACCTTTGGCGACTGTAACCTCGTCATAGGTGCAACAATCCTGGAATATCCGGTGATGAATCGCTGATAGTAGCCCGCCAACCCCATGAATGAACGAACGTCCGTGGTGTTGGTGGGCTCGGGCCACACTCGTAGGGCCTCGATCTTGTCCGCGAGCGGACGGATGCCTTTCGGCGTCACATAGTGGCCCAAGTACTCCAGCTCCTGCTGTGCGAACTCGCACTTGTCGCGGTTTGCTTTGTACTTGGCCTGTCGTAGCCGCTCCAAAACGGTGCGCAGGTGTTTCACATGCTCGTCCAAATTCGACTGTACACCAAGATGTCGTCGAGGTAGATGAGTACAAACCGATCCAGCACGTGTCGGAACTCCGTTGTCATAGCCGCTTGGAAAGTGGCTGGGGCATTCGTAAGGCCAAACGGCATAACCAACCATTCGAAATGCCCATACTGTGTCTTGAACGCGGTCTTGTAGTGATCCTCCTTGCGAATCTCGAGTTGGTGGTACCATGACTTGAGATCCAACTTAGAGAAGAACTGGGCGCCGCCCAATCGCTCGAGAAGGTCGTCGATGCGTGGGCGAGGGGCGGCGTTTCTGATCGTCTACGTGTTGAGCTTGCGATAATCGATGCACAACCGCAGGTCCTTGTTCTTCTTCCGGACGAAGAGAACAAGAGCACCGTATGGCGATGAGCAAGGCCGAATCCAACCGATCTCTAGAAGGTCCTCGAGTTGTGCGCGAAGCACACTTAACTCTTCCTCGCTCGTTCAGTAGATGCAACCGCGCGGAGGTACGGCCCCGTCCTCGAGGATGATCTCGTGGCGGATGGGCCGATCCGGTACTACTCCGTGCGGGCCTTCGAACATGTCGCTGTAGGCGTCGAGAAGTTTGGTAATGCGTGGATCCGAAGATGAGTCCGTCGATGAAGCGTCTCGGGGCGGAAGGGCGTGGAGAAAACACACCCCCATCTCCTCGATGTCGTCTCTGATGATGGAAGCTCGCATGCTTGCGGCAGATACCACGTGGCAGCTGATCGAAGGATGAGGAAGGGGCACCGTGCATGGAACTAATACTCCGTTCCGATCACGAATGTGAACGGTGCTTTTGAAGAAATTCACCGGGTGATTCTCGCTTCGCAGCCATGACATGCCCAAGATCATGTCAAATTTGGTGTCCAGAATATCAAAGGACACCGCCTCACTTGCATGAGGGGCAAAGTACACGGGGACGGCATCAATGCACCGGTCGATTGACTCGTGCGTATGACCGTCTGCCAACGTGACTTGCGTAGGCTGGGACTTCCTCCGGACACGTGGGCCAAGGCCGGCGCGTACCATGAAGTCCTCGCTGATGTAGTTGCGAGATGCTCCGCAATCGATCAAGGCGTTGCAGGTCGCCTCTCCGATCTGAATGCGTACATATAGCAATGGTGCGTCGATGTCGTCGTACCGTTGCGTCTTGAACTCGCGGTCGATCTTCGCGATGTAGGCGTGAAGGTCGACAACCTCTACTCCGGCGTCCATCAACGGAGTTGGTAC
>BFEA01000313.1:1362201-1388855 GCA_003427395.1 Chara braunii | reverse complement strand
AAAAGAGAGAGAGAAAGGGCGAGAAAGAAGAAAGGTGGAGGAGGAAGAGAAGGGAGGTTGGCGAGGAAGAAGGTGCCGGCAGCCATAGCTGACCTAGATGTTGACTGGGTGTTGACCAAAGGGTTGACCGGAGCATTGATAGGGGTGTGACCGCGTTGACCAAGCGTTGACCGAGGCGTTGACCGGAGCCGTTGACCACGATTTTGACCAAGCTGGAGTTGGTATAATCTCGCCAAGCCCTTAGCCTACCCCCTCGCCCTATGGATGTGCACTCACCCTATGGTACTTGCTGAGTCTGAGTCTGTCTGCCTCTTCTTTCTGCATAGAGTCATTCTGTCCAGGTGCTAGGACTCCGTGTATGAAGGATAGGGTCTCGTTGACCAAACCCACACGGGCTGAGTAGGGCTAAAGGCTGTGTCTGACGACTCGACTGTCCCGGAGGACACAAACCCTCCCAAGGACCGGTACTGACCTGCGGGCTGCTCGGTGTGGCACGGTAGGCCCAAAATCCGAGTTGTGGGCTGCACAACGGGCCGTCTAAGTCTTGAGAGGATCTGCTGACCGCGTCGTCCTGTTTGCGACGTTAAAGAATTCCTGAGGAGTTACGGGGGATCTCCTTAAATGCCTTCTGGTCAGCAACACATCCTGTAGTGACGACTGTAGTATTAGAGTCTAGGCTAGAGACCATAGCTGACAGGGTTCTATACGGATCCTGTGGTCCATAGACTGAGTCAGTCTTAAGTAAGTCGGTCAGTGGGGACGTCTAAGTGGTGAGGAGCGGAACCGTCACTTGGTTGTGTATCTGTCACCATGGTAGACATGCGTACAAGAACGAGCACCTTCCCTTATACAGCGGAGCAGGATGCGAAGGCCGCCGCCATCCTAAAGAAGAGAGAAGAAGGAGGCCAAGAAGAAGGCCTTGATAGAAGAACAGGCGGCGAAGTTGAAGAAGATTGAGGAGGACATGGCAGAGAAAAAGAGAGGTTAAAGAAAGAAGAAGAATAGAAGTTCAAGGCGGTAGAAGAGGAGGAAGAGGTAGAAGAACCGCCATTGGAAAGGCGAAGGACAAGGGGGAGAGGAGAATCCAGTGGAACGAAGGAAGATCAAATGGAGAAGAAGATTACGGAGTGGGTTGCTGGTTTATCCCTGGGAGAAGAAGAGGAAGCACTAATGTATGTGCCCAGGGAAGAACAAGAGGCGGCCATGAGAGAGTGGGATGCAGAAGAAGACCCACTCAAGCGGCAGCTATGGAAGATGAGAAGAGGATGGAGTGGAAGTTCCGACTGACGAGGGAGAGGAAAAGGAGAACAGAGGCAGCGAGCCAGGTGGCGAAAGAATTGGAGGAGGTAAAGAAGTAAAGAGCGCAGATGGCGACGCAGGTGGACCTACTGGGGAAGATGGAGATCATGGCGAGAAACATAGAGCGCCTGGCCCAGGTTCAGGAAGAACAATATCTGTTTGGTAGAGGTCAGGACATTGCCTTGCGCTCTATACGGTTGGGACTCAGGGACTTTGCAAGGGAATTAGCGACGCAGGTGGGCTCAGAGGTGAAGGCCCGCCTAGAGGGCACGGAGCGTTATTGCACGGGCGCCATAGAAGCCGCCAGACTGACTGCTCCCAAGGAGGAGGAAGCACGTCCCCGAAGGGAGAAAAGGGCAAGTTCCCTGACTCCTATAGCGGGAAGAAAGAGGAGAATTTTGACAATTGCGAATCGTCAAAGCCTCCGATAGTCAGTCCGAAAGATGTCTCACGTAGTGTCAAAACCTCCGATAGATTGCAAACCATCCACTCTCGTCAGTGGAAGAGTGCTAGAACACTCAAGGGTGTGATGGACGAGCTAGTCGCCGTCCCGGACCATGGGGTCACTGAGACCCAACTGGTCAACCTCTTCTATCGTGCAATGCCCGAACAGCTGCGCGGGCATTTCTTTGAGAAGAGTCAGCAGCCTACCATGACCTATGACGCTTTGAGCACGGAAGTGGTAGCCTTTGAAGCGCGGTCCATGTCAATTTCCACTTTTTGGCATAAGGACCTAGACAAGGGCAAAAAGTGGAAAGGTCGCACCATCTCAGGACAGGTCAAGACCAAGGATCGCTTGATCCTTACTTTACATGAGGGTGGTGTAGACGAAGTCCCCTACGAGCAGATTGAGTGAGGGCTTGAGGAAGAGGACAATAGCGTTAGTCAGGGGAGGACCTACGCTGCTGGCACGGCTGGAGGGAGGCCGTAAGGAGGAGGTAGAGGCCCAGGCCAAGGGGGGCGGGCCTCAGGGGGCCGTTCCCAGAGCGATCAGGGGGTTGGCGGTAGAGGAGGAAACCGCCAAGTGGGAGGAAGGGGTCAAGGTCCCCCGCAAAACCGTTCAGGGAATGGGTCGCCTAATAGAGGGAATCGGTCACCGAATAGGGGAAACAGGGCACCCTCTTGGAGAGGYGGTTGGCACCCAGGGCTGCCACAGGGTCGGCCTTGGGAAGACTTGGGCTTGGACCAACGCTTATGGCAACAACGTGTGGATCAGGGGCAGTGCATATATTGCGGTGACCCTGGCCACATCATTAAATACTGTCCAAAGTATAGAGAGGCCCGTTCGGCTGCCCAGGGGTCAAAAGGCAGCCGCCGGTAGGGGTAGCAACTGCCCCTACCACAAGGCCATGTGGGGAAGCGAGTGCGAGCCGGCCAGAAACTCCCACACCACATGTGCCGATGGTAGAGGTTGCAGGCTGGTGCCTAGATAGCTGTCCAGAGACTGCTTGTGTCAGAGTCTCTCTAGGCACTTCCCTTACAGGCGTGGCCGACGAGTTAAAGGAGAGAATGCCTGCCTGGACCAAGATGAAGAAGGAGAGTAGGGGACAACTAGTTTTAGTAGACATAGAGATTTTCAGAGGTAGAGTAGGGCCCCTAGTAGATAGTGGGGCCACGCGGCAGCTATATTAGTAGAAAGGCGCCGCAGAAGTTGAAGTTGGGGCTAAAGGCCCAGAAGTTAACAAACCCCATAGTGAGTATCCTCGCAGGCAATCGCACAATGCGAGTACAGGATTACATAGAGGGAGTCCAGGCGTACTTTCGCCTAGAGAAAGATGGGAAAGTGAAGAAAGTTCTCCATTCCCTGACTCTCCTCGTAGAAGACAACCTTCCCTTCGATATAGTCATAGGAATGGACTGGGGAGAGGCAGCCGGGGCCACACTCCATCTGAGAGAGCATGAGTGTTGGCTCCCTAGCTCGTCAGGCGGGGTCAAGACGACCCGTCTGCTTCATGTGTCAGGAGTAGACAACTCCCTGCCACATTGCTGCCTTAGCGCTCCTGCGTTCGCGAGGTTAGTGAAGAAGGAGCAGCTGGAAGAACATGTTTTTGTAGCCTATGTTAGGCCAGTTACCGAGCCTAAAGAGGAAAAACCCATAGATCCCGCCATTGCAAAGCTGCTGGAAGAGTACACAGATCTAGCTAAGCCTCCTATAGGGGTAGTCCCGCGGCCCATCCAGCATCGCATTGAGATCGAACCTGGCAGCAGGATTACTAAAGGAGCAATGTATAGGATGTCCCCGCAGGAATTGGAGGAGTTGCGCAAGCAGTTAGATGAACTCTTAGAGAAGGGTTGGCTTAGGCCCAGTTCGTCTCCATTTGGAGCACCTGTTCTATTTGTCCCAAAGGAGGAGGGAGAGCTTAGAATGTGCATTGACTATAGGGGTCTCAAATGCTATCACTGTGAAGAACGCGGAGCCGTTGCCCCGTATAGATGATCTTTTAGATTGGGTGCAGGGCTGCAAGTACTTTTCAAAGATAGACTTGAAGTACGGATATCATCAGATAGAGGTCCATCCTGGTGATCAGTATAAGACCGCGTTCCGGACTAGATATGGGCACTACGAGTTTATAACTATGCCCTTTGGACTAATCAATGAGCCAGCAACTTTTCAACGTTGTATGAATGACTTGTTTAGGCCGTGGTTAGACAGGTTTGTAGTAGTCTACTAAGATGAGATTCTAATGTCCAGTAGGACCCTCCAGGAGCATGAGGGTCATCTAAGGCAGGTTTTGGAGAAGCTGAGAGAGGCCAACTTCAAGATCAATGCAAAGAAGTGCGAATGGGCAAAGACTCAAGTTCTGTATTTAGGCCATGTCTTCGACGGAGACGGCATCAAACCAGAAGATAGTAAGATCGCAGCAATTAGAGATTGGCCTACACCCCGCACGTTGACAGAGTTGCGGTCGTTCTTAGGCCTAGCTAACTATTACAGGAAGTTTGTGAGAAACTTCTCCACCATCGCTGCACCCCTTTGCAGGTTGCTGAAGAAAGAAACAATCTGGAAGTGGGACAAGGACTGCACGTCTGCCATGAGGAAATTGAAGCAGGCGTTGATAGAGTACCCGGTCCTTAAGGTAGCCGATCCGTCCTTACCTTTTGTCGTCACGACTGATGCGAGCTCGTATGGTATAGGTGTTGTATTACAGCAAGACGATGGCAACGGATATAGACCCGTAGAGTTTATGTCTGCTAGGATGCCTTCAGAGAAGGTAGCGATATCTACCTATGAGAAGGAACTCTACGCTCTCAGGCAAGCATTAGATCACTGGAAGCACTTCTTGCTTGGGAGGCACTTCAAAGTCTACTCGGACCACGAGACATTAAGGTGGCTAAAAACGCAGGCCAAGATGACACCTAAGCTTACTAGGTGGGCCGCAGACTTAGACCAATATGACTTTGAGCTTAAGCCAGTCCAAGGGAAGTATAATGTAGTTGCGGACGCTCTGAGTAGGATAGCTGACTACTTTGGAGCGATAGTTCATTATCTGGATATAGGGAGAGACGTGCAACAGCAAGTTAAGAGAGGCGTATCGTGACCTCCTCAAGAGAGTAAAGAAGGCCCAGAATCCGAACCGGACTACCGCACTACTGATGGGTTGCTATTCGAAAAGACTACCGTAGTTGACCGATTGTGCGTTCCTAACAGTGAGGAGATCCGTAGTTTGATCCTAGGGGAATGCCACGATACTGAGGGACATTTTGGTTGGCAAAAAACTCTAGCTAACCTCATGCGCGCGTACATATGGCCCGGGATGAAGGCCGACTGCATAGAGTATGTTCGCAGTTGTCAGGTCTGCCAGAGAAATAAGACCTCTACACGTGCCCCTCTAGGTCTTCTCAGACCCTTGCCTATTCCTGATCAGCCAGGAGATTCAGTGTCCATTGACTTCATGGACACCCATGTCAAGAGTAGGCACGGCAAGAGCCAAGTCATGGCAATAGTTGATAGATTCAGTAAGTATGTTGTTTTTGTTCCTTTGCTTTCAGGGGCACGCACATAATTAGTCATTCATAAGGTCTTTGATCATTGGGTCAGTGAACACGGGATTCCACTGTTTATAGTTAGTGATAGAGACACCCGGTTCACTAGTCAGAACTGGCAGGATTTGATGAGAGTCTATGGCTCCAAGTTGCTGATGTCATCTGGCCATCATCCAGAGACTAACGGTCAGACTGAACAAATGAACAAGATCCTGCAACAAGTTCTACATATGTACATTAGACCGGATCAGATCAATTGGGATGAGATGTTGCCCAAAGTAGCCAGTGCGTACAATAAGAACGTGCACTTGTCTACTTGCCGCACTCCCAATGAGTTGCACAAGTCCTTTAGACCACGCAGACCGTTTGAGGGACTTAATCGGGATCAGATTCGCAAGCTACCGCCCGATACCAGGGAGTTTGCATTACAGCACGAAAAGGAGTTAGCTATCGTTGTAGAGAACCTCAGGAAGGCCCAACATAGAATGATAGAGCAAGCCAATAAGCACCGTCGCCCGTCGCAGTTTCGAGTAGGCGACTTAGTCTGGGTCAAGTCTAAAGAGTTTGCGCCCGTGGAGAACATCTCGCAGAAGCTATTGCCTGCGTATAGAGGATCGTGGCCAGTTCTAGAAGTTAAGGGCGGAGAGGATGGGCCGTCCTACACAGTAGAGATCCCAGCACACCTCCACACCTACCCGTGTTTCATACCTCAAAGTTGTTGCCCTGTGTCACAAGTCAACAGTTTCCATCCAGAAGATCCATGATTCCGCCAGACATGGACGGAAGGTACGACATTGACGACATTGTAGGTGACGACGTATTCAGAACAGGAGGGTGATGCTGTGTGGTAGTGAAGGGTTATCAGTGATCCTCTTCTCTGCAGTGAGTAGGTCAGGCTGTCGAGAGTGGCTCTTATCCACAATTTGTGTTTGCCACACCAAAAGGATAGATCGAACGGACAAAAATAAACTACGTTAGATGGAATCGCAAGGAAAATGAGCAATAGCGAGATGGCAATATTCAGATTGCATAATCACATTGAAAGCCAGATCGTGTCACAGTGTCCAAAAAGCAGCATCACACCAATAAGACACCAATGGAGAATCGTAACACTGCAAACCAAATGTCAATGTCAGCTTGCTCTCGTCACTACCAACGTATGTGTCCAGGCCTATCTCCCTAGTTGGCGCTCGGCGCCCAGCTTACTCCCTACGCAACTACTACTAGCCTACTAATTGACAATGCAACTGTTGACGTCAGCAGCCCACGAAGTACTTGAAGATGTCGCCCAAGACCATCGCCAATACCAGGTATGTGCCCTCACATCATCATTATCTTTATCCTTCTCTTCTCTCCCTCGTCCTACACCCACATCTTCCCTCTGTACACCCGAAGACCACCCCTGCGCCTCACTGTAGTCCAAGCCCATCCAGCTATGGAGGCTGGGCTATGGCGCTGCCGTCAGCTGTGCACTCACTCACACATGACCGCACGTGCTTGCACCTTGCCTCTCAGTGCCAGCAGCAGCCCACGAGCGTCCGCTCCAGCAGCGCTGTCGCTAGCGAATGGAAGGCCAAGCAGCGAGCTCTTTCCTATATGGAAAGAGCTGGTCTGCTTTCGCAGCCTGGCTGGCCTGGGCCCCGGCCCAGAAGCTTCCGGTAGGCCCCAGGGGGCTAGCTATATGAATTCTAACATTCTATTTCAACACTCACTCACATAAACTTCCAGGTATGCCCATACATACACAGAAGGAAGGCGAGAGGATAGGAGTATCACACCGCATAGGGAGAGATAAACACAGCGGAATACTTGACCATGCGATATGACAGGGTACACTTAAAGTGCAATTCACTCCACTCAATCCTCACAACCAGTCATAAAGAAAAGCCGAGTAGATCACATCCAGGAAACAATGAAACGATGATAGTCCAAACCCAGTATCACACTGTCTATCAAACTCAAGAGTCTCGAATTGTCAGGATAACCTCAATACTACAATGCGCTGCTCAGAAATGAGCAGCGCTTCACTCCACAACCCTAAGTAACCACTTGTGACACCCTTGAGCCCGTGAAACATCAAGCGCCACCCAGATACAGCCTCCAAAGGGAAGCGCCACCCTGAAACAGGCCTTTGAGGCCAAGCGCCACTCAGAGGATGAAGAAGAAGACCAGCGCCACGGTATCTGATGATGATGAAGTGTCAGAAGACTTCCCGGATGGAAGTCTGCGGCAGCGCCACCAAACCCTGGCAATATGACCTCTGAGGAAGAAGCTGCAGCTATGGCTGCAGCGCCACCACCCTGGAACCCCACTCCGGAGGAGGGTCCACCAGGGCACCAACTTCTCTCGCCTCCAGCAGACCTCGATAACCCAGACCTTTGACAGCCCTTACGTGCTGGCAGAGTACAGCGCAGGTCCCAGCTATGGCCGGCGCTCCGAAGGTCGGGCTATGCCTGTCTCCTTCCACGCTGAGCCGTCACCACTTCCGGTTCACGCGTAGCGCAGCAGCGATGTACTCGACCTAGACCGGACTGACTGCGCTACGTGTGAACCGATGTGCCCGTCCTATCTATAGACTAAAACTAGCCTAGACTCGACCTAGACCGGACTGACTGACTGACTGACCGTTACCGATTCAGTTTCGGCCTCTCGGCCTCTACCTTACCCGGCTATAGGCTATAGGACCGTCTATCAGCATAGACCTGCAGGGCCTCTTTGTCTTAGGGGTAGCCTGGGCCTGCTATTCGCAGTCAGGTTAGCTGTAGGAAATTCAGTTAGTACGGGCCTGTATTTCCCGTATTTACAGATATGTCCCTCACGAATTTTCCTTATAGGCAGGTCACTCGGTTTGCCCTCAGCCAAACAAAATTACGAATCTGTCCTATCTATAGTACAGCCTCGACAGAGAGAGGCTACAGGCGACCAGAAAACAGCAAGTCATTGCATATGTATGAGGCTGCGATTCTCGCCCAGGGCCTGCATTTTCAGGAAAGGCTTGGAAGGCCGTGGAAATGCCTTTGCTGCTCGGCCTGTGTTTTTCCCAACCAACTGGCGCGTCACAATTGTCTGGACCCCAAATACGAAATTGACATCCGAGGGTCTCTCGTGATTTGCCAGGCCTGCCTTCACTTAGGGCGGGCACATCTGCAACAGGGCCCCTTAGGCCTGCTGAGGATGCAGATCCTTGCATTCCCTCCTCCTTTTCTTCGATAGTCCTCTGAGAAGTCTTCTATTCTGCAGGCATCTTCGCTTTGAGTTCTCTTTCGTAGCCTGCAATAACTTGAGGTCTAGTTCTCACGAGTTCTTCTCTAGTGAACCATTGATCTTCGTTGGGATCCAGAGGATATCTGAATCTGACACGGTATTGCATTCTCGGCTTAGGAGGGCGGCCTCTGCCCAGTGGTCGGGGTACTGGCATCACTCAATGCTCCACGATCTGGTCGATGTCGACTTCGCCATCCATGGTTGGGGGCAGCATTGGCCGTCTGGAAGGAAACTGTGTAGACTCTGCGAAAGGTGCCAGCTTTGAGGCATGGGATACAGGGTGTGTACGTAGATGTGGTGGGATGCAAATCACATAGGAAGGTCCGTCTATCTGATCTCCCACTATGTCCAAAACCTCCCAAGGACCGAAGTACTGTGGCATTAGCTTTCTTGAGATGTGTAGTTCCTGCCCCAACTCAGATGATTTTACCCAGACCAGTTCTTCTACCTGAAATTGAGATGGTCGTCTATGCTTGTTCTCAAATGCCACCATGGCATCTTGAGCTTTCATAATGTGCTCTACAACCTGTTGCAACATTTGTTCGTACTTGACAGCGAATTCCATGTTGCCAGGTGATGCAAATGGCTGAGTTTCCGGTAGTAGGAAATCTAAGGCGGTACGAGGCTTCCAACCAAGATGCAGTTGGTTGGGAGTCATGCCAGTCGTGCTCTGTACAACACTGTTGTACAGGCTGGCGACGAGAGGCAGTTTCTCGTCCCAACCATCCTGACTTGGCTTAATGTAGTGCCTTAGTAAATGTTGCACTACTCTATTCATCTGTTCCGCCTGTCCATTTGACTCAGGGTGATTCCCTGATGTCATCTGCAGTCTGGTGCCCATCTCTCGGGTTGTGCTTTGCCACAGTTCGCTTGTGAAACGTACATCCCGATCACTGACGATAGACTTGGGTAACCCAAAGTCCCGTACCCAGTTTTCCATGAACAGTCCGATGACGTAGTCAGTTTTGGCAGTCCTTGGCATAGTGATAAGTCTTGCATACTTAGAGAAGTGGTCTATTATAATGAAGATGTGCCTTTTCCCAGACCTGCTGGTCACAAGAGTATCCATGAAGTCCATGGACACACTCTAACCAGGACCTTCAGAAATCGGCAAGGGCTTGATGAGCCCAAGCGGAGCCTGAGTCCTAGGTTTGTCCCGTTGACAGACCTGGCAGGTTTCGACATACTTCTTGGCATCTTTCATCATAGAAAGCCACCAGAATTTTTGCACTAAGTTAGCTGAAGTTTTCCTATAGCCGAAATGACCACCTAAAATAAACTACGCAAAGACTCTCTATTTGGAACACACAGTTTTTTATTCCCTGCCTTCTCAAGAAACAACAAGCCGTCTACCATTGTAAATTCATCCGAAGTCACCTTGTCCTTCGCTTGAAATTTACGAATGATCTCTGCTAGGTCTCCTAAGACAGCACCAGTACAAGGTAAACTTGGAGAAATGTGAGTTCGGTCGCACCAAGATCTTGTACTTGGGTCATGAAATCTCCGCGGATGGGTTGAGGTCGGACGATGCCAAAGTGGCCAGCATACGTGACTGGCCCAGACCTCAGACTGTTATTGAGGTCCGATCGTTTTTGGGGATCACGGGCTACTATCGCCCGTTTCTTAAAAACTATAGTACTATAGCCTCCCTATTAACATATCTAACTCGACTTGACACCCCTTGGGAGTGGACTGAAGAGTGTGAGGCGAGCTTCAAGAAATTGAAGTATGCTCTCACACACTACGAAGTCCTCAAACTTCCGGATCATGATAAGCCCTTTGTCGTGACCACAAACGCTAGCCAATATGGCATAGGCGCGGTCCGTGCGCAAAAGGAGGGGCCAAATTTGAGACCGATTGCGTATATGAGTAAAAAGATGCCATCTCATAAACTAGCGAGGTCCACTTATGAGTGTGAGCTCTATGCCCTGTACAGAGTGCTGGTCAATTGGAGACACTATCTCCTTGGCATATTTTTCTATGTAAGATCTGACCATGAGACCTTGCGTTGGATCAAGACACAATCGATACTCTCCGATGCACTCAAGCGATGGATACGTGATAGACATGCATGACTATCAACTTGATCCTATCAAGGGGGAGTACAACAAAGTAGTTGATGCACTATTATGAAGGGCAGACTATTTGGGCGCGTTAGTAACTAAATTTGGCATATCTAACGATCTAACTCGATCATTGGTGGAAGCCTATTAAGTGCTCAACGTGCTCCTCTACAGTCTTACTAAAGATAAGGATATCGTCGAGGTACACGACGATAAACTTGTCCAAGCACTCATGAAATATCTTGTTCATTGCATGCTGGAATGTCCCAGGGGCATTACATAGGCCAAAGGGCATCACCACAAACTCGTACAGATTGCACCTGGTTTGAAAAGCAGTTTTGTGTTGATCCTTCGGTCTAATGGCAATTTGATGGTATCCGGACTTTAGATCTATCTTAGTAAAGTACCTGCAAGGAACATGAATATGGACGAAGCACAGAAATCCAGATTTCAAAATCACACTAAAGTCCATGTAGTCAAAGCAAGAGCAGATAGCACAATGGAACCAAGTAACCATCCATTTGAGAATGATACAGCAGAATCGTGAGTCAATGTCCAAGCCCAATCGGGCAACACCAACAGCATAACCCAATGAGATCTCTCTCTTGAATGGCGCAAGGCACCCTATCTACACTACAGCCTAACACTACGACTACAGCATGAGAGCAACCAGACAACTTGACAACCAACGAGTGATGACGTCAACACCAATGCCGACTCCCTCTCCACGAGGTACGTCCTCTCTTCACCCACACTCTCCCTTGATAACCCACACAGCGCCCTTCACCACCGAAGAACCACCTTCGCCCTTCCTCCTCTGCGCCCACAGGCAGCCCGGCTATGGCCGCCAGCGCCCTGCGCCCAGGCAGCGCTCCACCGCATTAGCGCTCGCCTGCCTCCCTCAGCCCAGCGCAGCTTTACACTGTGCAGCACCTCGCAATAGCGCAGCGTGCCCGCAATGCCTGCATTGGCCAAGATCCCTGCCCACTCGCACTCTTTGCCTATATGCCAATGCTGCGTGTGGGCGGCCTGCCTTGAGCCTGCGCTTCAGTCCCAGCACCTGCGCCCAGGCCCAACCCAGATGTGGCCCCGGGCAGCACAGTTGCGCCCCTTGTGCCAGGGCCGTCGTCCAGATGCAGACCCTTTCCGGTTTCCCATTGGTCTGTTCGGCCTCTACGACGGCAATGCTGCTTTCCCATTGGCTGACATCCAATGTGTGATGTGTCGGCCTCCCCTGGCCTGTGCCCTAGGCTCAACCAACTGAGGCCCTGGGCTCAACTACTTCTCGCAGGAGTCTGGGATCCACGATGCACTCCAACCAACTGGCGATCTGCAACTGCGTGATACCCACTTTACAAAAATGTTGAAAGAAAGGCCTGTGGATATTCTGACCAGCCTTCACTTAGGGCGGTCACATGTCTGGCCCGCCTTCACTTAGGGCGGGCACAAGGCTTGCTGGGGGCCTATGCCCATAACATATGCATGTCGGCAAGGCCCCTCTGAGGGCTCATTCCTCACATACCGGCATCCCTGCACTTTATCTAGTAGGTCGTTGATGCGGGGTAGGGGCTCCGCGTTCTTAACGGTGATGGCATTGAGGCCCCTATAGTCAATGCACATCCTCAGTGTACCTCCCTTCTTAGGAACAAATAAGACTGGTGCACCGTAAGGGGAGGTACTAGGATGAATCCATCCCTTCTCTGAGCGGGCGGCGGAGCTCATCCAACTCCGCGGGAGACATCCTATACATGCGTCCTCTAGGTACCTTACTACCTGGGACAACCTCTATTGCATGGAGCACCTCCCTTTCAACCACTCCTGTGGGCTCCTCAAAAAGGTCAGGACATAGAGCGACGACTGATTCTATCTCTGGGGGTGTTTTGACGGCCTCCCCTTTTTCAGAGACAAAGACTAGATACATGCTCTCCTCGCGATTCTTCTTATAGTAGTTATAGAAAGAGGAGGCACACATGCAGCCGTAGTTTTCCACTAGACTGCTAGCTTTGAACTTTTGCAATCTAACAGTCCTACCATTTGGCATCTTGTGTATCAACACCTTCCTATCCCAATCGAACTGAGGTTGAGCAACCTCGAGGTAGTACATGCCTAGCAACATATCAAAGGGCAGTTCGTCGCCGACAAGGAATGAGATTTTGTGCCTCACTTCCCCTCCTCCATAAGAGAAGGTACAAACTACGTCCTTGACATAGTCTTTGACTATCATTTGGTGTGTGTTGACTAGCGTAGAAGCTACAGTTCTGCTAAGCCGCTGCACTTGGTCCCTTAAGCGCAGTCTGTCCACACAAGCACGACTAGTGAAATTTCGTGTAGAGCCTATGTCTGCGAAGACACCCACTTTGCTACCACCTACATTGACCTCTACCACGAAATGTTCACCCTTAGGACCTCCACTAATCATCGCCCAAGAGTCTCTAAGGTTCTTCCCTGACCACAACTGTAACTCCTCGAGGGACTCAGACACATCTCTCGAACAGAGCGTCGGTGGGTCTGAATGTGTCTGCGGGGCGATGTATGGGTCACTAGCTTTGGCCAACATCTGAAGTGGGGAAGGCAACGTTACCACTTCAACACGAGTAAGAGCGACTAACACTCCTACTGGCCCGAGGTGTTTCCCTGCGAAGTGCTTGCAGAAGCACTGCCAGGGTTCGAGGATAAGCACACTACCGTTGGAGCGGCTACCCTCGTTGTGACCTTCTTGCCTCGGCAAGTTCTCGACGTGTGGCCATAATTACCATAGTTCATGCATGTGCACCTAGCAACTCGGTCCCTCCACACCTCGTAATCTAAACCAAGTTTTACCCATGTGGGCGTTCCTTGGTCGCCGTGACCCTTGGACCGGCCTACCTTTTGCTTCCCGGTCCTCCTAGCCTTTTCCTTGATAGGTGCCACGACTCCCCCATCCAAAGTCTCGCTGGCCTCATCATGCTCTGTCTCATCCCCAAGGTCTAAGAGGTCGTCAATTTCAGTTGTCTGACCATCATGGTCTACAAATATTAGTTGCCCCTTCTTCTTCCAGTCTTGGGGAAGCTCCTTTTTCCTACCATGTGCTTGGCCGTGATGTGCGGATCCCAGCTTAGCCTCTATATCGAAGGCTTTCTTGCTGAAAGTAGCGAAGCTATGTTGGTCGATGTAGGCCTCGTCCACCAGCTTATTCTTAACGTCTGTGGGCAGACATCTCAAATAATCTGTGAGGAGTACGTGCGGGTCAAAACGCACACCAGGTACTACGATCAGACGTTCTACAACGTATGTGACCTCACGTACATTCTTGTACCTTTTGGCACAAAGATTGTTAATCGCGTCGGTGGCCTTCTGAGCCCCTTGAGGGTCATGCCACCTCTTGTACACCGTCCGTACGAAGTCTTCCAATGTCTGGGCCTGAGCCCAGGCATCGAAGTTCTGACCATAGCCCTGTTGCTGCACTAACCCATTCAACCAACGCGTTGTCGATCCTTCTAAAAAGGAGGCAGCAACTATAACTTCTTGCTCTGGCCTGGTGAGCTTGTGCCTCACATAAGTGGGCACAGTCCTCACCCAGGTATCCAGGTCCTCGTCCTTCTTCCTGTCACCAGAGATGGGCTTAGGACTGGGCATCCATTGCATAAGCTGGATTGACCCAGGAGACAGTTGCAATGGCTGCATGGCCACTGAGACAGGTTGCTGCACGCTAACCTGGGCCTGTCCTGACAATGGGACTGTAGTTACCACCGTCGTGGATGGTACGGTAGAAGCTCTAAGGACCGGACCACTAGTTGCTACTAGACCAACATAGGGGAGAAAGAGGGCCCTACCGGCGACGGCGTCACTGAGGGGCCCGCAACCGAAGGGGGAGTTACAGCATATTGAGGCTGCCTCATGAATGGACGAGGAGCCTGCAGTGCAGCCAAAATTTGTTTCTGGCCTGCCACTAGTCAGCCAGCACTTCCTACTGAACAACCTACGTTTCTTCTACTCATAGAAGCGAGTTAAGCAGAGCTTGCATCGCAGGGTCGAGTGTCGACTCATCCAATGCTTCTAATTTGCTTAACTCTTGTCTCCTACTCCCTAGTCTAACTTTTCTCAAGATAGCATGTTGTCTCCTCTCCGCTGCCTCTCTCAACTGCCGCTGCAACTCGTCATGAAGTTCTTCTGCTTGGAGGATCTCATAATCCTCCTGTGTGAGTTGAGTCTGTTGGCTGACTTGCAAGCCAACAGTCTGGCTAACAAAAACCTGAGAAACACTCTGACTGATTCCTGATGAAGAGGTCTGTGACATGGTAGAGGAGGTAGCCATAGTCGCACCTGTGCTAGCTATACTCCTAGCCCTGGCGCTGGCCTCAGCGTCCCTCGCCCTCCGCAATGCCGCCCTCTCCCTAGCTTCTCTCCACAACCTCCTTTCCTCTCCTGGTCCTAACTCTAGGAAGGTGATCGGTCAACTGAGAACAGTTCTATGAGTGATCCTAAGGTCATCCACTAACTCCTCCTCACTACTACTTGCATCACTCATGAGCTACAGGGTGTGTGATCTAAACTAGAATCCACACTGAATCCTACCTCAGCATGACCCACAACCGCGTATGATATACAACTAATTCCCGTCGGCCTGGACAGAAACAGTTAAGTGGTCAGTGACAACTAATGTCAGATCCTACAGGCAACATTAGTTCTTTTTTTAGATCACTCTAATACAGATTGCTATGCAGCAAGGAATGTACTATTCTATCTGCAGTTGTCTGTCAGTTGTTAGTCAAGTCTGTAACATTCACTAACAACTAAATAATCAAAAATAAAAATAATATTACCTGTAGAGATTCATGTTGGATGGCAGTTTTTCTAATTATTGCCACAACGAAACAGTTACTGGAATCCAACCCTCCCCCTGTATCTCTCTTGAGTAGTCACTTTGTGTCGACGTCCTAAGCATCTGGTTGAGCAGTGTCTGAAGGTGTGCAATCCGGCCCACCCCTGTGCCCCAAGTCTGTACCGAACCTGCCAGCCCCTGCACCTTGTTTATCCTCGGATGCAACGAGCCTTACACCCGGTTTGATCTGGCTGATCAAGAGCCAAGGACAGCCCCCAAGGTCCTCAGGAATTATTTAACGTCGCAGACAGGACAACGATCACAGCCAGGGTTGAACACCTGATCCCGCCAGAAATATTTATAGACGGTCTGGTGAGCGTTTGTTCAAAGGGCTGGCATGCCCTGTATGACCTCTATTGCGCAGCAGCAGAACCAAGGACTTGCGGCAAAGCATGCGTGTACTACCTTCTTAACCCGAAAAAAACGTACGTACGTTCTATTCGAATTACCTCTGGAAATCGGTTTTTCAGACATCGCTTGTTTCTCCCCGAATAGAACGTACGTTCGAATATAACGTCCGTACGTTCGATTCGAAGACAACGTACGTATGTTGTATTCAAATTTTTGGAACTTTTATTTTTAAAAAATAATAAAAAAAATCTGGAAAAAAAAAATGTTATACAACAATGCAATACGAACAACGTTTGCCTGAGGGTCTTATCGAAGTTTACGAGAAAATTCGAGAAAAAAATAAAATCGAGGATGAAAATGTGTTTTGCTGATTTTTTCAGAATGAAACGGTTTTCAGTTGTTAGCAGTAGCGAATGCAGATCCCAAGGCTCAATCCCTAGCTCTCACCTTATCTGTGTACAGTATCTGTGTTGACCCTGAGAGTTGAACCCGTGACCTGTGTGTGTTCGCAACAGTTAGGAAGCTGTCGTAGGGTTTGTAGGTGTAAGGGTACGATCTGTAGACCTGTCGGGTAGAGGTCTTAGGGAGTCTAGAAGTCGTAACTGTAGGACTCCTGAAGGGTCAAGGTCGTAGCTGCTACAGTCCTGAGAGGTCAACTATAGTCTTCGAAAGACTTCTGGAAGGTCCTAGTGGTGGCCTTTCGAAGTTGCTCACGTTTAGACCTAGGCAAGTGGGCAAGTGGTGGAGTCTACCCGTGCTGAGTCAACAGTCCCCGCCCCCGTCAGTCCTAGTTCAGTCAAGCAAGTACCGTGTGGGACGGTGAGTACCCAGGGCATGGGAAAGGGCCAGACCAATGAGCTACAAAAGTATAAATCAAGAGGCAACGCCCAGCTATTCATTCATTCCTGCGGAAGCCATGCGGAAGCACTGCCACAGTGACTTGTGCGAGGTGGTCTGCATATGCGCCTGAAAGTTGAAGTGGGCTGAAGGAGAGTTGGCGCAGCCATAGCTGCTTGTAGGTAGTGTTAGTTGGCGGCCATAGCTGCCGTAGTTAGTGATAGGTGTGTATGTGTGCGTGTTACAGAGTGCGTGCATGGGGTATCCAAGGTGATCCAGAGTTGAAGGGTGAGCGAACAGTGGTGTTGGACACAGTGACGAGAGTTGGAATGTATAGGTGCTGGTGCACCATAGCCTGTTGAAGCGAGTTTGCATCTGAACTGTGTTCTTGGCTTCCATATCTCTGAGCTTTGAGTTGGGCGCTATGCGCCAGTGTGAATCACCATCTGTTTGTATGCATGTGAAGCGAAGAATTGAGCGAGTCTGATTGCACTGGTATCGGAGCTGGTACCCGCTATCTCACGCGCCATCGCCGTTGCAGCAGGGGAGAGACGTGCGCCATCATAGGGCGCCATAGTTGAAGTGCGCCACCGTGAAGAAGAAGTCCGCCATAGCTGCGCTGCGGAGGAAGGTGACGCGTACCTGCACAGAGGACAACGACGAAGAGAGAGAGAGAGAGAGAGAGAGAGAGAGAGANCGTAGGGAAAAAAAATAAAAAAACAGAAAAGTGTAGTAAAATGTGTGGATTAGGACTGAAGGACATGCTAGTTCGAACATATTCTCTGTGTGTGTAGTTCGAACATATTCTCTGTGTGTGTGTGTGTGTGTGTGTGTGAGAGAGAGAGAGAGAGAGAGAGAGAGAGAGAGAGAGAGAAAGAGAGAGAGGCTGAGTGATACAAGATTGGTTGTGCGGTCCAAGACGAAGTAGCGGCCATAGCCGCAGAGCTCGGGACACGGAGGAGAGAGGAAGGTGAAGTAGAGAAGGGAGGAGAGACTGGAAATGAAAGAGAAGACATAGCAGAGGGAGAAGGAAAGAAGGACAACGAAGTTGAAGACAGACATAGCCGAGGGTGAACCAAAAAAAATAAAAAAATAAAAAGGAAGAAGAAAAGGCAAGAAAGAAGAAAGGTGAAGGAGGAGGAAGAGAAGGGAGGTTGGCGAGGAAGAAGGTGTCGGCAGCCATAGCCGACCTAGAGGGTTGACCGGAGCGTTGACCGGGGTGTGACCGTGTTGACCAAGCGTTGACCGGAGCTGTCGCCCACGATTTTGACCAAGCTGGAGTTGGTATAATCTCGCCAAGCCATTAGCCTATCCCCTCGCCCTATGGATGTGCACTCACCCTACGGTACTTGCTAAGTTTGAGTCTGAGTCTGTTTGTCTCTTCTTTCTGCATTGAGTCTCTTATGTCCAGGTGATAGGACTCCGTGTATGAAGGATAGGGCCTCATTGACCAAACCCACACGGGATGAGTAGGGCTAAAGGCTGTGTCTGATGACTCGACTATCCCGGAGGACACGAACCCTCCCAAGGACCGGTACTGACCGGCGGGCTGCTCGGTGTGGCACGGTAGGCCCAAAATCCGAGCTGTGGGCTGCACACCGGGCCGTCTAAGTCATGAGAGGATCTGCTGACCGCGTCATCCTATTTGCGATGTTAAAGAATTCCAGAGGACTTACGGTGGATATCCTTAAATGCCTCCTGGTCAGCAACAGATACTGTAGTGACGGCTGTAGTATTAGAGTCTAGCCTAGAGACCGTAGTTGACAGGGTTCTATACGGATCCTGTGGTCCATAGACTGAGTCAGTCTCAAGTAAGTCAGTCAGGGGGGACGTCTAAGTGGTGAGGAGCGGAACCGTCACTTGGTTGCGTCTGTCGCCATGGTAGACACGCGTACAGGAACGAGCACCTCCCCTTATACAGCAGAGCAGGATGCAAAGGCCGCCGCCGTCCTGAAAGAGAGAAGAGAGAAGAAGGAGGCCAAGAAGGAGGCCTTGATAGAAGAACAGGCGGCGAAGTTGAAGAAGATTGAGGAGGAGATGGCCAGAGAAAAAGAGAGGTTAAAGAAAGAAGAAGAAGAGAAGCTCAAGGCAGTAGAAGAGGAGGAAGAGGTAGAATAACCACCACTGGACAAGCGAAGGACAAGAGGGAGAGGATAATCCAGTGGAACAAAGGAAAATCAGACGGAGAAGAAGATTACGGAGTGGGTTGCTAATTTATCCCTGGGAGAAAAAGAAGAGACACTAATGTATGTGCCTAGGGAAGAACAAGAGGCGGCCATGAGAGAGTGGGATGCAAAAGAAGATCCACTCAAGCGGCAGGCTATAGAAATGAGAAGAGGATGGAGTGGAAGTTCCGACTGACGAGGGAGAGGAAAAGGAGAATGGAGGCGGCGAGCTGGGCGGCGAAAGAATTGGAGGAGGTAAAGAAACAAAGAGAGCAGATGGCGACGCAGGTGGACCTATTGGGGAAGATGGAGATCATGGCGAGAAATATAGAGCGCCTGGCACAGGTCCAAGAAGGGCAATACCAGTTTGGTAGAAGTCAGGACATCGCCTTGCGCTCTTTACGGCTGGGACTCAGGGAATTTGCAAGGGAATTAGCGACGCAGGTGGGCTCAGAGGTGAAGGCCCGCCTAGAGGGCACGGAGCGTTATTGCACGGGTGTCATAGACAGTGCCCGACTGGCTGCTCCCAAGGAGGAGGAAGCACGTCCCCGAAGGGAGCCTGTCAAGGTCAAGTTCCCTGACTCCTATAGCGGGAAAAAAGAGGAGAATTTTGACAATTAGGAAACCAATGTCAAAACCTACGTACATCTGCAGAAGGTCTCCCCGGATGAGCATGTCCTTATAGTCGTCCATGCCCTCCGAGATGAAGCAGCAAGCTTCGCCCGTTCCTTGTGTCGTGCCGCCAACTGTAATGATGATTTAGTCGCTTATTCTGCGTTCACTCCCCTCACTGACTTCCTTAAGTTATTGCGCGAATGATTCGCAGATGTCTCACGCAGTGTCAAAGCCTCCGATGGATTGCAAACCATCCACTCTTGTCAGTGGAAGAGTGCTAGAGCACTCAAGGGTGTGATGGACGAGCTAGTCGTCGTCCCGAACCATGGGGTAATTGAGACCCAACTGGTCAACCTCTTCTATCGTGCGATGCCCGAACAGCTACGCGGGCATTTCTTTGGGAAGAGTCAACAGCCTACCATGACCTACGACGCTTTGAGCAGGGAAGTGGTAGCCTTTGAAGCGCGGTCCATGTCAATCTCCACTTTTTGGCATAAGGACCTAGACAAGGGCAAAAAGTGGAAAGGTCGCACCATCTCAGGATAGGTCAAGACCAAGGATCGCTTGATTCCTTACTTTAGATGAGGGTGGTGTAGACGAAGTCCCCTACGAGCAGATTGAGTGGGGGCTTGAGGAAGAGGACAGTAGCGTTAGTCACAGGAGGACCTACGTTGATGTCGTGGCTGGAGGGAGGCCGCAAGGAGGAGGTAGAGGCCAGGGCCAAGGGGGCCGGGCCTTAGGGGGCCGTTCCCAGAGCGATCAAGGGGTTGGCGGTAGAGGAGGAAACCGCCAAGTGGGAGGAAGGGGTCAAGGTCCCCCGCAAAACCGTTCGAGGAATGGGTCGCCTAATAGAGGGAATAGATCACCGAATAGGGGAAACAGGTCTCCAATATATAGATCACCGAATAGGGGAAACAGGTCGCCCTATTGGAGAGGCGGTTGGCACCCAGGGCTGCCACAGGGCCGGCCGTGGGAAGACTTGGGCTTGGACCAGCACTTATGGCAACAACGTGTGAATCAGGTACAGTGCATATATTGTGATGACCCTGGCCACATCATTAAATATTGTCCAAAGCATAGAGAGGCCCGTTCGGCTGCCCAGGGGTCAAAAGGCAGCCGCCGGTAGGGGTAGCAACTGCCCCTACCGCAAGGCCATGTGGGAAAGCGAGCGCGAGCGCAAGAAACTCCCACACCACATGTGCCGATGGCAGAGGTTGCAGTCTGGTGCCTAGCTAGTTGTCCAGAGACAGCCTGTGTCAGAGTCTCTCCAGGCACTTCCCTCACAGGCGTGGCCGATGAGTTGAAGGAGAGAATGCCCGCCTGGGCCAAGATGAAGAAGGGGACAACTAGTTTTAGTAGACAGAGATTTTCAGAGGTAGAGTAGGGGCCCTAGTAGATAGTGGGGCCACGCGCAACTCTATCAGTAGAAAGGCGCTGCAAAAGTTGAAGTTGGGGCTAAAAGTCCAGAAGTTAACACACCCCATAGTGAGTATCCTCGCAGACAATCGCACAATGCGAGTAGAGGATTACGTGGAGGGAGTCCAGGCGTACTTTTGCCTAGAGAAAGATGGGAAAGTGGAGAAAGTCCTCCATTCCCTGACTCTCCTCGTAGAGGACAGCCTCCCCTTCAATATAGTCCTAGGAATGGAATGGGGAGAGGCAGCCGGGGCCACACTCCATATGAGAGAGCACGAGTGTAGGCTCCCTAGTCCAGCAGGCGAGGTCAAGACTGCATGTCTGTTCCACGTGTCAGGAGTAGATAACTCCCTGGCACATTGCTGCCTTAGCGCTCCTGCGTTTGCAAGATTAGTGAAGGAGGAGCAACTAGAAGAACAGGGCTTTGTAGCCTATGTCAGGCCAGTTACTGAGCCTAAAGAGGAAAAGCCCATAGATCCCGCTATCGCCAAGCTGCTGGAAGAGTACATAGATTTAGCTAAGCCGCCTACAGGAGTAGTCCCGCGGCCCATCCAGCATCGCATTGAGATAGAGCCTGGCAGTAGGACTCCTAAAGGAGCAGTGTATAGGATGTCCCCGTGGAAATTGGAGGAGCTCGCAAGCAGTTAGACGAACTCCTAGAGAAGGGTTGGCTTAGGCCCAGTTCGTCTCCATTTGGAGCACCTGTTCTATTTGTCCGAAATAAGGAGGGAGAGCTTAGAATGTGCATTGACTATAGGGGTCTCAATGCTATCACAGTGAAAAATGCGGAGCCATTGCCCCGTATAGATGATCTCTTAGACCGGGTGCACGGTTGCAAGTATTTTTCGAAGATAGACTTAAAGTCTGGATATCATCAGATAAGAGGTCCATCCTGATGATCAGTATAAGACCGCGTTCCGGACTAGATATGGGCACTACGAGTTTATAGTTATGCCCTTTGGACTAACCAACGGGCCAACAACTTTTCAGCGTTGTATGAATGACTTATTTAGGCCGTGGTTAGATAGGTTTGTAGTAGACTACTTAGACGATATTCTAGTGTTCAGTAGGACCCTCCAGGAGCATGAGGGTCATCTGAGGCAGGTCTTGGAGAAGCTGAGAGAGGCCAACTTCAAGATCAATGCAAAGAAGTGCGAATGGGCAAGGACCCAAGTTTTGTATTTAGGCCATGTCTTAGACGAAGACGACATCAAACCAGAAGATAGTAAGATCGCAGCGATTAGAGATTTGCCTACACCCAGCACGTTGACAGAGTTGCAGTCGTTCTTAGGCCTAGCTAACTACTATAGGAAGTATGTGAGGAACTTCTCCACCATCGCTGCTCTCCTTCGCAGGTTGTTGAAGAAAGAAACAATCTGGAAGTGGGACAAGGACTGCACGTCTGCTATGAGGAAATTGAACCAGGCGTTGATAGAGTACCCAGTCCTTAAGGTAGCCGATCCGTCCTTACCTTTTCTCGTCACGACTGATGGGAGCTAGTATGGTATAGGTGTTGTATTACAGCAAGACGATGGCAACGGATATAGACCCGTAAAGTTTATGTCTGCTAGGATGCCTTCAGAGAAGGTAGCGACATCTACCTACGAGAGGAAACTCGACGCTCTCAGGCAAGCATTAGAACACTGGAAGCACTACTTGCTTGGGAGGCACTTCAAAGTCTACTCACACCACGAGACATTAAGGTGGCTGAAGACGCAGGCCAAGATGACACCTAAGTTAGGTGGGCCGCAGAGTTAGACCAATATGACTTTTAGCTTAAGCCAGTCAAAGGGAAGTATAATGTAGTTGCGGACGCTCTGAGTAGGAGAACTGACTACTTTGGAGCGATAGCTCATTATCTGGATATAGGGAGAGACCTGCAACAGAAAGTTAGAGAGGCGTATGTGCAGGACCCTATCTATGGTGACCCCCTCAAGAGAGTAAAGGAGGCCCCAGAATCCGAACCAGACTACCGTACTACTGATGGGCTGCTATTCGAAAAGACTAACGTAGTTGACTGATTGTGCGTTCCTAACAGTGAGGAGATCCGTAGTTTGATCCTAGGGGAGTGCCACGATACTGAGGGACATTTTGGTTGGCAAAAGACTCTAGCTAACCTCATGCGCGCGTACATATGGCCTGGGATGAAGGCCGACTGCATAGAGTATGTTCGCAGTTGTAAGGTCTGCCAGAGAAATAAGACCTCTACACGTGCCCCTCTAGGTCTTCTCAAACCCTTGCCTATTCCTGATCAGCCAGGAGATTCAGTGTCCATTGACTTCATGGACACCCATGTCAAGAGTAGGCACGGCAAGAGCCAAGTCATGGTAATAATTGATAGATTCAGTAAGTATGCTGTTTTTGTTCCTTTGCTTTCAGAGGCACACACATAATTAGTCATTCAGAAGTTCTTTGATCATTGGGTCAGTGAACACGGGATTCCACTGTTTATAGTTAGTGATAGAGACACCCGGTTCACTAGTCAGAACTGGCAGGAGTTGATGAGAGTCTATGGCTCCAAGTTGCTGATGTCATCTGGCCATCATCCAGAGACTAACGGTCAGACTGAACAAATGAATAAGATCCTGCAACAAGTTCTGCGTATGTACATTAGACCGGACCAAGTCAATTGGGGTGAGATGCTCCCAAAGGTAGCCAGTGCATACAACAATAGCTTGCATTTAGCTACTTGTCGCACTCCCAACAAGTTGCATAAGTCTTTCAAACCACGTAGACCATTTGAAGGGCTTAACTGGGACCAGATTCAGAGGCTGCCGCCCGGAACTAGGGAGTTTGCACTTCAGCACGAGAAAGAGTTAGCTACTGTTGTTGACAACCTCAGGAAGGCCCAGCACCGAATGATAGAGCAAGCTAATAAGCACTGTCGCCCGTCACAGTTTCAAGTAGGCGACCTGGTCTGGGTCAAGTCCAAAGAGTTTGTTCCTGAGGAAAACATCTCGCAGAAGTTACTGCCCGCGTATAGAGGACCGTGGCCAGTTCTAGAAGTTAAGGGCGGAGAGGATGGGCCGTCCTACACAGTAGAGATCCCAGCACACCTCCACACCTATCCTGTGTTTCATGCTTCAAAGCTGTTGCCGTGTGTCACAAGCCAACAGTTCCCATCTAGAAGATCCATGATCCCGCCAGACATGGACGGAAGATATGACTTTGACGGCATTGTAGGTGAAGACGTGTTCAGGACAGGAGGTAGGGGTCTTCCACAGCAACAGTATAAGGTCCGGTTTGCTTATCAAAAACCAGAGGACAACCGCCGGTTAACTAGAACAAAACTTCTAGAAACAGCTCCCGATGTAGTTAGAGCCTACGAGAGAGAGAAAAAGGGTAAAGGTCCTGCCTTGGACTGAGTTATTCTCGGAGGACCTCGAATTTAGGCCGGTGGGAGTGAAACGGTTTTCACCTGTTAGCAGTAGTGAATGCAGATCCCAGGGCTCGATCCCTAGCTCTCACCTTATCTGTGTACGGTATCTGTGTTGACCCTGAGAGTTGAACCCGTGACCTGTGTGTGTTCGCAGCAGTTAGGAAGCTGTCGTAGGGTTTGTAGGTGTAAGGGTTCGATCTGTAGACCTGTCGGGTAGAGGTCTTAGGGAGTCTAGAAGTCGTAGCTGTAGGACTCCTGAAGGGTCAAGGTCGTAGCTGCTACAGTCCTGAGAGGTCAAGGTCGTAGCTGCTACAGTCTTCGAAAGGCCAGGACCCAGACTTCTGGAAGGTCCTAGTGGTGGCCTTTTGAAGTTGCTCACGTTTAGACCTAGGCAAATGGGCAAGTGGTGGAGTCTACCCGTGCTGAGTCATCAGTCCCCGCCCCGTCCGTCCTAGTCCAGTCAAGCAAGTACCGTGTGGGACTGTGTGTACCTAGGGCATGGGAAAGGGCCAGACCAACGAGCTACAGAAGTATAAATCAAGAGGCAGCACCCAGCTATTCATTCATTCCTGCGGAAGCCATGCGGAAGCGCTGCCACAGTGACTTGTGCGAGGTGGTCTGCAGATGCGCCTGAAAGTCGAAGTGGGCTGAAGGAGAGTTAGCGGAGCCATAGCTGCTTGTAGGTAGTGTTAGTTGGTGACCATAGCTGCCGTAGTTAGTGATAGGTGTATATGCGTGCGTGTTACACAGTGCGTGCGTGGGGTATCCAGGGTGATCCAGAGTTGAAGTGTGAGCGAACAGTGGTGTTGGACACAGTGACGAGAGTTGGGATGTATAGGTGCTGGTGCACCATAGCCTGTTGAAGTGAGTTTGCATCTGAACTGTGTTCTTGGCTTCCATATCTCTGAGCTTTGAGTTGGGCGCTATGCGCCACTGTGAATCACCATCTGTTTGTATGCATGTGAAGCGAAGAAGTGAGCGAGTCTGATTGCAAGAATTTCGATTTAAAAAAAAACTTCAGTAAAAAATCCGAAAAAAAAGTATGTTGTACAACATTGCAATGCAAACAACTTTTGATTGAGGGTCTTGGCGAAATTCCCAACCAAATTTGAGATAAAAATAAAAACAATGGCGTACGTACATTGTATTCGAATACAACGTACCCCGCACGTTGTATTCGTATACGTTTTTTCCGGGTTAAGAAGGTAGTCCCAGCGGGTTGGCATGGTGACCGTGACCCGAGTGCTTCGTCCAGGGCCCTTCAGAGGACTCTCAAGACAGAACTCACTTCCTCACGGTAAGAAGTAATGAAGAGGGTAAGAACTCACTTCCTCACGGTAAGAAGTAATGAAGAGGGTAAGAACTCACTTCCTCACGGTAAGAAGTAATGAAGAGGGTAGATAAGGAAGAGAGCAACGYACCTCATAATGCTGCCCCCAACCACAGATTTCTCACTGGCAACCTGATGTGCATTTATGATGATCGGTCCTTGCCTCGGCACAACAAACAGCAGATTGCAGTTCCACCTCGGCTTAAATGCCACATCAGCGAGCTCTCATCATCCAGCGTACACCCCTAATGTCACCACATAGCTTCCTGACGCGCCCACACGACCCTGGGCTGCCTATCATTCAACGTCCAAGCCTTATCACTGCCCCACACTTCATGCGAAGCACCAAGCAGCTATTACGAATAATCAATGAAGTGCAGTTCGAAACAGCTCCGATACCAAACTGCAAGGAAAATGAGCAATAGCGAGATGACAAGATTCAGATTGCATAATCACATTGAAAGCCAGATCGTATCAGAGTGTCCAGAAAGCAGCATTGCACCAATAAGACACCACTGAAAACCAAATGTCAATGTGAGCTTGCGATCGCCACCACCAACATATGTGTCCAGGACTATCTCCCTACTTGGCGCTCAGCTCCCAGCTTACTCCCTACACAGCTACTACTAGCCTACTAATTGACAATGCAACTGTTGACGTCAGCAGCCCACGAAGTACTTGAAGATGTCGCCCATAGCAGACCATCGCCAATACCAGGTATGTGCCCTCACATCATCCTTCTCTTCTCTCCCTCGTCCTACACCCACGTCTTCTGTGGCATACTGCGCAGCCACACGGGCCTGCAGGGCCTGTCCCGCAGTCTCAGCCTAAAAGCCTAGAAACAAGGGCTTACAGGCCCCGTGTCGTTTCAGCCTGAAAGACTGAAAAACGAGGGCCTGCAGGCCCTATGTCGTTTCAGCCTAAAACAGGGCCTTTCAGGCCCTGAGTCTTTTCAGCCTGAAACGGAGGGCCACTTTCGGGCCCTCATAAGATCAACCTGCCCTAACACTCAGGCACCAAACCAGGGTTTCGGGAACAGGCTATTTTTGGCCTGTTCCCACGCCAGCCTCAGCAGGAGCTGCAGCGGCAG
>BFEA01000313.1:1331952-1345021 GCA_003427395.1 Chara braunii | reverse complement strand
GAGAGAGAGAGAGAGAGAGAGAGAGTTCTTCTTCTTCCTCTTCTAAGTCCACCATCTCTTCTTGACCCTCTCACTCCCTGACTTCTCAGTATCAGCGGACTACGACAGAGAGAGAGAGTTGTGACTTGAGACTTGACGACATTGGATCCAGACTTGACATTGGGATTCAGACATTTTGACGAGGGACTATTTGGGCCTGTGCCGAAGACTTGGTGTTGACGACATTCCCATCTTCCCCTCTTCTTCGTCTAACCCCCCTCTTCTTCGTCTGTGTATGGTTGGGGCTGGCGCATTCTTCCTCTTCTAAGTCCACCATCTCACCATGGATTGATGATGATGATGTATGTTCGGGGCTGAATTGCAATATTGATTGTTCGGATCATTGGTATCTAAGTCTTCCGCTTTGCTATCTTGTACTTTGTGAGAGAGGTCGGTTCTTGTTCTGGTCTGCACCGCTACAGTATGCAACATCTTCCCTCTGTACACCCGAAGACCACCCATGCGCCTCACTGTAGTCCAAGCCCATCCAGCTATGGAGGCTGGGGTATGGCGCTGCCCTCAGCTGCGCCCTCACTCACACACGACTGCACGTGCTTGCACCTTGCCTCTCAGCGCCAGCAGCAGCCCACGAGCGTCCACTCCAGCAGCGCTGCCGCTAGCATGCAAGTGCCCGAATGGTTGGCCAGGCAGCGAGCTCTTTCCTATATGGAAAGAGCCGGTCTGCTTTCGCAGCGTGGCTGGCCTGGGCCCTGGCCCAGAAGCTTCCGGTAGGCCCCAGGGGGCTGCGCCTCCTTTGCAGCTACTGGGCATCGTTCCGCTGGGCCTCCCAACTGTCTATGTATGAGGCTGCGATTCTCGCCCAGGGCCTGCATTTTCAGGAAAGGGCTGGACGGCCGTGGAAATGCCTTTGCTGCTCGGCCTGTGTTTTTCCCAACCAACTGGTGCGTCACAACTGCCTGGACCCCAAAGACAAAATTGACATCCAAGGGCCTCTCGTGATTTGTCAGGCCCGCCTTCACTTAGGGCGGGCACATCTGCAACAGGGCCCCTTAGGCCTGCTGAGGACCCAGATCCTCGCAGAATGAACCAAAATAGTAATAAGAATCAAGGAATTGAAATGAAGCCAACCCCCCCCAGCTGCCTTCGACACGCTTGTGCATGGTGTGGCCCAGCTGGACCCTGTCCAGCTGACAGATGGTTAACCGAGCCCTAAATCTTCAGCATTTTCTCATAGCCATTCTGTATTTGACATGATGCTCTAGTGTTTGTTAGAATGTTTCCTATTTCATGAAGAATCGTTTCATCTGTGGGTTAGGGTTCTTAGGGATACTGCCACTGTATCGGCTGGTGACTTGAAAGTGCTACTATGACATGAAGAGTCATTTGACCTGTAGTTTGTCGCGATTGTGGTTGGGGTCTCTGGAATCAGATTTGGTGTGTGTTTTGGGAACTAAGTTAGAATGCTTATTCTTGGCAGGTGATGACAGGCATGTGTACGAGGAGGTAAAACGTGCATTCCTGAGAGACAGATCAAAGGTTCAGATCACACAGATATCCCCATTTGGAGTAATGGAGATCACACGTAAAAGGGTACGTCAATTCTTTCCCTTTTTTTTTTTTTTTTTTTTTTTTTTTTTAAACAGGCCCTTATGGTCCTGGCTCCGTATCCGTTCTGGGGAGCATCAGTCCGGTTCCTATTCCACCGGCCAGTCATAATAAAAGATACATCAAAATACTCACTCACGCTTCCTTCCGTCTGGCCGAAGGACCCCTGACCAGCATTGATTGCTCCAACATCGCGGAGGATTGACTGTCAGCTCGCCCTGCTTCATCCTTTCCTCTCAGGTCACATGGTACAACCTGTCATATATATCATCAATAACGAGAAAGGTCCTAGCAGATAACAACACCTCCTATTTTGTCTAAAGTACAAAACCCCATATGGAAAAAACAAAATCCCCATATGGAAAAAACAAAATCCCCATATGGAAAAACAATTTTTGCTAATGTGAAAAATGCGGATGCCATTTGCCCCCCTGCTTCATCCTTTCCTCTCAGGTCACATGATACTATCTGTCATATAAATCATGAGCAATGAGAAAAGACCTAGCAGATAGCAAAACCTCCTGTTTTGTGCTAACTACAAAACCCCTATATGTAAAAACAAAATTTTGATATTCTGAAAAATGTGGACACCATTTGGCCCTTTTCCATTTCTATCTCATGTCCTCCTTAGCTGGCCTCTCATTTACTCCTTAATGCAACCCCAGCTCCTGTGTCGACTGCTGATCATCTATATTGTCTTCCTGATGCTTCTCCTTGAACCAATGGAAGATCAGTTTTTGTCCTTCAATCATCGTGACTTTGCCTTGGGCTAATACCCTGTTGTGGTATTTAGATAAGATTTCCTTTGCCCTTTCTGGATTAAGCTCAAGTTGCTTCTTTGTTCTTCTCCATAATGCCCTAATCTCTGTTTCCAACAAGTTGTAGAGAATTGCCTTGGCTTCCCCTCTTGTCAACAGAGTCTTACCCACCACCAGTTGACATCTTCGTTTCCAGATTGTCCATAGGGTGTACTGTCTCAAAAGTTGAAAGATATATTTCTGGCCTGACTTCCATCCTCTAGGAACTTCACTTCCAATCAATATTAATTTTCTGTTATGTGGGAAGGGGATGTCCGTAGTCTGTGCCCATAATTCACGTGATATGGACCAAAGATGTTCTGCCTCCGGGCAATGGAGCAGGCAATGTATCAGAGTTTCCAATATTTTCCCGTACACATAACACAGTCCTGATCCGTGTCATTCCTATTGTTCTTATTTCGCCTACCGAACAACCAGACATTGACCGGGAGTGCTACATGAAAGATAAGCCACTGCATACTCCTAACCTTAGGCAGTCTGATGCTGTGCAGATTTGACCAAGGTAACTTTTCTACCTGGACTCTAGGTATATCTAATGTCTTCTCCCATCTTCTTGCCAAAATGTAGTCCAACTGGCGTGGTCTCTCCCTCAAACGGTAGCCCACTTTAGTAGTATACTGAAGTATATTGATTCTCCTGCTTACTCTTGACGAACTTCCCCTTATATTCCATGCCCACTCTGCTGGATCAATTTCCAGATCCCGGATGGCTGTCAATGGCTCAAATATCGTAAAATCTTCATTTTCAACCACTCTCATCTTTCTCAGGATGCTTTTCTTGATGACTATCGGAACCCTGGATTCCCTATCCAGTTTACTAACAGTGAGTCCTGGAGATAGTATTGTGTACATATCTGCTTCAACCCACTGGTTGAGAGGGCTGACTTCTTGTCTTATACAAATGGCTGCCTCTGGTTCATCGTTAATGGTTATTGTTGCCCAATCTCCCCCGCCCCATTTGTCCGGTTCCTTCAGTATTGTTGTCCACTCATCCTGGATGGAAATGAGAATGTCATTCAGATTTCCGGTTAGTCTGTGATATCCTTTCATTTCGTCTTTCATCTCCCTACCTGTTTTTCATCCCCCCTTGTCGTCTGACCAGAGATGTTTTACCTGCCATACACCTTGTTGTAACCATTTCCCCTATTTGGCATCTTTTGCTGTTAGTGTTCTTGGTTTTCCTTGAGAGTCCTTTAACCATGGATTACAGAATAAGGGGTTCCCTAAGTACCTCATCCTTCGTCTTCGGTTTTCTTACTCTCGCCGGGAAGACCTCCGCCCATATTTTGAACAATTGAGCCCAATATGAACCCCTAGTAACCCCTTGGTTTACTTCTTGATTCTCAATTCTATCCTCCTTCGTCCAACCCTTACAAAATAACCAGAAAGTACCATTCATATTGTCTAGCGTTTTATATCTTGCCATCTGACATATGTGATTGAGAACCAAAGGAACCCACCCAAGGTGAGGCTGTGTTAACAACTTTATAATCCACTTAGTCTGAAGTGCCCTTATCTGCTGCCCTGGATCCAAAACTCCCAACCCTCCCTTATCCTTTGGTTGAATGACCTGGTTCCATGCTACTTTTGATATAAAGTTAGGTTTCGAAGGGTTTGTTGTCCATAGATATGCTGTCGCCACCTTCCTCAACTTTTGTAGTGTATCCGCTTGTGGTGACCATATCGTTCCCACATACCATAGCATAGAGAAGATGAATGCATTTATGACTAGTACCCTCCCGAACAGTGAGGTATGTATTTCCGACCACGTCGCCAGTTTTAATAGCATTTTTGTCATGTGCTCTGGCGCCATAGAGTGATGGGGACCCTCACCCGTCATTGTGACACCCAAGTATCTCATTGTCTGATCCCGTGGTAACCAATTCATCCCTTCATAATTTTGTGGCTGATTCTGTAGTTGTTGATCATCATGTGATAACCACCACCCCATCGTCTTCTGCCAGTTGACTCTCATTTCCGATGCTAGCTGGAATGCCGCCATTGCTCTCGTTAGGGCTTGAAATGAAGAGTCTGTTGCTCTGATTAGTACCGTCAAATCATCCGCAAATAATATCGTTGTCGGTATATATGTGACTCGTCCCTGGTGATCTGGCTCAGCAACCAGCCGGTCTATCGAAGGGTCTTTCCTGAGGAATGAGGCGATAGCTTCCATTATGAATAAGAAAATAGGAGCAGCTAAGGGGTCCCCTTGCCTCACTGACCTTGTCATTTTATATTGATTTGACAGGTGGCCATTAACCTGGACCTGCCCATGTGCATCATTATAAAGTACACGTATCCATTTACGAAAATTAGGACCCACCCCCATCTTCTCCATACATTGTTGTAGAAAATTCCAGTTGACTTGATCATATGCTTTTTCGAAGTCGAAAAAGAGAATAGCTGCATTTATCCTTCTATTAGTAATGTACCTTACTGACTCTGATAAGGTCATAACATTGTCTAATATAAATCTTCCCGGTATAAATCCCTTTTGATCTAGATGAAAACAACTTTCTGTAACCTTCCTCAGGCGGTTAGCTAGTGCTTTAGCCACAATCTTGTGAGTGAGAGTCAACAATGTAATTGGCCTGTAATTTTTGATCTCTCTCGGGTCTCCCTTCTTATACTGCAGAGTAACTATGCCTGTTGCCGATTCTAACCCCAATCCTTCTTTCTGCCAGGCCTGATCGAGAAAGGATTCATACTCTCCTCCTAGGATAGGCCAATACTCCATCCAAAATTCTTTAGTTAGTCTGTCCCTACCCGGCGTCTTGTTAGGAGGCATCGACTGTAGTGCTTCCTTCAATTCATGTTGGGAAAGAGGGGCATCTAATTTTTCTGCCTGCTCCCTTTTCACCGTTGGTTCCAGATATGAAAGAAACTTATTTCTGACCTCCTTCATCTGATGAGGAGTATGGTCAGCTTCCCTAGAAGTGTATAAAGTTCTATAAAAGTCGTAGGCTACCAATAGCATCCCTTCCAGATCCGAGACTAGTCCTTGCGGGCCCTCCAGCTGCTCTATTAGCTTGTTTCTTCCTCTTGCTTTAATCTTTTGGAAGAAATATTTTGTCATCCTTTCCCCTTCCTCCCATTCTTTCACTCTCACTCTCATTTGCAAACCTCTAGCTCTCCATCTCTCCCAATCCCCTAATTCGTTTCTTGCTTCCTGTATGATTTTCTCATACATCTTTGAACGCGGGTTATTAATTAGATTCCTTTCCACTATTCGCAATGCCCTTTGTAGTTCCATTTCCCTTGCCACCCACCTTGCTGCCAGCTGTCTAGCTACTACTGCCGTCGCTGTTGACAGAGCTTCTGTCAGGTCCGCGAATGATTGTGTGCACGGGTTGTGTATTAGGCAGACATTCAGTAAAGCTTCCCTCAATTCCTTAGTTCTTAATAATGAATTATTCACCTTATGGAAGCTCCTACCTCTGTGAACATGTCGGTCCATAATAAAGTTAAGAAATATAGGTTTATGATCTAGACATGTACAATATGGTAAGTCCCCTGCTCCCACCGAGTGTATTGTTCCCACGGTGTCTTGTGATATGAGGAAATAGTCAATCCTTGATGCTGAAATATGTTGACTACAATTCCTTTTATAATATGTGAACTGTTTCCGTTCAGGCTGTTGAAGTCTAACAGGATCCACTAGGTCCGTAGCCGTCATAAGATTATGAATAGGAAGGGCCCCTTTTTATTTAGAGAAAATGATTGTATTTTTGGGGACCCTCACCATTATTCTTCCATAGCACGTATCTTGCGGTAGACATCTGTGGCCGTGAACTAATGCAAAGCAAAACAATTAGTTGTGATGTTGTGCATAATGAAGATCGGAAAGGGTCTCCAACATGCGGTAATGACAATGGAGAGAGAAACAATCCCAAATGTAATTTCAGGGCAGGATCGGAACTTGTCCGGCATGTTCACGGGACTTTATCAAACACAAAAGCATGTTTCTGAGAGGTTGGTTGAGGGTGAACCCCAACTTACTATCACATGGATGCAAGAGAGTGAACCAGGTATCCAGCCACAGAAGCCAGAGGTCCAGATCATCCCCTGGACCGTAACCATAATACACAATCACTGCCAGTCCTGGTCTGATCAGATATACTGAGGCTTAATCTGCCCGATTTTAAGTTCAGACAGATGAGATCCAGAAATGACCGAAGGTGCGGTCTAAGCAGCAAATGGGACAACCAAAACTATAGCCTGCCATGTCAAGGGACCATCCAATAAACATTTGCAGTATCGCTGTCATCCCATGCGAAAATAACCAAACTGACACTATGGGAGGGACCAGAGCAATAGAGATCCATGCCAAGAGCCAGAAGTAAGGGAAGTATCTGCTTCGCGGCCCCAAACTGTAACACCTCAGCTGGCCGAACAACAGAGCAAGGGGTGCCATGAGACCCAAAGAATGTCTGCAGCAATGGTCACAGTACAAGAATGCCAAGGAATATAATGAGAGCTCACACGAAAAGAGGATTGTTGCAATGAATTCCTAGTAAGCATGAGTCATCAGCTCGGGCTGATTACGTCCCTGCCCTTTGTACACACGCCCGTCACTCCTACCCATTGAATGGTCCGGTGAAGTGTGTCTGGATCACGGTGATCTCAGCGGTCCATATTTAGGGTGGTTCTCCAACTTCTCCTCCATTGTACTCTTAAGGTCCGCTTCCACCTGTTGCTGAAGCATCTCCTACTCCTCCTGGGTTGCCATTTTTCTGTCGTCCATTCTCTTCACCTCTCTTTTTCCAGACTGTCCATAGCACTACCCTCAGAATTTGAAAGATGTTAGTTTCAAAAATGTACGATTGCTTGGGACTTCTAACGAGACGAATGGATCTTTTGGTGCCCTCCTGCACCCTAGTCCTTCTAGTTTCTTTCATAGTGTTGAGATTCGGCTGCAACTGAAGAACCACGGGGTGATGTCCTGTACTTCACCTCCGGCCAGATTGCACAAAGCTCATTCATCGGGCTTCTATTTGCCTCTGCTTTTCTTTTTCTTTTTTTTTTTTGCCTCTGCTTTTAGCACCACTAGTTTTACCATGTGTTCAGTGTTCTCCATGATTAACTCGTAATAAAATTAATAAATGTGTACGTTTTTTTTCAATGGCTTTCTGTGGTTTGTCAGGTCAGGCCGAGTGTGACTCACTCACTTAGTGAGTCCTGTCCCACATGCTGGGGCTACGGGAGAATAGAGAGTTTGGAAGCTGTGATGGCACGAATCGAGCGAGCATTGCGGAGGTTGCTGGTGAGCCTTACATATTCAGTTCTCTTTCATTCCGTTTTCATTTTTCTTTGAATCGCAGTTATGCAACTGCAACAACATTTTTGGGTTCCCATGGTTTATATCTCTGAGCTGTTCAGCTTTTACAGTTTTGGGCCCATTTGGGGTAAATTATAAAAAACACAGGGGAATAGACGGAACTTGCCATTGGCTAAGGCGCAGGCAAACTACCACGGCCCAAAATATGCCAGGTACAGAGATTAGACCGTACGGGTAATACTGCAACCTGTGTCCACCAATTTGGCACCAAGCCCTTCGGACATCTGTTGATTGCAGGTCCAAGATTCTGCAGTGAGCCGGTCCATGTGGGTTAGGTGCTTCGCCTTTGTTTATGGATCAAGGCCGCTCGTAATGCATTCATTTCAGCAGCTCTGGGGAACTCGTGCCCAGGTTTGGGTGTAATCAGACTCGTCTTCTTTCTCACTCAGCATGCATGAAAACAGATGGCAATCACACTGGCGACATGCACCCATACAAAGCTCAGAGATATCGTGGTCAAGAACACAGTTCAGATTCAACTTGCTCCGAATGGCTATGGCACCTGTGCGCCCTCACAACACCCATCCGACACTGTATTCCCAGCAACTGTTCACACGCACGCTACTCTGGATCTCCCTGGATGTCCCACACACACACACACCTCACTGAACACTCGTACACATACACGCTGTAGCCTATTTCTAACCTAGAGGAGCTATTGCTGCTTTCTACCTCTACCACTTACTAGCGGCTATGGCCGCTTCGACTCCCTTTCAGCCCACTTCTTCCTCGGGCACCTGCAGACCTCCTTGCACAAGTCGCTCAGGCAGCACTTCCACACGGCTCACAGTCTGAATGAATGAATAACTGGATGCTGCCTCTTGATTTATACTTTGGTTGGTCGCTGGTCTGCTCCCTTTCCATCGGGCCTAGGATGCACACAGTCCCACATGGTACTTGCTGACTGGACAAGGTGCGACTGGGACTGGGTACAGCTGACTGGACCTGGTAAGTCTGCCCACTTGCCCACTTGTCTACGGACTGCTTCCAAGACTCTCGAAGGGGCAGTCCTAGAAGACTCTAGTCCTTCCTACTTGCCCTTTCGGTAGTGTACCAGCTACGACTAAGGTTGACCCTTCAGACCTACAGCAGCTACGACCAGACATAAGCTACGAGTCCTACCCTACAGGTAAGCAGCTTGAACCTACTCAACCCTCATATGTACAACAACCTTAAACAGACAACTTTAGGGGCCGGTCACAGGCTCAAACCTAGATGGGGCACACTGTACTGTACACGGGTTCGGGACAGGTTTAGGGATCAAGCCCTGGGATCTGCATCTGCTACCACGAAGGTGAAAACCGTTTCACTCCCGCCGGCCTAAATTCGAGGTCCTCCGAGAATATGTTAATCTACAGCAGGATCTTTACCTTTCTTAGCTCTTTCATAGGCACAGATTACATGGGGAGCAGTCTCTAGAAGCTCTGTCTGTGTAAACCAGCGGTCGTCTTCCGGTTCTTGATAAGAAAATCTGACTTTGTACTGTTTCTGTGGACGACCTCTACCTCCTGTTCTGAATATGTCCTCACCTACTATACGATCCATGTCATACCTTCCATCCATATCGGGAGGGATCGTGGACCTTCTCGACGGGAACTGTTGACTCGTAATACAAGGCAACAACTTTGACGCATGAAACACTGGGTAGGTGTGGAGGTGTGCTGGAATCTCTATCGTGTAGGACCATCCTCTCCGCCTTTGACTTCCAGACTGGCCACGGTCCTCTATACGGAGGTAACAGTTTCTGCGAGATGTTCTCCTCAGGAACGAATTCTTTAGACTTGACCCAGACTAGGTTGCCTACCCGGAACTGTGACGGGTGATGGTGTTTGTTGGCTTGTTCTATCATCTTATACTGGGCCTTCCCGAGGTTCTCTATAACGGTAGCAATCTCTTTCTTGTGCTGTAGCGCAAACTCCCTCGTACCGGGCGGTAGCCTTTGGATCTGATCCCGGTTTAGCCCTTCGAACGGTCTGCGTGGTTTAATGGACTTGTGCAGTTCGTTGGGAGTGCGACAGGTCGCTAAATGCACGTTGTTGTTATATGCACTGGCTACCTTTGGGAGCATCTCATCCCAGTTGACTTGATCAGGTCTAATGTACATTCTGAGAACTTGTTGCAGGATCTTGTTCATTTGTTTGGTCTGGCCGTTAGTCTCTGGATGGCGGCCAGACGACATTAACAACTTAGAGCCGTAGACTCTCATCATCTCCTGCCAGTTCTGACTAGTGAACCTGGTATCTCTGTCACTAACTATGGACAGCGGTAAACCATGCTCACTGACCCAATGATCAAAAAACTTCTCTATTACTAAATTTGTACGTGCCTCTGAAGGCAAAGGAACAAAAACTGCATATTTGCTAAACCTATCAACTATAACCATGACTTGGCTCTTGTCATGCTCTTGACCCCAGCGTCCATGAAATCAATGGACACAGAATCCCCGGGTCCGGTGGGAATAGGCAGGGGTTTGAGAAGACCAAGAGCGGCTCACGTAGTGGTCATGTTCCGCTGGCACACCTTACAACTGTGTACGTACTCTATGCAGTCAGCCTTCATGCCAGGCCATGTATATGTGTGAACGAGGTTGGCTAATGTCTTTTGCCAACCGAAGTGTCCCTCTGTGTCGTGGCATTCCCCTAGGATCAAACTACGGATCTCCTCACTATTGGGAACGTATAGTCGATCAGCTACGTTAGTCTTCTCAAATAACAACCCATTTGTAGTGCAGTAATTCGGTTCAGACTCTGGGGACTCCTTAACTCTCTTGACGAGGTCGCTATAAATAGGGTTCTACGCATATGCCTCCTTGACTTTCTGTTGCAGGTCTCTCCCTATGTCCAGATAGTGTACTATCGCTCCAAAGTAATCAGCTCTCCTACTTAGAGCGTCCGCAACTACATTGTATTTCCCTTTGACTGGCTTGAGCTCAAAGTCAAACTGATCTATCTCTGCGGCCCACCTTGTAAGCTTAGGTGTCATCTTGGCCTGCGTCTTCAACCACCTCAATGTTCAGTGGACGGAATATACTTTAAAGTGCCTCCCAAGCAAGTAATGCTTCCAGTGATCTAAGGCTTGCTTGAGAGCGTAGAGTTCCCTCTCATAGGTTGATGTTGCTACCTTCTCTGAAGACATCCTAGTGGACATGAACTCTACCGGTCTATACCCATTGCCATCATCTTGTTGTAGAACAACACCTATACCATACTGACTAGCATCAGTGGTGACAACAAAAGTTAAGGATGGATCAGCTACCTTGAGGACTGGGTATTCTATCAAAGCCCGCTTCAACTTCTTCAGGGCCCATGTACAATCTTGGTCCCACTTCCGGATCACCTCCTTCTTTAGCAATCTGTGAAGGGGAGCAGCGATGGCAGAGAAGTTTATCATGAACTTCCTGTAATAGTTCGCCAACCCTAGGAATGACCGCAACTCTGTCAATGTGTGGGGAGTTGGCCAATCTCTAATCGTTGCTATCTTACTGTCCTCAGGCTTTATGCCGTCTCCATCTAAAACGTGGCCCAAGTACAAAACTTGCGTCTTGGCCCACTCGCACTTCTTCGCGTTGATCTTGAAGTTAGCTTCTCTTAGCTTCTGCAGGATCTGTCTTAGATGAGCCTCGCGCTCCTAGAGGGTCTTGCAGCTCTCTTGCTAAACACTAGAATATCATCTAGATACACAATCACAAATCTATCAAACCACGGCCTAAACAAATCGTTCATGCAGCGCTGAAATGTGGCCGGTGCGTTTGTTAGTCCAAAGGGCATCACTATAAACTCGTAGTGCCCGTATCTAGTCCTGAACGCCGTCTTATATTGATCATCAGGATGCACCTCTATTTGACGATAGCCTGACTTCAAGTCTATCTTGGAGAAACATTTGCAACCCTGCACCCGATCCAACAGATCATCTATCTGGGGCAGTGGTTCTGCATTCTTCAATGTGACGGCGTTAAGACCCCTATAGTCAATGCACATTCTCAACTCTCCCTCTTTCTTGGGGACGAACAGGAAAGGTGCTCCAAACGGAGATGAACTGGGCCTAATCCAACCCTTTTCGAGGAGCTCGTCTACTGCTTGCGCAGTTCCTCCAACTCCTTTGGGGACATTCTATACACAACTCCCTTAGGAGGCCCACTACCAGGCTCTATGTCAATGCAATGCTGGATTGGCCGTTGCTCTACTCCGGTAGGCGGCTTAAACAAATTTGCACTCTTCCAGCAGCTTGGAAATGTGAGGGTCGATCGACTCTTCCTGTTTAGGCTCAATAACTGGCCTAACATAGACTACAAAGACTTGTTCTTCTAGCTGCTCCTTCTTCACTAACCTTGCAAAGGCAGTAGCGTTGAGGCAGCAATGTGCTAAGGGGTTGTTTACCCCTGACACATGAAACAGGCGAGCAATCTTGACTTCACCTGATGGGCTGAGTGTAGGCTCCAGCTGCCTACACTCGTGCTCTCTCAAATGGAGTGTGGCTCTAACTGCCTCTCCCCAGTCCATTCCTAGGACCATATCGAATGGGAGATTGTCCTCTACAAGGAGAATCAGGGAATGGAGAACTCTCTCTACCTTCCCATCTTTCTCTGAATGAAAATATACTTGGACTCCCTCGACGTAATCCTCGATTCACATGGTGCGATTGTCTACGAAGATACTAACTATGGGTTCTTCTAACTTTTGGACTTTCAAATTCAACTTCAGCTTCTGCAGCGCTTTGTGGCTAATGTAGCTTCGGGTGGCCCCACTGTCTATAAGGGCCCCTACCCTACCTCTAAAAACCTCTACATCTACTAACACTAGTTGTCCCTTTCCATCTTTCTTCATCTTGGCCCAGGCAAGCATCCTCTCTTTCAACTCTTCTACCATACCTGTGAGGGAAGTGCCTAGAGAGACTCTAACGCAAGCAGTCTCTGGACAGCTATTGTAGCGGACCCACCAGGTGTGGTGCTCCGCTAGTGACAGAGATGGAGATGGAGGAAGAAGGGGGAGCAAGATGGCACAACGCAGCTCCCCACGCAAGACTCCAACGCACGTACTCCAAAATGTGCCAGTGAGGAATGAGCATGAAATAAGACAATGGCTGGGGTATACCCCAGCGGACTGACGGGACTGGACTGGACTGGCTGGTACCGACAGAGGTACCGGCCTGGACTGGCCTACCCCGAATATAACATAGGCCTGTGAGAACAGGCCATGGGGCTGGTCTCACAGGCCAACCCGAGGTCCGCTACACGATCCTCGGCCTGTGATGGATCGCCTAGATACAAACATGCTTCCGCCAAGAAGCGGAACTCTACCAAAGAAAAGAAA
>BFEA01000313.1:1305430-1318609 GCA_003427395.1 Chara braunii | reverse complement strand
TCTCTCTCTCTCTCTCTCTCTCTCTCTCTCTCTCTCTCTCTGTGTGTCTCTGTCTCTCTCTCTCGCTCGCTCGCTCTTCTTCTACGTTGTCGTTGTCTGTGCAGGTGCGCAGCGTCTTCCTGCAGTGGCGCAGCTATGGCGGCTCCTTCTTCGTCTTGACAACAACGACAGCGGGTGGAACAGCGGGAACCAGCCCCGATACCAATGCAATCAGACTCGTCTTCTTTCTCACTGAGCATGAATGAAAACAGATGGCAATCACACTGGCGACATGCGCCCACACAAAGCTCAGAGATATCGTGGTCAAGAACACAGTTCAGATTCAACTTGCTTCGAATGGCTATGGCCCCTGTGCGCCCTCACAACATCCATCCGACACTGTATTCCCAGCAACTGTTCACACGCACGCTACTCTGGATCTCGCTGGATGTCCCACACACGCACACACCTCACTGAACACTCATACACATACACGCTGTAGCCTATTTCTAACCTAGAGCAGGTATGGCTGCTTTCTACCTCTACCACTAACAAGCGGCTATGGCCACTTCGACTCCCTTTCAGCCCACTTCTTCCTCGGCCACCTGCAGACCTCCTTGCACAAGTCGCTCAGGCAGCGATTCCGCACGGCTCACAGTCTGAATGAATGAATAACTAGACGCTGCCTCTTGATTTATACTTTGGTTGGTCGGTGGTCTGCTCCCTTTCCATTGGGCCTAGGATGCACACAGTCCCACATGGTACTTGCTGACTGGACAAGGTGCGACTGGGACTGGGTACCGCTGACTGGATCTGGTAAGTCTGCCCACTTGCCCACTTGAGTACGGACTGCTTCCAAGACTCTCAAGGGGCAGTCCTAGAAGACTCTGGACCTTCCTACTTGCCCTTTCGGTACTGTAGCAGCTATTGCGGGGCACAAGGCCTCGATACGCCCTACTGGGCCCTATTTTCAACACAGTCGACCGCCCTAAGTGAAGGCAGGCTCGACCGATGCCATTTTGGGGTCACCACACAACTGGGAAAATTCAGGCAGTTGCGCAGCGCCAGTTGGTTGGAAGCGCCCAGGCCCAGGCTGCCCTTTAACGTGTGTAACTGGGGCAGGCCCTGGGCCGGATACACAACATGGACCGAACACAGGCTGAGGGCGGTTGGGCGCTGGTAACCACCACAGGCCCTGGGCCTGTTTCCTCTGTACTGAGGCTCAGCCTCGCGGGGCCTACTGAAAGCTTCTGGGCCGGGGCCCAGTACCGCATTATCCGACGCAGCAGCAGCAGGCCACTTCGATATAGGGAAGGGCCTGCCCACGCGTTGGTCATTCGGGCACTGGCTGCATGCTGTGCAAGCGCTGCTGTGCAACGCTGGCCAGCGCTCACGCGCTCACGGGCGAGCTGGAAGGAGCAAGCAGCCATAGGCGAGCTGCGCTGCTGTATGCTGGATGGGGCGCATGGTGGTTCTTGGGTGCATGTGGCATCTGTGAGTTGGGGATTGAGTGCTCGAGGCGAACGGCATTGGCCGAGATCTGCTCGTACTTCGGGGAGCTGTTGACGTCATCAGCGGCATCGTAGATAGGCTAGATAGGATCTGCCATCTGTAGTCTGGGCGCCGAGCGCCAGATAGGATATCGACATTGGTTCTGCGTTGATGATGATGACACTATTCCAGCATTGTCAACTATGAGCTTTTGCTGTGCTCTTATTTGGTGAAACTCATGATGCAATTCTGCTATTGGTTCGAGGTCACGACTATCTGGTCTCATGTGTATGATGCTGTTTGATTTTTGAAGTTCGCTATTGCTCATTTTCCTTGCAATTTGGTATCAGAGTTGTGGTACGGTGCGCTCATCTGGCGCTTGTCTTCTGCCTATGCGGTACATGCACACGGTCTGCTGGGCGAGCGGCCGTGGGAGGTGTGTAGTGAGGAGGGTGGAGACAGGTAAGGCGACCCAGGAGGTGTGGGGTATCGCCAAGAAGGCTACTGTGGTGAATATTGGGTGTTCGTAGTGTGATGAGAACTATCTGATGTTCGATTGATGCTGAGGTGGAACGGTGGTGTAATGCTGGTTGTGCCGAAGCAGCGATTGGTGATCACAATCGGCATCGGGTCATCTGATGAGAATATCTATGGTTGGGGGCAGCTATTTTGAGGTACGTTGCACCTAACCTTATCTACCCTCTGCCACACTTCTTACCGTGAGGATGTGTGTTCTATCTTGAGAGTCCTCTCATGTGAGGAGTCGTGTGCGGTCAACCTTGAGAGTCGTCAGTGTTCACGTGGAGCATCTGGAAGGAGAGGGCGGTGCTACTTGAAGGGCCCTCGAGGAAGCATTGGGTCACGATCACCATGCCAACCCACCGGGAGTAGAGCACGCATGCTTTGGTGCTTTGTCCTTTGTCTGCTCGCTGCAACCCTATGGGAAAGACGAGTACCGAACGTCTATACATAAGTACCGGCAGGGGACCTTCCATTGGCTGTGATCGTCGTCCTGTTTGCGACGTTAAATAATTCTTGAGGACTTCGGGGGCCATCCATAAAAACGCCTCCTCATCAGCCAATCGCTCGGTGTAAGGCTCGCTGCACGCGAGGATAAATATTGTGCAGGGCTGGCCAGCTCAGCGGGACTCGGGGCACAGGGGCGGGCCGTGTGCACACCTTTAGACACGCACGCTGTTTTGGATTGCTTAGGGACGTTCAGGAAGAACTGAGGGAGGGGCAGATTCCAGGTGATAAGTTTGGGCAAGATTCCATTCTGCAAACAGACCCAATAAATGATTCTATTTTTATTTTGATTAGTTAGATGTACAACCATTAACATCTGATAGACAACATTGTTAGAACTGTTTCTTGTTCATTGTGCTTTCTGTTTGTGAACTAGTCAAAGTCAATATAGTTTCGTTTGTAGGAATTTGAACTTACTTGTTGGACCCAAATGTATATACTTTGACTTAGCCATCGATTAATTATTTTAATTATTATAAATCGGTCTATGCATTTTGCTGTTGTAGGCATCAAGAGTGACCTGGTGCAAATTGTGTATAGTTCTGTAGCTTATGAGCGACAGGGATACCACTAGTGAGGACGACAGGATCTTGCGATCGGCTAGACACCCGATAGCCCACGTGGCATTAGGACTCGAGGGTGACAGGTTACCGTTCCGCCAACTTAGGGAGAGACAGCAGCAGCAGCGGAGAGCTTCGGCAGCAGAGGCCAGCAGGGCGTTTGCAAGCGAAGCCGCTGCTTCAACAGCCATGGCAACTGCTGCGCAGCAGAGTTCCCAGGCCAGCAGTTCAGGGACCGTAGGGTCAACGGTTGCGCAGACCCTGAGTCAGTCCACTGGCGTTATGGCAAGCCAGCCCATAGTGTTGACTCCCGATGAGGTCGCCATACAGCAGGCAGCATTGCAAGAGGCACAACTACAGAAGGCTCTAGGAGAGATGAAGGCAGAGAAAGAAAGAATGATTAGAAGAAGAGCAAGGATGCAGCGGAGACAAGCGGACGTTAGTGAGTTAGAGGGAATGGACCTGACGCACATGGATGCTGATGTGAGGACGTTGCGGACAGTTCTGCTAGGTGTAGTAGAAATGCAGGACCACCACACGGCTCTCCTTCAGGACATCCAACAGAGTCTGGCCGTTCTGGTCGGGCGAGTGCAGGCAGGTCCATTGCCGTCCGGGCCCAGTGCCTGGCCCGTTGTACATCCTCCTCCTTTCATCCCACCGGTGTCTGGAGTATCCCCACATGTTTCTCCATCATCGGTCCAAGCCGTTTCCTTAGGAATGTCGTTAACCGGAGGGTTCTCAGCAGGTCCTCGTGTACAGATTCTTGTATAGACATTGTACTCCCAACCTCCATCGCAGGTTGTCGTGACGGGGCAGCCTGCTGTCTCGCAACCTGCACAGCCGCAGGGCACACAACCCCAGCAACAGCCAGTGCAACAGCCTGTTCCCCAAGGTCCACAGTCTGGAGTGGGACAGGTGCCGGGACAAACACCGTGGGTTCCAAAGACGGCCATCGCCTCTCCCAAACCACTTTCAGGGGACAGGTGTCGGGACTGACCTCGACACATGGTTGAGGCCAGTGCCGGTCTATGTCAAGTGTAAACTGACCTTGCCGCACGAGGAAGTGCTTGTGGCTGCCTCCTATTTAGAGGGGAGTGCAGCAAGATGGTTGAGTGGTTTAGTGCAACTACAGGCATACGGTCATGACTTTCGCGCTTGGGCGGTCAACCGGAAATTGGATGACTTTCTTAAGCTGGTGGAAGACAGGCGGCAAGATCCTCAGGAGGTTCAAAAAGCCACTGATGCAATCCTGACTCTGAACCATAGACAATTCAAGTCAGTAGGAGAGGCCACAGACGCAGTAGAGCGTCTGATCTGTGTCCCTAGGGTGCGCTATGACCCCCAGGTTTTACTCACCTCCAACCTGAGATGTTTTCCTATGCCTCTCAGGAATCAATTGGCAGGTGAGGCCAACATCAACATGCACGACTTTCGCTCGTTCAGCAAGAAGGCCCTAGACCTGGAGGCACCCACAATGGATGGTAGGAAAAAGTCATTGCCTCCCAACTGGAAGGCGAAGGACCGCATTATGTTCGTCGACAACGATGGTTCTACCATCGAGTTGGAAGACGACTTCCGGGCGGGAGTGGGTTCAGAGGCAGGCAGCGTAGAGGCTTCAGGGGGTGGAGTAGTCGCTGCCTCAGTACGGAAAGGTAAGGCAACCGGTAGACGTCGTGGAGGTTCCCGGTCTAGGACTCTAGTCGACCCAAATGCTCCTCCATGGGAGAAAGCGGGTCTAACTGAGGACGTGTGGAGAGACCGGTACACCCGGCAGGCTTGTATCCGTTGTGGCCAATACGGTCGTAATCAGTTTAAGAGCCCTAACAAAAAGGTGACCGAGAAGATCCCGCCTACGATGAGGCAGAGGCGTTGGGATCCTCTGCTCTCATAGGAAGCAATTTTCTATTTTTCTTCTTTTTATCTTTCTTTTGATTTATTTTTCCTCTTTTTATCCAAAAATTCGAATTATCTTATTCCCCACCTTCTTTTCTCATTTTCTGATTTATTTCATTTTTTTTTTTTTTATTTTGAAAATTTGAATTTCTTTGCGGCACCTTAAATCTGATTAGGAGTGAGTCATTCTTGCTTTCGGCACACATTTTGACCTCGTGGGGGTAACGAAGTGTTGCCAAAATTTTCTCATTGTACTTGGCCTTTCTTCTTGACGGCACACTTCGACCCCATGGGGGTAACGAAATGCTGCCGAAATTTTTGAACAATCCAACACTTAATTTCTCTTCACCTCCTCATCTATTTATTTATTATTTATTTATTTATTTTTTGAAATTTTAATTTGCGGCATTTTGAAACTTAGTGTGCTTAATGCAAGGAACATGAATATGGACGAAGCACAAAAATCCAAATTGCAAAATCACACTGAAGTCCGAGTAGTCAAAGCAAGAGCAGATAGCACAATGGAACCGAGTAACCATCCATTTGAGAACGATACAGCAAAATCGTGAGTCAATGTCCAAGCCCAATCGGGCAACACCAACAGCATAACCGAATGTAGCTCTCTCTCTTGAATGGCGCCAGGCGCCCTATCTACTCTACAGCCTAATCCTACAACTACAGCATGAAAGCAACCAGAGAACTTGACGACCAGCGAGCGATGATGTCAACACCAATGTCGACCTCCCTCTCCACCAGGTACGTCTCTCTCTTCACCCACACTCTCCCTTGATAACCCACACGGCGCCCTTCACCTCCGAGAACCACCTTCGCTCTTCCTCCTCTGCGCCCTCAGGCAGCCCGGCTATGGCCGCCAGCGCCCTGCGCCCAGGCAGCGCACTACCGCTTAGCGCTCGCCTGCCTCACCCCAGCCTAGCGCAGCTCTGCACAGCGCAGCACCTCGCAAATGCGCAGCGTGCCCGCAATGCCTGCATTGGCCAAGATCCCTTGCCACTCGCACTCTTTGCCTATATGCCTTGCTGCGTGTGGGCGGCCTGCCTTGAGCCTGTGCCCCGGTCCCAGTACCTGCGCCCAGGCCCAACCCAGATGTGGCCCGGGCACTACAGTTGCGCCCCTTATGCCAGGGCCGTCATCCATATGTAGACCCTTTCCGGTTTCCCATTGGTCTGCTCAGCCTCTACAACGGCAATGTTGCTTTCCGATTGGCCGACATCCAATGTGTGATGTGTCAGCCTCCCCTGGCCTGTGCCCAGGGCTCAACCAACTAAAGGCCCTGGGCTCAACTGCTTCTCGCAGGAGTCTGGGATCCACGATGCACTCCAACCAACTGGCGTGCTGCAACTGTCTGATACCCACTTTACAAAAATGTTGAAAGAAAGGCCTGTTCGTGGATATTCTGACCAGCCTTCACTTAGGGCGGTCACATGTCTAGCCCGCCTTCACTTAGGGGGGGCACGAGGCTTGCTGGGGGCCTATGCCCAGAAAATATGAATGTCAGAAAGGCCCCTTTGAGGGCTCAATCCTCACATTCCATCCCCCTTAGCTTCGAAAGTCTGCTGAGATGCGTACTTCGCAGGTGCCTTCCCTTTCAGCATTCTTTCATATTCAGCCACCACTTGAGGAGCTGTCTCAATCAGTTCCTCTCTGGTAAACCACCGATCTTCTTTTGGATCTGTATGATGCATGAATCTGACGCGATACTCTCTCTTGGGTTTAGGAGGTCTTCCTCGACCCAGCGGCTTTGGAACAGGCATGTCCCTGTGATCCACAATGTCGTCGATGTCCACTTGGCCATCCATGGTTGGGGGCAGCATCGATCTCCTTGAAGGGAATTGATCAGTCTCCGCGAAAGGTGCAAGCTTTGAGGCATGAAAGATAGGCTGAGTGCGTAGGTGTCCAGGCATACGGATAACATATGTGGGACCATCCATCTCATCCCCCACTATATCCAGGACTTCCTAGGGACCAAAATAATGAGGCATTAGTTTTCTAGAGATACTGAATTCCTGTCCTAGCTCACTAGCCTTGACCCAGACACGTTCCCCTACCTGAAATGAGGACTGTCGACGATGTTTGTTCTCAGAAGCAATCATTGCTTGCTGAGCTTTCTTGATGTGCTCGACAGCTTGCTGTAGCAACTTCTCATACTGCACACCATACTCAAGTGTGCCCGGAGTTGCAGAGGATCGGTTTTCAGGTAGGAGGAAGTCTAGAGCTGATCTAGGCTTCCATCCCAAGTGCAACTGATTAGGACTAACGCCGGTACTGTTGTGTACAACATTGTTGTACAAGCTGGCGATGAGAGGCAACTTCTCATCCCAATCATCCAGGCTGGGCTTGATGTAATGCCTCAGCAAGTGTTGTACAACTCTGTTAATCTTCTCGGCCTGTCCGTTGGCTTCGGGATGATTCCCTGAAGTCATATGAAGTTGACTGCCCATCTGCTCCGCTGTCTTCTTCCACAGCTCACTTGTGAATCGGACATCTCTGTCACTAATGATTGACTTTGGAAGTCCAAAATCACGCACCCAGTTGTCCATAAACAACTTGATGACGTGGTCAGTCCTTGCGGTGTCTGGCATGGCAACTAGTCTAGCGTACTTGGTGAATCGATCGATGATGACGAAGATGTGCCTCTTGCCACTCTTATTGGTCACCAGGGTGTCCATGAAATCCATGGAAACACTGTGTCGTGGACCAGCGGGGATAGGTAAGGGCTTCAGCAACCCAAGCGGTGCTGGAGTTCGCGGCTTGTCCCGCTGAGAGACCTGACAGGTCTCTACATACTTCTTTGCGTCATCTAGCATTCCAGGCCACCAAAATCGCTGTACTGGATTGGCACTCGTCTTTTTGTAGCCAAAGTGTCCGGTTGCGTCATGACATTCTCCTAGAAATGAACAACGCAAACGTTCACTAGATGGAACGACTAACCTTTTAACTCCGGCCTTATCAAGATAGAGAAGCCCGTCCACCATCACAAACTCATTTTCCGTGGCCTTGTCTTTTGCCTGAAGTTTCTGTATGATGTCCATCGTGACAGGTCTTCCTGATAGGCTCCCACCAACGATTGAGTCACTTCTTCAGATATACCAAAGTCAGAAACTAGCGCCCCTAGGTAGTCTGCCCTACGTGATAGCGCATCTGCAACCTTGTTGTACTCTCCCTTCAGATACTCAAGCTTGAAGTCATGCTGATCTATGACCTCAATCCATCGCTTGAGTGCATCAGAAAGAGCCGGTTGAGTCTTGATTCATTTGAGCGTCTGATGGTCGGTTTTCAAATAGAAGAACTGTCCCAACAAAAAATGTCTCCAATGGACAAGTGCCTTGTAGAGAGCATAAAGTTCCCTTTCATAGGTGGACTTTGCCAATTTCTTCGATGGCATCTTCTTGCTCATGTACTCAATCGGTCTCAACTTCTTCCCATCCTGCTGAGCCAGAACTGCGCCAATGTCGTATTGGCTTGCGTCAGTGGTCACTATGAACGGCTTCTGAGGATCGGGTACCATGAGAACCTCATGATTCATGAGTGCATGCTTCTGTCTTTTGAAAGCACCCTCGCACTCATCACTCCAGTCCCACGGCGTGTCAAGTCGAGTTAGATCTGTCAAAGGAGAGGCGACTGTGGAATAGTTCTTTACGAAATTTCTATAGTAGCCGCACATTCCTAAGAAAGATTTGACCTCAGTGACAGTCTGAGGTCGTGGCCAGTCCCTGATACTAGCCACCTTCGCATCTTCCGGCCTAATTCCTTCCGCGGATTCTTCATGACCCAAGTATAATATCTTAGTGCGTCCAAACTCACACTTCTCTAGGTTGACCTTATACTTGTGCTGTCGTAGGAGAGATAGTACAGTCTCAACGTGCTGTGCGTGCTCCTCGGCAGACTTACTAAAGATCAGAATATCGTCGAGATAGACAACGACAAACTTATCTAAGTGGTCATGGAAGATCCTATTCATGGCGTGCTGGAATGTACCCGGCGCGTTACAAAGACCAAAGGGCATCACAACAAACTCATACAGACCATATCTGGTCTGAAATGCAGTCTTGTGCTGATCCTAAGGTCTTATTGCAATCTGATGGTAGCCGGATTTTAAATTTAGCTTGCTATAGTACTTGCATCCCTGCACCCTATCCAATAGGTCGTCTATGCGAGGTAGAGGCTCTGCGTTCTTCACGGTGATGGCATTGAGGCCTCTATAGTCAATGCACATCCTCAATGTACCCCCCTTCTTCGGTACAAATAGCATTGGAGATCCGTAGGGGGAAGTACTTGGTCGGATCCATCGCTTCTCTGTCAGCTCTTTCAGTTGCCGCCGAAGTTCATCCAACTCGGTCGGAGCCATCCTATAGATCCTTCCCTTTGGGATTTTACTCCCTGGAATGATTTCTATGGCATGGACGATCTCCCTCTCTACGACTCCTGTAGGCTCAGTGATTAGATCAAGGAACTTAGCAACGACGCGTTCTATCTCTGGGGGTATTTTAACGGCCTCCCCTTTCTCAGAGACATACACAAGGTACATACCCTCCTCTTGGTTCTGTTTGTAATAATTATAGAACGCTGATGCACACAAGCAGCCATAAGTATCTATTATGCTACTGGCTTTGAACTTAGTCAATCTGACTGTTCTGCCATCAGGCAACTTATGTTTTAGCACCTTCTTGTCCCAGTCAAACTGGGGCTTCGCAGCCTCAAGGTAGTACATGCCTAACAACATGTCGAATGGCAAGTCGTCACTAACCAGGAATGAAATCTTATGATTAAGTTCCCCTCCTCCATAGGAGAAGGTACAGACTACATTCTTGATATAGTCTGTGACTATCATGCGCTCCTTATTGGCCAAAGTAGATGCTACAGATCTACTAAGGTGTTGTACCCGGTCCTGTAGGTGCAGCCTTTCCAAACAGTCGCGACTTATGTAATTCCGCGTGGAGCCAATGTCTATGAAGGCACGACATTTGCGGCCTTCTACATCAACTTCCACCACGAAATGTTCCCCTCTAGGACCTTTCCTTAGCGCCACCCAAGATTCACGAGGGTCCTTGTTTGACCACTCACTTTCCAGATCTTCTAAGGCTTCAGACACATCCAACGTACAGAGCATAGTTTGGTCTGGATGAGTCTGGGGGGTGACTAAAGAGTCACTAGCTATGGTCATCTCATGAAGTGGGGAGGGTATCTGGCCCACTTCACCATGAGTAGAAGCAGCTAAAACATCCACCGGTGTCGGGACTGGTGAGTCCTGAATGATTTCCCGTCACTCAAGAGATTGTATTTGACCAATTTGTGCACGACAGAGAAAACCGGAGGCAGGAATGCCGGAAAGATAAGAAGCGTGAGCACAGACAGTAGGAGGCTAGAGGCTGTCCGGAGTCGTAAAGACCGCCAAAGCTAGAGAGGGATTGTCTAAGCAGGAAGCGGCAAAGGACTGTGAGAGAATAGCAAGGGCGACTCCTTCCCCAAGGACGGAGGTGGGCCGCATGGAAGTTAGTAGCAGCATAAGAGGTGTGCAGCAAGGGAAGGGAGGAAGTAAGAAGGGACAGGGCGCCAGGCGCTGACGCGACATGGCGGCAGGAGGGCTAAGGAGACCGCAGGTTAGGTGGGAACCGGCACCCGGAGCGGAACAGCGTGCCGAACACCACAGGGGACTAAGAAGAAGTGCGGTGCCGGCGGGGCTAGGTGCCGGGGACCACGCGGGACCAAGGGACGGCGTAGTATCGGCAGGAAGGAGTGCCAGGAACCACGTGAGACCAAGGGATAGACGTAGCGCAGGCGGGCCGAAGTGCCAGGGACCGCGTGGGCCCAGACAAAATGGCGGCACCAGCGGAACCACTAGCAGGTCGGGTATCGACGGAATAAAAATGTCAGGCCACGGACAGGGGCCGAAGGTCGGAAGCCGTCGGCAGGATAGTGGCGACCAGCCCAAGAGGGGGACGCGCGAGAGCGGGTCGTCACCCGGGGTGATGCCGGATGAAGGGGAGGGGCTAGGAGAAATAAGAAAAGGAGGAGAAGTCGGGCGCCGACGAGAATTGTCGACATAACGGATCAGACGGGCGCGAGGCGGGAAAAACAGAGGGCACCTGGGGCAACCCAAGGGGATCCTGGATCAAATGCAACGACAACAGAGATAAAATAGCATGACGTCAGGTGGACGGGACCAGCCGAGCCGGGGAGTCGCGGCAAGCGCCGGCGGGAGGTGCCGAGGGGAAAGAAAAGATGGAGTAGCGGCAGTAAGAGGGGTCGGCCAGCGGTCCAGGTTATCCCGGACCAGCTAGGCCAAGAAAGACGAAGTTCCGAGGACTCCACGTGGAGAAAAGGTTGGCCAGAGAGAATCGGAGCAAGGGAGTCTCGAACTGGGAGCGGCGGCAGCAGAAAGGAGCCCCCTTGGAACTTGGGGGTGCCACTACTGCAGTCCGGGGTGTAACGGCCATATGTCGGCAGCAAAATCAGGCCTTGGGAAAGGTCCAACAACTAGAAAGAGGAGAAATAGTTGTTGGACACTTGTCCCAACAGTAATAAAAGAGAGGGGAGGGAAAAAGGGGAGAAAAAGAGGGGAGGATGAGACAAAGGACGAGGAATGGGTGGAGGGAAAAGTGCCGCCAGGTTGGGACTGCAGCAGTAGGGACTGGCAGGTCCCAATGATGACCTCACCCCTCCTAGATCCTAGGAGGGCAGTCCGGATTGCAAAGATAAGGCCCTTGGGGCATTATCTCTGCAATATCTGAATTTAAGTTGCAAAAATAAGGAAAAATGTTGATGTGAGTTGGCCGACTCCTTTTTGGGCCATAGATCTGAAAACTGATCTTGTGTAAGAGGAGATCTAGCCGTTTTTTGTGGGCTGACGCAAAACGGATAGCTCCGGAATGAGTTGGCAGCAAAACGGAGGGAAGACAAAGAGAGGAACAAGACAAAACTGTGAATTTGGCCCAAGGATTGGGCCATATACATAAAAAAAAAAGGTGAAAATTGAAGTAAAGGCTCAAAATTGGGGCAAGGGGAGCTTGGGAGTGACTCAGAATGATGGGAACCGTGGATCTCAGCCAAATCCAAGGCTGAGATTGGAGCCGCCACTTGAAAAATACAACGGCCTACCCAAAAGAGGCCTAGACTAAGAAAAATACGAAAAACGGGCCTTTAGGCCCGCAATTTTCAGTAAAGGCTGCATTTTGGGGAGTGGTACCCCAAAAGGCAGCTCTTTTTTAAGTGAAAAGAGGTCGGGGTAGGCCAAGGGGTAGTCCGAGAGGGTACCAGCCTCTCGGACTGCATGTACCTGGCCAAAATGAGGCACATGTACCTCCAGGAAGGCCAAAACCTGAAATTTGGCCTTGAGAGTACCTCGGTCCACCTAGAGGCACTTGGAGAGGCCTAGAGGTTGGGCGGTGCACCTGTTCTAGCCTACATAAGTTGGAGGTGCAGGCCGCCACTCTCATTTGAGCATGAGAGGTGCCCATGCTGCCCAAATGAGTCTAGGAGAGAGTTCGCGTGGAAGTGAAGCAAGGGAGTGAGAGCCGGAGCTAGCCTGGAGTCTGGCTATGGTGGTAGGGCTGAAGGAGAAGACTTGGGAGGCTAGGAGGAAGCAAGGATAGTGGTCCGCCATAGCCCTCAGGCTGTGAGGTAGGAGGAGAGGCTGAAAGGGGTCCTCATAGCCCTTCTAGAGGGAAGGACTGCACTGCCCTAAAGGTAGGAACCTGCCATAGCTAGGGAGGAGGTGTAAAGGAAGGAAGAGAGAACTTGGGAGGAGGAGAAGCCATATTCAAGGAGACTAGAGCCAAGCTTGGGACTCCATTGCCTAGAAGACCAGCAAGAGGTGAGCGAAAGAGGAGGGAGACCCTCTCCGCCCCCTTTTTCTTCTTCTTCTTCTTCTTCTCCTTCTTCTCTTTCCTCTTCTTTTTTTTATCTTCTTCTTCTTCTTCTTCTTCTTCTTCTTCTTCCCCTCCCTCTTTTCCTTTCTCCTCTTCTTCTTCGTCCCCTTCCCCTTCTTCTTCTCCCTCCTCTTCTCCTTCTTCTTCAGCTTCCTCCTCTTGCCAAAACTACGATTTTTGCTTAATCTTGATGGTGGGGTAAGTTGCGATTCATTCGGTGATCTTTCCCCTTGTGCAGATGTTTCAAAACTTGTGTTTTCACTGATTTGGGTGCTTGGGTAAGTTGCGATTCATCTTGTGATAGTTCGGTGAACTTTCCCCTTGTGTTGATGCTTCAAATCTTG
>BFEA01000313.1:1283831-1301522 GCA_003427395.1 Chara braunii | reverse complement strand
CGTCCTCTCAAACCCTTTTGACCCTTGACTCTCCCTTTTCCCCGTCCCCTCCGTAACATGCGACTAACCACTATCCTCGCCTGTCACATTGCCAGGGGACGAACGGAGACAAACTTGATCCTCACTTGGTGGAAAGCGAGGGCAAGGGAAGGGCAGGTGGTCCCTTGTGCCGCCAAGAAGGAAAGGTACCCGACTGTCGTGAACATCAAAGAAAGCGGAAAGGAGTGTTGTTTTCTCGACAAGGTCAGTTTGACTCAACCATCCTCCCGGACTGCATGACTAAGGCGATTGCATGGCTTGCTTGTGGGAAAGGGAAGGGAACTCATAAGGGGAGTTGAAAGGCAAAAGGGACCTGGGATTGCGGGAAGGGGCGATGTGTTGACCCCAATGGGGATTGTACTTGGTCATTTGTCTTGTGTGGTCTTGCGCAGGTGAGTAGCATGGGACGATGTGGACGGGCTGGATCCACGGATGAGGACTAGGGTGGGAGATTGGCCAAGGAAAGGGCTTGGACCCGGCTTAAGCCGCCGTTAATGCCGATTGAGTTGAGGTCGGCGCTTGGGCGGATGGTTGAAGCTTGGATTTGGTTTGTGTGGAGATTGCATGGAATGTCTCTCTCATGTGCAATGCGACGCCTGAAAAGACTAAGGGCGGTCTTGGGTAGGTGGATGTGATGCTAGTGGCTCTCGCAAAAAAAATACAGCGGCTAGGGGTTCGGGCGACGCCGCCCCGCCCCAAGGATGTCGTCGGGGCTGCCCTGAGACACTAGACTTAGTGAAAAGGTGCGTGGCCCAATGGATGACGCTTGGCCTGCGCACGATAAGAAGATGAGACCTCAATGAACTCCCTGGACTGCTTGTGTATTGGAAGGAGCAATTGCCTGCTCAGACTTAACCGAATCAAGAAAACGCCACGAGTGCCAAAGAGCTACCATCTTGACGCGAGAGCGGAGCTACATCCCCCAATGTAAAGCCCTCTCACAAAAGGCCCATCCCCGTCCATTTCATAGCACTAGGCGGGGGTGCCCCTGGGATGAACGACCCGCGCCCTGAGCGTGAGCGTGGGCGGGTCGAGCCAAATGGGACCCGCAGTGGGGTCGACCGAGGCTCGAAAGTCCTTCAGGGTGCGGCCCCTACAAAATTGGTGGAGGTGTCGGGTAAAGTGTTAAACTGACCCTGACGATCTCGAGGGGTCGCCCGACGCATGACCATGTACACAACTGAAGATAAGGAATATGGACTTGTGTATGCTCTAACCCTTTGAGTGAAGCAGATTTGAGGGCAGCTGGGCGCATGGCAAGGCCAGGCCTGGAGGTATAACATGCATGCTTGCACACTTGATCAGCCATCTCCTTTGGGGGTAACTCTAGTCCTCCTTCTCTCAGGCTGATGTTCGTCAGACCGGGGAAGCCTTGGGCAAGCCGCTGGTCGACCGTTCCTCTTCGTGTGAAAGAAGGGCTCCGGTTACCTGGCAGGCGGTTGGGATTCCGGGCTAGTCCGGGTTCCAATGAAAATCCCGCGGCGGAGCGATCCGACCGACCTGGGTGCCTTCTCTCCTCTTCGGAGCCCAGTGGGCTCTGTGCACCGCACTTAAATGCTTGAAGGAACCTCATATGAACACAAACGGTAATCGAGAAGGAACAATCCTGCCCTACTCGAAACAATCCTGCCCTATGAATGAAGACACAAGCAAAGATAAGGGAAGGAAGGGAGTTGCTAGACTCCAAGAAAAACTAGCTCACCTTTGAAGATGCTCACGAAAAGGAACCAGGCACTGTGCATGAAAGTTAAGGGTGAGTGGCACACACTGTCCTGAGAGAAAATCGGTGAGCAATGGGTAGGAAGCGCTGGGTGCACCAGGGGAAAGGCACTTGTGTTATGTGTGTCCCACTTGGGGCATGTGCTTGCATGATGGGGATATGGAGCGTCCTGCCATTTGGAAGGAAAGGTGGGGTCTGCACCGGCCACTGCGGGTTGCCAAACATCGTTCTCTTTGCAGATTGCCGTTTGTTCGTATGCTGGGGTCAGGCCACCGAGCTGTCTAACGGGAGTTTGTCACGTCGAGTGCTTATTAGCATTCTCGTCCGCGCGGTGATGGGCTTCGGCTCGATTGATCTGTCGGGCGGGGTGTGAAACGTTCCTCAGGCGGGGCCTAGCCTGTGGACTGGCGGAGGGAGCACCACTGCATGGGGGCAAAGACGGAGCCTGGTAGGCGATCAGTAGCTTCTCGTAGCCTGGTTTGGGAAAGGTTGTTCCTTATCGGACCAATGGAAGTGAATGCCTGGACGGCTGGCTCCAATGGCCCTACCGAGATGTGCGGGGTGATTCCCAAGATTAACGGTGGGCACACGAGCGGCAAGTCGGGATGGGGTATTCTGGGCAAGAAGGTGAGGGCGACCCCCCACTGGAGTCTGGGTACCGCGCTCGCGACGGTTGAGCTGTGCTTGAGGTATGGGATAAAACCCTACCGATAGTAACAGTGGAGAGACCACTTTGGGAAAAGGGTCGGTGAGGAGATGACCGACCTGAGTGCGACGTTTGCCTGAATTTTGCTCGATGTGCCTTCCTCTGTAAAGTTGCCTAATGAATGTTGGATGGGGGCTGAGCTTCTGAGTCTATTCTTACCTCCAAATCTAAGTCCGCACGAGTGAGAGAACATGATGATAAAGGCTGGATAGGAATCGGAAGGAAATGGAACCAAGAGAAAAGGAAAGGCCGGCTGAGGGTGATCGACTGGGGGTATGGTAGGGCAATGGCACCCGAGAAGTGGATAGGAAAGGCTAGGAAGACCCGGATGAGGGGTCGGAAAACGATTCTCGTCAAAAGTAAGGAGGCGATCTGACCATGAGGGGCCGTGTGGTGCTCTCTTATGAAAACAGTACGGGAGCCGGGAAAAACAAGAATGGCGCGATGGTTGTCGCCTCCTGTCTACACTAGTGGTCCGGAAATGCCTATAGACATAAGGAATGGGGTGTCTGTTGTTCTCCCGGAAGAAGGAACGTGGACGGACCTAGAACCAGCATATGAAACCGTGATGTCGACTATGTGCAGGCAGGGAGCGATGGTCCGGGAACTCGAGCTATGGGACTGCACGTGGGAACCGAAGCGAGTCAGGAGGGGAGAAGAGATGTCTATACCACCGAGTTATGAATGGAAGGGGACCACATGTGACTGGCGGGGGCATGGAATTGTGCCAGAATTGTCGTACCTATGGATAGAACGTGCTTGGAACCCGCTGAGGGAGGAGGAAGGATGGGAGGAGATTGCGGAAGGTAAGGTAGAGTCGGTTGGGACGGTCGTTCTCTCAGAGCAAGGTTGGCATCTGTTCTACACGACGCTCGCGGCAGGACAGAACCCGATGTGGCTCCTAGGGGACGCTGAGGCAAGGGCTCGGCAGGCAGGGGAGAAGTTCGCCAACCAGGGCTGGGATACGGTCAGCAGTAGAGTCGTAATGGGAGGGTGGAAGGAATTTAAACCACCTGGCACCCGGACCAAGACCTGGGTACCCGAGTTTGTGGCAGACTGGTTTGGGGGCTTTGATCACGTAACGGAGGTAGCCGATACGATGGAACGAATACACGTGGACTGCGCATGGCTGGCAGAGGAATTTTACAGGACGTCCTTGAAATTCGGGCCCTTCCACGGCGATAGAGCCCGGGAGGTCCTTATCATTTTGGACATCGAAAGGAATGACCGGCAGAAGGTGGCCCCGGAAACTAGGGAGGCCATAATTCGCCGTGAGGTAGCAGCAACACCGTGCTATGTGGATGACATGTTCAAACTGTTCGAGGTACTGTGGTTCGACTAAACACGGGAAAGCCGTAGGCCAGGCAAATGTGGGGAAAAAATTGCTAAGATAAGGAAATGGGATGTCTGGCCATTGTAGGATTCGGTGCGGATCGCGAGCCAGGAGACCGAAGGCGAGTGTGCGATGGTGCGAAGAAGGACGTTCCTTGAAGAACGGCCCTTGGGCATTGGACCGCCTAGGGAAGTACCGGGGGGGATAGAGGTTAGCTTGCCAGCAGCAAGTGAAGGTTGGCACCCGGTGGCAGATTGGGTCGGGGTCGAGCTCGCGGAAAATATGGTTTATCTGGTGACGAAAGTTGAATGGCGTGCGGATGAGAATGGGGAATGGAACCCGGACCCGCGAGGGCATGTGCGTGCAGAGGGACGACTGTATGTGTCGGAGGATGGATGGAAGGAGTTCGGAGTCCGGCTGGCATCAGGAAGAGAACCGTTGAGCATGTTTGAAGGGGCATGGCAGTTAGTATGGCAAGCGGGATTTGAGTTCGCGGATCCGGGGTTTGACGATGTAACAGCGGACCTTAGGGTAGCCATGGTCGGGAATTTTGAGTTGCCTAGCGAAAATGTAAGAGTCAGGATGTTGCCTTTCTTGCTGGAGAAGTGGGGCGGTCTGGAACTTGCTAGGCAGGTAGTAGCCGACCTTGCAAACTTGACATACGAAGATGCGATGGTATATCGGGAGTACTACCGGGCCTTCTTAGAAATGGGGCCGTTTAGCGGTGAACAGAAGTATGAGGTATTGCGTATCCTGCGCGTTGTGTTTGGCACTAGGTCGAGGGCCCCGGTCGTGGGTTGTGAAGTCCTGTGGGGTGTCGTCCGGCAGGAAATAAATCAAGGGATGGCGTACGTAGATGATCTGTACCGATTGTATGAGCCGACGGAGGTAGAAACAGGTCGGTAATAGGGTCGAAGGAAGGGAAAGGAATAGAAAGGGGAAGAGAAGCGCTAGCCTAGGGATCAGGGAGTTGTTCGGGCGAAAGACCAAATGGAATAAGTAAACTCGCGTGCTGTTTAAAACTGTGCAGGGGATTTCCAAGATTGGAAATGGCAATGAGACGAGCCCGGATGTCGCGACGACCCATGCACCCGTGGCCACCCATGGAAAACGGAGGTGGATGGGAGGTGTCGCTCCCAGCAAGCTATGTGATTCAAGGACTGGATGCCGAATGGAGGGCCGTAACCCTGGGAAGAGGTCAGGCGTTCATGATGGTGGAATGTTTGTGGGATGGTATGAGGATTAACAGGGGACCGGGTATACTGACCTCAGGGTGACGGGGACCGTATACCTGCCTGAGCTCGGGTGGCACATGTTAGGGACGAAATTGGCACTAGGGCATGGGTTGTTACCAATCTTCCAAAGGGCTACCAGGGTACTAAACCGAGTAGGCCAGGAGGTGCGAGGAAGAAGGAATGTGGAGCTAAGGACTCAGGTGGAGGTAGGAGGCTGGCGAGAGTTTAAGGTCCCAATGATAGGGCTGAAGTGTCGAGTACCTCGCTTCATGGTAGACCTGGTATTCGGCAGCCTCAAGAGGGCAAGGGACTTGGTGGACTCGACCCTGGTCTGGACCCACCTCTTCCGGCCACAAACAACGGCCATGTTCTACGATGTGTCGGTCGGCCAAGAATTACCTTGCCGGGGTGGCGGACCTGTTCGAGGAACTGAACAAACAAGGCGGACCTGAGGGACCGGCGTGAGGAAAGACGTCAGGAGAGGGCAGAAAAAAAATAAGGATGGGTATTAAGGTAAGGAGAGTCGCCAGCAAAAGGGGCAGTGATTGGAGTCCCGCCCTACCTGACGATGTGGGTGGAAGGAACTAGGAGGACCACCGGCACCTGGAACGTCGAACAGCCAGGTGTCAAAAAGTCGAAAGGACTGTTTTTGAGAAGAAAGCCACTGGGCTTAGATACCGCCCTGAGAACCGGAGTACGGTAGGGACAAAAATCCGAACCACGACTGCAAGTCCCTCGGTAGAGGAAAAACTAAATAATGTCCTAAGAAGTTAAAAGTCAGGAGAGTCGTCCCGACTAACGAAAGACGAGAAAAGCATGGAAACAACGGGGTTTTTAGGGCCGGAATTAGATAAACCATGAACAACCAGCCATTTTTCGCAAAAAAAAAAATTCATGTGCAGGCTGGGTAAAGGAATAGCAATGGAGGAAGAAATCCAGGATCAGCAGAGCAAGGGGAACCAGGGTGCGAATGGGGATGGGGAACGAAACGAAGGATCGGCAAGAGATTGAGAGTCAGCCAAACTGGAGGGAACCCGAGAAGAAGGGAAGGACCTCTCAACAGGAGAAAGCTCCGGGAAAGCTGGGGGTAGCAAAAGGGGATCTCAGAAAAACAGGGAAGGGGGAAGCGATATGAGAACGAGCCCTCGGCACTCAGCAGGAACCACCCCTAAAAAAACGAAAGTCGCGGATACCCGTTGTAAACTGGCCGAGATAGAAAAGCGCACTGCAGAGTTTAAGGCAAGGCTTATCGAGCAGATGATGGTCGGGAATGAGGGGGACCCCCAAGGCGCAGGGTCGCGAGAGGGGCGAAGGACTAGTCAGGACGAGGCCAGGTATGAAGGAAAGGATAATAGCCACAAGGGAACGCCTAGCAAGAAGGGGAAGGACAAGGACGACCCCCCGGCGGAAGGGACGGAAAACGCTATGACCCCACCCGCCATCAACAGCGGCACTAGCAGATTGCCCGCCACGTCGAAAGTAACAGGGGCGTGTGACGGACTTTGGAGCCTTAGGAAAAGAGTGCTAGGATGGTTTGACCCAGAAGGAACGCCGAAAACCAGGGAAAAGCGGAGGGAAAGCAAGGAAGGGGAAGGGACCAATGCAGCCGGAGAAGCAGGTAGCTCCGAAGATGGTCTTAAGAGGATAGTCGCCACCCTCACCAGGACACTAAACAAGAACCAGGGATATCTCACAGATGCAAAGAAGAAACTCACATTCGATGGGGCCAACATTGCGGAGTTTCTAATAGATTATGAGAACCTAGCAGCCTTACTGAAATGAACGGAAGAGGAAAAGATGGAGCACCTAGGGCAGCACGTGTCGCTAAGCTTGGGAAGGGACATTATGGCCATCGTCGCCTCCAGTGGATCCTGGAAAGAAACCAGGAATGAGATGATGAGGAAATACCTGAAGGCAGAAAAAATGGCAACAGAGGCCGAATTAGCCGCAGTCCAGAGGAAAAACTATGCCACTTACAACGATTTCCTAAGGGCATTTACGTTAGTGGCTCTACGAATTCCCGGGGTAACGGACCGCATACTTCCTCAGGCAGTTCTCCGAGTTCGATAAGGATAAGATTTTGTCAGCATACCAGCAAACCAGTAAGTTCGAGTACATGAGAGATGTGGACTTCAACACCGTAACAGACCTTGCGGAAAAGACAGTGGTAACTGAGACCCTGGCCCTACTTAAGGAAGGGGAGGTTATAGACCTGACCGGGAAAACGGGGGAGAAGGTCAAGAAGGGGATAGAGAGCCTGCACGAACGAGTGCATGGGGTTGACAACAAGATGGAAAGAATGGAAAATGCGCTGTTTGTAATGCAGGCGCAAGTGTCCAGACCCGCCCTCCCGCCCTAAGAGGCCGTGGTTCCGGCAGCTGTAGCAAACCGGGGATTTGGCAGGAGGGACCCGGCCAACGAACAATGCAAGTATTGCACCATGATCGGGGATTTCGTACGGGCCTGTCCGAGACTTAATCACGATATTGAGTGGCAGAGGTGTAGCAGGTCCCTCAAAGGCGAGATCCTCGGACCCCGGGGGAAGCGTGTAAATTGGAACTCGCCAGGGGGGATGCGGCGAGCCGTCATTCTCCTAAACAACTTAGAGATAGCTGCCGTAGAAGCGGAGCCGATAGCCGAGATTGTCTGGGATCAACCAAGGGGACGGGGACCACAGGCCAATTTTATCTTAGAAGGCAATAACCAGGATAGGGTAAACATCACCACTAGTCAGGCCGGCGCAGAAAAGAAGCTTATTCAGGATACGGTAATGGAAGAACTTGCAGGGACTAGCGCAGGCCAGCAAGAGGCCGAAGCCGGGGAACAAGAGAAGGTTTATGGGAAGGTAAGGGAAGAAGAACCGGTAGACAAGGCCATGGCAGCAAAAAAGAAGTTCAGGCATCAAATCCCGACCTTGACTTCGCCAGAAATCGATGGCACCTTGAGTAAGCTACTGGGTACCATGGTATCCGTGTCCTTTCAGACCATGTTGCAAGCCAGCCCGAGGTTGCTTAAAGGACTCAGGCAGTTGCTAACGCGTAAGCGCATAGAGATAGAGGAGACTCCGGAACTGCAAGAGCAGGAGACGGAAGAGGCCGAGGCGCCACAAGGAGTCTCTAACCTCCAAAGCATTCCAGGGGGTCTGGGAGATTTGGAAAAAGCCTTTGCGGACATCCGCCTAAGCCTACCGGATCGTGAAGGTGGCGAAGTCATGAGAGCACCGCCCGGGACAAAGCTTAGTTTTCATGCATTACCAGTAGGGAAACTGAAAGTTCGAATTGGATCTCACCACACTGACGCGTTAGTGGACGGCGGAGCAGAAATCACCCTCATATGACGAGATTTCGCAACGGTCACGGGGTGCACAGTAAACAAGGAGGTAGTAGGGAGTATTCGGGGAGCCGGCGGCGAAATTCCTTTCACAGGGTATGTCACGAAATGTGCAGTCAGGGCGGGAATCCGGGAATCCATCTGGTCCTTTCAGCGGATGACCGTGATGGAAGAAATGTATCACGACGTAATCCTCGGGAGACCGTGGTGCGCCAATGTGGAAATGATACGAATGCATCTGCACGACGGCACATACATGGTAGACATAGAGGGCCCAGTGACCGGCCGCGGGGAACTCCTCCGACTTCTTGGAACCGTAGGGGACCCTCCAAAGGGCAAATTGGCAACCTGGTCTCCAACATTTGAAGAAAGTGCGCGGAAGGGGGCATTCGCACGAATGGAAGGCATGAGGGAGAGGGTAGAAATTATGATCGAGGAGGCTTTTAGCAAAAAGGAATGGATCAAGTGGGCCTGCCCGTAAAAAAAAGGAGGCCAGAGGACGAGCCCCTGGGGGTTATGGTGGCGGAGAAGGAGCTGGAAGTCGAACTCGGGGCCAGCCTGCCCAAGCCAAAGGAAGGTCGTAACGAGACTCCCGAGCTAGCACTCGAAATCCCAGACTTGTTGCATCTTGTTAAGGGAATCAGGTACCACAAAGTGGGGGTGGACCCAACAGCGCTTGCTAAGTTTGAGGATGAGGTCCGAAAAGGCTACTGCTTGAAAGGAAAGATAGTTAGCATCCAGGCTCGCATCATGGAGGTAGCAAGGCCAACCCCGACCGTTCATTTTTTAGGAGAACGATCCCAGAAGGCAGTGTGCGAAAGTACAAACCCGTAGGAAAGAAGGCCAAGCCGGTCTCGATCCTAGTAGAAACATCGAGGGAAGAGGCCATGGAAAAAGAGGAGGAGATCCTGCGGGTTATAAGGGAGAGACAGGCAAAGGAAGGGCATCACATACCAGATGACGTAGCAGATACCATGAAAATAGGAGTCGAAGGATTCCTAACAGCGGAAGAAACTCAGTTGATAAGAAAGGCGTGTCAGGAGTTCCATTTAGCTTTCGCTTTCAATGATCACCAGAAAAGGCGATTGGACGCAAAGTTAGTTCCCCCTGTCAGGATCCACAACGTACAGCACGAGTGTTGGAATGATAAAGGGTCTGCCTATGAGTTTGGGATAGCAGCGGAGGTCACCAACCTGCTTAGAGCCAAGATAGATTCCTTCGTGGCTGAACCCACCGCATTCCCCTACGCGAACAAGTGGTTCGTGTTCAGGAAGCCCAATAAGACGCTCAGGTGGATCAAGGACCTGCAGAAGCTCAATGTGGTAACAATTAGGGACGCAGGTTCGCTTCCACAGGCCGATTTGTTGGCGGAATCTCATGCGGGGCGGAGCATTTACTCCCTGGTAGACATGTACTGAGGATATGATCAGTTGCCGCTCGATGCGAGGGATAGACCGTATATGCACACCCCCGTAGGACAACTGCAGATGCAGGTGATCCCTATGGGCTTCACAAATACGGTAGCAGAGGCTCAAAGGAGGATGCTCGCCGTCGCAGGGGATATGTTTCCGGAAAAGTGTGAACCTTACATAGATGATAATCCCGTGAAAGGCACAAGATACAAGGATGAGACAGAGGTACAACCAGGAGTGCGGAAGTTCGTTTGGGACCACTTGCAGGATATTAAGGACCTACTCCAGCGATTCCTAGTTTACAACATTACTGCAAGCGGACCCAAAAGCATCCTGGCCGTCCCGGAAGTAATCATACTGGGATTTCGTTGTGGAGCTTGCGGGAGGAGACCCGATCCAGCAAAGACTGATAAGATCTCCCAGTGGCCGACACCCCTGCGCACCACGACGGAAGTACGAGCCTTCCTAGGGGTGGTGGGGTTCTGGAGGATCGTCATCAAAGGATTCGCAAAGATAGCAGAGCCTATCCGCGCCATGATTAGGGAAGGTGGCACTATGGATTGGACCGAGGATAGGGAAGCGGCAGCCCAAACTCTGAAAGACATCCTGTCGTCCGATCAGGTCACTCTAGCAGCACCCTGTTTCAATGACGAGGTAGGACGGCCCTTCATCCTAGAAACAGACAGGGGACCGCTGGCAGTTGGAGGAGTATTGATACAGAGAAGTGAGGAGGGCAAAGAAAGACCAATCAGATTTGAAAGCAGAACCCTGAATTCGGCAGAACGGCGGTACTCGCAGTTCAAGAAGGAGGTCTTAGCGATCTTACATTGCCTTAAGACCTTCCAGGCATACCTGTTTGGGAGGCGATTTATCCTAAGGATCGATCCCACCAACGTTGTCGGGGCCCTAAAGAACTACAAGCCTGTAGATCCGACCGTTGGCAGATGGATAGGCTTCACATGGCAATTCGACTATAAGGTCGAGCGAATTGCAGGGCTTCGAAATAGGGCAGATGGCCTGAGTAGGGTATGTACCACGCCAGAAGGAGTAGAGGACGCGAAACCAATTGACTCCTTCCTGGAATACGAAGGAGGGACCCTTGTTGCGGATAATGAGATGGCAGACCCAGCGATTACAACAGGTCAGTTGCTGATTCAGACCTTGGAAAAGGGTGCACCTGCAATAGTTGCAGAACTCAGGGAAGGACCAGTGACCACGGTCAGGCGTAAAGAGGAAAAGGACTCGTGGGGAGCAGAGGTAGGGGCCAGAGAGGAGCTGATGGCAATGGTCGGAGAGGGGGGACGGGACGCCGTGATGACGTTGGCCGAAACCTGGATACGGAAGGAGTGCCAGTACCTAGTCAACCAGACCCGAGAGGAGCAAGGTACCGATCAGAGGGAACAAGAGTTCTTCCTCATACATATGTATGAGCCTCATACATATGTATGAGGGCGTCTTTAGAGAAATCAGTCTGCTGCTCATAGGGAACAAACAGCCTATGGAAGTCAGTCTGAAGGCTAGGGAGGAACCTGGGAAGTATGCCGTAAGAAACGGTTATCTATTCAAGAAAGAGGAAGGAATGATGCCTAGACGAGTCGTGTGTGGAAGGTCTAGGCAACTGGACGTAATTCAGGCAATGCATGATGGGCTAGCTGGAGGTCACCGGTCGTCTAAGGGGACGCTTGCAAAGATTGTGCCCCTGTACTTCTGGCCAGGGATGGTAGGCATGGTCGCGACGTACTGTCAGACGTGTCTAATACGTCAAGAGAGGAGCTCTGTACGGGTTTACGAACCCCTTAGACCCACTCGGGTACTGGGACCTGGACACCTTGTTCACCTCGATCTTGCGGTTATGCCCGTATCAACGGATGGGTTTAGATACATCTTGGATGCAAGGGATAATCTCAGTGGTTATGTAGAGGTCGTTGCCCTCAAGAAGAAGACGGGGAAAGCAGTGGCCGACTGGGTGGAAGATTTCTACCTAAGACATCCCTTCGTGCGCAGGTTCATAGCAGACAATGGGACATAATTTGTTAACCAAGAACTGTTGAACAGGCTTAAGACACTGTGTGTGGCGATCAAGATCACCGAGCCCTACCATCCTGAGGCAAATGCACCAGTAGAAAGGGGTCACCGGACTTTGAAGAACACAATTGCAAAATTGGCAGCAAATAATGTGGGAAGTTGGACATGGTTTCTCAAGCAGGCAGTCTTCGCCGAGAACATGACTCCAAAAAGAACAACGGGATGTATTCCAGCAGAACTCTGGTATAGAAGGGAGATCGATTTTCCGATAGAAGCCTTGGTCCCTACCTGGAACAGGCTAGATGACGACCCACACTTAAGCACGGAAGAGTTAATCACCGCACGTTGTCAGCAGGTCGCCAGAAATGAGGAGGCACTCGAGGAAGTAGTCAATCGTGTGACAGATAGCCGAATGAGGGATAAAGCAAGGTGGGACCAGATCAAGAACATTCGGAAGGAGCCGCTCCAGGTGGGGGAAAAGGTGCTAGTTAGGAACTCGGCGCTTGAAAGCACATGGTCCGGGCAGCTGGGAAAAAGATTTAAAGGGCCTTACAGGATTGCTAAGCGAGTGGGACTGAACACATTCGAACTTGAGGATCTTAATGGTACTAGTATAAGAGGGTCATTTCCGGGACAGAGACTGGTCAGATTTTTGAGTTGGGATCCGGTGGAACAGTGGCTACAAGAGGCTCAGGACAGGGAAATAGGGGAAGTCACAACTTGAAAAGTAGACAACTGGCTATGATCCTGGACCGCCTCCCTATGAGAGTGATCATGACCGCAAGGGTTGTTCGTTTGTGTGACTTGATTTTCTGTGAAACATGGGGAGACTGTCCGGGCTGAGTATGCATGAGGTTGGGAATTGGGGACAGTGTACTATAGTTTTTGTGGGCAACTCTGGGGACTGTCTACACGAGGTATCTATGGGCTGGAACACTGTACAAAGTTTTTGCGGGGGATATTCTCGATCGCCTACATGAGGTACCTATGTGGGGGGGGGGGGACAGTGTGCTTAGGGGGATAAGGGAGGATGGAATCACCAACCGCGCGAGGGCAAGCAAAGGTTCTGAGAAGGCCGGCAAATCTGCAAATGGGGATGGGAAGGAATGTGAGTGTATGGGGGAGGGTTGTGGTGATTGTTATGCATAAACAGGACCAGGCAGGGAGCAAACAGCAAACAAAAAAAATGGAATTTGGAAATGAAAACGACGGCAACGCCATTAATAGGCCTACTGAGGGACAGTCGTCGAGGCAGGCTGGAGAATCGAGCTCCAGGAAAAGGAAATTGTACGTGGGGTTTGATCACAACCTGGTTGTGAACAGGGGGGGGAGAAAGCAAGGGACTAGGGGACCTTCACCACCAAGGGAGGGGGAGCCAATAGTCCTCCCATCGGAAAGTGACACCAGCAGTGAGGAAGAGAGGCACCCAGGGAAAAGGCCAAGGCTGGAGGAGGACGTGCCCGTGGAGTTTATCGACCTCACCAGCGACGAGGAGGAAAATGAGGTAACAACGCCCATGAGGGAAGAACGGGGAAGAGGGGAGCAGTCGGGTGAGAAAAAGGACAAATGGATAGAAGAGTTCGGACTTGAGTTCAGCGATTGGTTTGATCAATGGGGCACTATCTTGCGATATCAGTGGATTATGAAGGCAAGGGAAAAGTTGGTCAGAGGAGAGGATCTATCCCCAACAGCCTTCTTCACAGAACAGACACTCCTCCAGTTGCAAGGAATAAAGAGGCAAATGGAGCAGGAAATGGAGGATCACGCAAGGAGGGAGACTCAACGCAGGCCACCTGGTCGATAGAGGCACAACAACCGTAATGGGGAATAGCTAGAAGTTGGGAGGGTTTGGTGCCTGGGCAGTCGGAGCTGCCATTTTGGACTTCGCATTCAAAATCTTTTTATGAATGAATTTTCTAAGCTTGAAGTGAACAAGGACTGGGTAGTGAGTGCTACTTTGTAACGAATGGTTGTTTCTTCAGGGAAAGGCATGAGGGTTTCTGCGCTTAGAATAAAACTCTGGATGGTCGGGTAGATTAAGGGAAAAGAAAAAGGGGAAACAGCGGGGATCTAGACGAGACGAGTCTGTAATGTTGTCTTTGCATTCGAACTCTGTCTCCTTGTTTTTCCTTGTAAGGACTGGGATGAAACTACTTTTTTGGATTAAGGAAACTAGTAGAGGGTGGGTGACCAGAGTTACTTTGTATAAGTACTCGCTCCGTATGCGAAATATGAGTTTTTTTGGTAGTAAGAAAGGGATTGGGGGTTGATTGACTTTGTCTCGAGGAAATGGGCAGGGCATGTGAACTCTTCAATGTTGGAAGAAACACTCATGGCGAAAGTCTTTCCTTTGAATTGTGTATCCATGATTGAATGAGTCGTTGCATGAGTCCTTGTGAGAGGTTAGGGGACCTATGGGTAAAGAGATATCCTCTTCCCTAGGAGCCTAACCCAACCTATCTCAGACAAGTCCACAGCATTGGGAGGATATGAGAAGTCAGGAAAGTGGCAGGGAAACATCGAAATGGTCCAGCAGCCCCTTGTAATGGTTGAACGGCCGGGCGGGCTAGTGCTGCTTGGGGCCGCGAGCCTCAACTTGAGTACTAGACGCTAAGTCGGATGTATGGATGGATGTAAGAATGACAAAAGGCATGAGGAAAAGGAAGAAGCATGCGTTAAAACCCAAGACGATGGCCGCCTTCTAACCCCCAAGACGAGATAGGATCCGTGTCCTCGAGGCCCACCCCCTCGGGCGCTAACATTGCAATGGACAGGGGTGACCCTAACCAGGCTGTTCAATTGAAATTGACAAGGATGACCCTAATTAGGCTGCCCAATTGAAATGGATAAGGATGGTCCTAACCAGGCTGTCTGATTGCAATGGATAAGAATGGGCCTAACCAGGCTGTTCGACTTGGAAATGGAAAGAACGACCCTAACCAGGTTGTTCGGAATGGCCCCTTACAAGGGTCATTCTTTGGAATTGGCACTGGGGTCCCTTTGCATGGCTGCTTGTGATGCATGGAATTGGAAAAACGGAGCTTTGGAAAAGAAATTGGAAGAGCTGAGCTTTGGAAAAGAGATTGGAAGAACTCAGCCTTGGAAAGGATATTGGACTCAGCCTTGGAAGAGATATTGGATTGAGCATTGGAATTGGATTGAGCCTTGGAATTGGATTGAGCATTGGAACGAGATTGAGTATGGGAATGAGACTGAGCATTGGAATTGGATTGAGAATTGGAAATTGCATTGCATAAACAGGGGACCCGAGGCAACTTGAAATGGATTTGGAAATGGCATTGAAATGGATTTCTCTTTTCTTCTAGTCTTTGGCCTCAGCAAGAGGGGGATATCGGTGCATGCACCGTGACCCCAAGACCTCTATCTCTTTGAGGGAAAAAGTCTCAGCGCGACCTGTTCCTCTTGAAAGAGGATGAGGGTTAAAGGACTAAGGCACCTACCACTTGGATCGGTGCGGGACGTCCGGAACCACCTCCGACAATGAGCTCTAGTCGGGGAGTTCCAACTGCGCCTCCTGTTAAATGCCTAAACGTCAAAGGGCGAGAGAGCCAAATGGGCAGGAAAGTCATTCTCATCTAGTCTATTTTGGTACTCTCCAACTACATGCCATGTCATAGAGGGGTGGCATGGCCGTTTGGGCCGGACCACGGCTGCCCGCACTAAGTTGGGCGGCACTGTCCAAGGGGAGAGGCTTGGCGGAGTACCGGGTGGAGTCCGCGGCCACCACGGGGCATTGACACCGCCCCGCCGGAGCATTACAACCGCTTCGGGACTAATTGCGAGGTCTTCGTAACTGCACTCGCGGATAATTGAGAGCCCCAACTTTCTTGAAAGAAAGAGGCCGGAATCCATAAAATCACCACTCGGGAGGAACGATTCGTGAGGAACGCTCTTACAGCTAGACGAGGCCCTGGCGGGCTTGGATTGGACCTACCTGACAGACGTGAGAAGGAACCTCAGTATTGGTGCTCGCCACGTAAGAGAACAAAGGTCGGACCGAGTAGAAGGATGAGGGGTTGTCCGCTGGGGAGGAACTGAACACTTCCTTTTGTGAAGCGGATGGGCTTGTGTCCTTGACTTGCGGTTGGTGGGCCAAAGGTCTCGTGCCTCCGAGTGAGGACCAGTCGCGCGATGGGGACATCGCGTTTTGAGTGGGGGGAAGGCGTGCCATCTACCGAAGAATACGCATGGAAAAAAAAGACTTGTGACTAGTTTGCATGAGCCTGGGAAAAGAGAATCTGGCAAGACGCCCAGAATAGAAAAAGATTTGTAATCGATTTTGCATGAGCCTGAGAAAAGGGGCCTAGCAAGATGCCCGAGCAGAAGAGACTTGAGCAAGTAATTGGTATGAGCTTGAGGAAGGGTTGGTATGATTGAATTTGAATGAACTGGTAAGCTGAGGTATGGATGTGTGATTGGTCTGCATGAACTTGAAAAGAAGAGCCTGACAAGGTGCCTAGAAAAGGAGTGTCCAATGGATGAACTGAGTATTGCACATGGAAATCTAACCAAGGGAAAAGGCAAGGATTGGCAAAAGGGTGATATGCATGCAGAATTGGCAGGATGGCTATGCCTGAGCCCTGGGAGAGGAGAATTTGTACTGAAAGCGTCCTAAGAGTAATGAATGAGACGAAATCAGGATGGTGCCTGCTTGAAAATGGTTTCTTGATGAAATGGGAAGACAGATTTGAGATTACGAATGCAGCCTTCAAGACATTGTCGAGAGCAAGAAATAACATACAATGAAAGACTAGTTGCAAGACATGTCTACTGACGGACCCCCCCAAAGGGGGCAACGCTAGGCAACTTGATGCAGAAAGAAAGAAATAAAGAGACATCGAGCTGCCTAAAACCCTTGACATGTTGCTAGCTGACACCTGAAGGAAGCCATGGTGGATGATCCTTGTGACATTCGTCGCCAAAATCGTCCTCTTACCTCGGTCCCTGGGGAGGGTGAGGTGCGCGTCATCCTCTCTTTTGTGGAACGATACGGGAGGTTGTGGGGAAGTTCTTGGGTATTTGGGAAGTTCCAGTGAAAAAGAGATACAGTTGTGAGACGAACGTTGATGCACAGAGAGTGTTACGCGCTCGTTACAAAGACATTATTGAGCTTAGGGACGTCTTGCAATTCAAAGGAAACCCGAAACAAAACCTCGACCCCTCCACCCCCCCCCCGCCCCAAGGGGCGGAAACTTGAAAAAGGACCCGAGAAAAGAGTGGGAAAAGACAAAAAGAACCCCGACAAGCTAACTATTTCGTCCCACCCCACTTCTCCTCCCTGTCTGTCTATTCCTACTGACCATGGATCGGTGCGCGAAGGGGACATCGCGAATGAGTGGGGGGAATATGTCGGGACTGGTGAGTCCCAATGATTTCCCGTCACTCGAGAGACTGTATTTGACCAATTTGTGCACGGCAGAGAAAATCGGAGGCAGGAATGCCGGAAAGATCGGAAGCGTGAGCACAGACAGTAGGAGGCTAGAGGCTGTCCGGTGTCGTCAAGACCGCCAAAGCTAGAGAGGAATTGTCTAAGGGCGTCCACCATAGCCTCCTTCCTCCTCCATCACCCGTGCCCGTCCACCATAGCCGGACATCCCCAACCCTTCTTCCTCCCCCATCACCCACACCCATCCACCATAGCCGGCCACTCGCAACCCTTCTTCCTTCCCCACCGTCCGCGGCCATCGGCATGAAAGTCCTAGGGGATCGCAAAAGGGCAAACGTACGGGACTTCAAGGTGGGGTCGATTAGGGTGAGCTAAGGAGCGGGGTCGATTAGGATGTGGAATCCCTTGGTCCTTTCATCATTCTCTCTCTCTCTCTCTCTCTCTCTCTCTCTCTCTCTCTCTCTCTCTCTCTCTCTCTCTCTCT
>BFEA01000313.1:1241414-1283601 GCA_003427395.1 Chara braunii | reverse complement strand
CTCTCTCTCTCTCTCCCTCCCTCTCGCTCTCCCCCTGTACTTCCGTCCTCTCAAACCCTTTTGACCCTTGACTCTCCCTTTTCCCCGTCCCCTCCGTAACATGCGACTAACCACTACCGTCGCTTGTCATCTTGCCAGGGGACGAACGGAGACAAACTTGATCCTCACTTGGTGGAAAGCAAGGGCAAGGGAAGGGCAACCGGTCCCTTGTGCCGCCAAGAAGGAAAGGTACCCGATTGTCGTGAACATCAAAGAAAGCGGAAAAGGAGTGTTGTTTTCGCGACAAGGTCAGTTTGACTCAACCATCCTCCCGGACTGCATGACTAAGGCGATTGCATGGCTTGCTTGTGGGAAAGGGAAGGGAACTCATAAGGGGAGTTGGAAGGCAAAAGGGACCTGCGATTGCGGGAAGGGGCGATGTGTTGACCCCAATGGGGATTGTTCTTGGTCATTTGTCTTGTGTGGTCTTGCGCTGGTGAGTAGCATGGGACGATGTGGACGGGCTGGATCCACGGATGAGGACTAGGGTGGGAGATTGGCTAAGGAAAGGGCTTGGACCCGGCTTAAGCCGTGAATGCCGATTGAGTTGAGGTCGGCGCTTGGGCGGATGGTTGAAGCTTGGATTTGGTTTGTGTGGAGATTGCATGGAATGTCTCTCTCATGTGCAATGTGATGCCTGAAAAGACTAAGGGCGGTCTTGGGTAGGTGGATGTGATGCTAGTGGCTCTCGCAAAAAAAATACAGCGGCTAGGGGTCCGGGCGACGCCGCCCCGCCCCAAGGATGCCGTCGGGGCTGCCCTGAGCCACTAGACTTAGTGAAAAGGTGCGTGGCCCAATGGATGACGCTTGGCCTGCGCATGATAAGAAGATGAGACCTAAATGAACTCCCTGGACTGCTTGTGTATTGGAAGGAGCAATTGCCTGGTCAGACTTAACCGAATCAAGAAAACGCCACGAGTGCCAAAGAGCTACCATCTTGACGCGAGAGCGGAGCTACATCCCCCAATGTAAAGCCCTCTCGCAAAAGGCCCATCCCCGTCCATTTCATAGCACTAGGCGGTGGTGCCCCTGGGATAAACGCCCCGCGCCCTGAGCGTAAGTGTGGGCGGGTCGAGCCAAATGGGACCCGCAGTGGGGTCGACCGAGGCTCGAAAGTCCTTCAGGGTGCGGCCCCTACACCGACCTCACGTGTTTCCCGAGCTAGAAGCTTGGGAAGAAGATGCCCCCATCTTAGGAGGTATCTTCTGCGTGACCTTTGCGTTCTGGCACTTGTACTGGGTGTGTCCGTATTCACCACAGTTAATGCACGCACCACGCACTCGGCGGTTCCACCACCCTTCTTGATCAAGACCTGCCTTGACCCAATTAGCAACTTTGGTCTGATTGGAGGCGGCCTTCCCTTGATTCTTTTGATGGCCCTTCACTCGGCCACCAGCCTTAGCCTTAACTACTGCTGCGAGGGTGCTACCCTCAGCGGTCTCCTCGCCGTCGTACTCTGAACAGTCCAATAGGTCGGAGAGCTCCTCGATCTCTGTTTGAGTCCCATCGGACTCAACCATCATTAATTTAGTGCCCTTCTTCTTCCATTCCTGTGGACTCTTCTTCTTCCTCGTGTCAACCTGAGAAGGTTGAGCACTTCCTAGAGTAACCTCTAAATCGAAGGCTTTTCTAGATAGCGTCTCAAACAAGTGATACTCGAGGCGAGCCTCGCTGGCCAGCAAATTCCTGAGGCTCTCTGGGAGACATCTCACAAATGTAGTCAACAGGAACTGGTCACTGTAGTTTATGCTGGGAACGACGATGAGGCTCTCTATGGTAGTCGTAAGCTCCCTGACTGACTTTAACTTTCTTTGGTCTAGTCTATTGATCGCATCAGTGGCAATTTGTGCCTGCTGTGGATTGTGCCAACGAGCTTCTACCATTTCTAAGAACTGGTCTAACGTCATGGACTTAGCCCAGTCCACCATACGTCGTCCGTACCCGGCCTTCGCTACTATACCATGCGGCAGTAATCACCTCCATTTGGCTGCCTTACCCTCAAGGTAAGATGCGGCAGTAATCACCACCTCCTCCTACAAAGTCCTCTTCGCCTTTACCCTTACCGGAACCGTTCTCAACCAAGTGTTGAGTTCCTCGTCCTTCTTCTCGCCTGAGAAGGCAAGAGGCGGTTTCATAGGGGTCTTAGGGTACCATTGACTTTGCGGCTGTCCCTGTTGAGGAACAGGTTGTTGAGGTGGTTGTGTAGCTATCACCGCTGGACCCGAAGAAGAAGAAGCAACAGTCTGTGCGGCTGCTGCAGACGTACCACTTAGTTGTGTGCCAGCTTGTACAGGAAAGGGGCCTGACATCGCCGTTAACTGCAACGGCGACTGTGCTGCAAAAGGTCCAAGATCTGGTCTAGAGAGTTCTGCATAGTCCAATCTGCTGTCCACGTGCGCATGCAACGACAACATATTGTTCTTCAATACTTTGAGCTGGTCAGACATTCCTGACTCATCCAAACCCTCTAATGCAGCCTTGTCTGCCTCTAACGTATCAAGCCTGGTTGTTCTATTTTTAATTTCTCTTTCTCTATCGGTTGCTTGTTTCAGTTCCCTCTCTAACCGCTCACGGATCCTTTCGACTTGTTGGAGCTCTAGGAGCTCCCTGCCGAGTGGGGTCAACGGGCTTAACTGCGAGCCCGCCATTTGACTTGTGGTCTAACTAGAACCTACTGACCAGGAAGTACCTGCGGGCCCTGAGGGCATTCCCAACAGGGTCCCTGACGAGGATGCAGCAGAGGCTGCGCCGTTAGCCATTGCTGCTGCTCTAGCTGCTGCTGCCTGTTCCCTAGCTGCGGCGTTCGCTGTTGCCAACGCCTGACTTGCAACTAGTGCTGTTTCCTGCGCTGCTGCTAGAGCACGGGCTCTGCGTTCGGCACGAAGCCGTCTTTCGTCTTCCGATTGTAGGGCCTGGAACACATGCGGGACCCTAAGTGATCCCGAACGTGTGAGTCTCCCGTCGTCAACTCTCCCCTCCTCGGTGTCCGACCCGCTCATCAGTTAGGCAAACACTATCTGCACTAGAACCCCCTAGTGGAGTCCTACCACAGCATGTGTCTGACCGACACCTAATTTTCTAAAAATAATTGTGTCCGGCAGGTTCCCTACTTTACCGATCAAGTGGCAGCCTACAACATTCACAATAGACTGTCAACATAGTCTAGGTGTATCTTGATTGGTTCACTTACAGCAGCATTAGATAGAACTGGCTATGGTAGTATACAACAGTCCTACTCTAATCTGTCTGTGAGGTGTTAGCAGTTGTCAACCAACTAATCAATAATAAGCCTAGACCATGTTGCAGATGTATGATCAGGGGGTATGGTTGTGTATCCAGTTGAGCATCAATTAGAACCTACCCTCCCCTCAATCCAACATACCGAATAGCATCAATGAGCATCGGTGTCTTCGTGTGTGTTTTCGGCCCACCCCTGTGCCCAAGTCATTGCCGAGCAAGCCAACCCATCCACTCTTATTTACCCTCGTACGGAACGAGCCTTACTGCCCAGTGTGATCTGGCTGATCAGGAGGGATTTAAGGAGAGCCCCCATCTCCTTAGGAATTCTTTAACGTTGCAGACAGGACGACGATCATAGCCAGAATCAACACCGAGTCCCCAACCAGAAATGTTTATAGACGGTCTGGTAAGCGTCTCATATGGGCTGGCACACCCGACAACACTTCTATCAGCGCAGCAAAGTGCCAAAATGGACAGCAGCCATCGCATGCGTGACCTACTCCCATTGGGTTGGCATGGTGATCGTGACCCAGTGATTCGACCAGGGTCCTTCAAAGGCACCGCCCTTTCTCCTTCCAGATGCTTTCGGGAAGATTGTCGTCTCTCAAGGTAGCGCGCTCACGACACGTCACCAAAAGAGAGGACTCTCAAGTTGGACTCACTTCCACGCGGTAAGAAGAGATTGAGAGAGTGGATAAGGTAAGGGAACAACGTACCTGGAGATAGCTGCCCCCAACCACAGATTTCTCACCAATTGAGCTGAGTGTGCATTTGATGACCGGTCTTGGCCTCGGTACCACCCATAACGCAATGCAGTGCCACCTCAGCTGAATGCCACATCAGCATGCTCTCATCACCAATCATACGTTCTGCCTGTCACCACGACAATCAATGTCGTCTTCGCCTTCCGGCGCACACCTCTCTACCCAGGTCGTGCGCCTAGTATGGCCTGACGTCACAAGAACCAACTGCGAAGAAGCATCGTCAACGCACCAAGTCTGTATAACGCCAACGCACCAAGGTAAGTGGCGAATCAAACCAGCTCTGATACCAAAATTGCAAGGAACATGAATATGGACGAAGCACAGCAATCCAAATTGCAAAATCACATTGAAGTCCGAGTAGTCAAAGCAAGAGCAGATAGCACAATGGAACCGAGTAACCATCCATCTGAGAACGATACAGCAAAATTGTGAGTCAATGTCCAAGCCCAATCGGGCAACACCAACAGCATAACCCAATGTAGCTCTCTCTCTTGAATGGCGCCAGGTGCCCTATCTACTCTACAGCCTAATCCTACAACTACAGCATGAAAGCAACCAGAGAACTTGACGACCAGCGAGTGATGATGTCAACACCAATGTCGACCTCCCTCTCCACCAGGTACGTCTCTCTCTTCACCCACACTCTCCCTTGATAACCCACACAGCGCCCTTCACCTCCGAGAACCACCTTCGCCCTTCCTCCTCTGCGCCCTCAGGCAGCCCGGCTATGGCCGCCAGCGCCCTGCGCCCAGGCAGCGCACTACCGCTTAGCGCTCGCCTGCCTCACCCCAGCCTAGCGCAGCTCTGCACAGCGCAGCACCTCGCAAATGCGCAGCGTGCCCGCAATGCCTGCATTGGCCAAGATCCCTTGCCACTCGCACTCTTTGCCTATATGCCTTGCTGCGTGTGGGCGGCCTGCCTTGAGCCTGTGCCCCGGTCCCAGTACTTGCGCCCAGGCCCAACCCAGATGTGGCCCGGGCAGTACAGTTGCGCCCCTTATGCCAGGGCCGTCGTCCAGATGTAGACCCTTTCCGGTTTCCCATTGGTCTGCTCAGCCTCTACGACGGCAATGCTGCTTTCCGATTGGGCGACATCCAATGTGTGATGTGTCGGCTTCCCCTGGCCTGTGCCCAGGGCTCAACCAACGGAGGCCCTGGGCTCAACTACTTCTCGCAGGAGTCTGGGATCCACGATGCACTCCAACCAACTGGCGTGCCGCAACTGTCTGATACCCACTTTACAAAAATGTTGAAAGAAAGGCCTATTCGTGGATATTCTGACCAGCCTTCACTTAGGGTGGGCACGAGGCTTGCTGGGGGCCTATGCCAGAACATATGAATGTCGGCAAGGCCCCTTTGAGGGCTCAACCCTCACATTATCTTGGTCTCTCCTTTCCCTTGGCGCATTCTTGACCCCATGGAGGGTAGGGAAATGCTGCCGAAAATTCCAAAAAAATAAATAATTATTTCTCTCTTCACATTTTGTTTATTTATTTCTTTAATTATTTTTATTATTTACTCTTTTTTTATTTTTCTCTAGAAAGTTCATTGTTTGTTTATTGTTCTCTTTCCCCCCCCTTCCATGGTTGCTATTTTATTTTCAATTAGGTCACCGGTACCCTACCCTAACCACTCAAACTCCGGTTAGGGTTTTCTTAGGGTTTTTCTAGGGGTTAGGGTTCTCCTAACGCCCCTACTTCCCCCTTTTTCGGGCACCCTGGACCTGAGCCACCCTTCCCCCTTTGCGGGCGCCCGCGCTCGACTCACTAGCGCTGCCCGTCGCTTTCTACCACGAACCCCCCCCTACGCCCTCCGCTCACGCGGACCTCCTTTGGCCCCCTCGAGTCCGACCCGTCACCTCCCCATGGCCGACGGCGTGTCACAAGCCGCCGATGCGGCGACGACCTCGGCATCGGGCTCCATACCCGTGTCGGTGGACCAGGGCCATCAGCCCCAGGGGGATCTGCACACCCTCCTCACCTCCCTCCTTGCGCCCTCACAGGCGCAAGTGACGACTCTTGCCGCTGGCCTGCGACAACTCTAGCATGTTGGTCCTCCTTCCTCTCCCCACTCTCTCTCTTCCCCTGGCTCCCAGCCTGGGTCCCCCGCCCTCCGACATGGTGGCCACGACGGAGCTTCCTCCTCCGCTGCCCCCGACCCGGCCATCCTGGTGGCCGTCCACGCTCCCAGTGCGACGACCGCCACGGGCCAGGCCTTCCTTCACTCTACAGGCGCACCCGCCCAGATTCCGGTTACTATGGCCACGGGACCACAACCCTCTGTCGTAGTCTCAACTTTTCCGGGTGCCTTGCTTCTCCCTCCCCTTCGCACGACCAAAACGCCAACTGGCTCTCCCCCTTATGGGATGCCCCGCGCCGCTCGTGCGTCTACTTACCCCACTCTTCCTCCTTCTACTCCCCGCTCGATCTATGTCCGCCGTCTTGAGACCGAGCTTGCCCAGATCCGGGCCGACCTTGCCCTCGTACACCTTTAACCACCCCTACCATCACAGGTGGCCGCGCCTTCGGGCGCACCCCCTTCTTCCTTTACTTTTCCATCCATGCAGGCTCGATTCCCCCGCCCCGCACCCCGTCCACCCCCATCCAACCTCCTTCCTACCCCCTCGGTTGCGGCGACCTCCTCTACCGCAACTCCCTCGCAGCCTGCCCTTGTTCCCCCCACAGCTCCACCATGCGGACCGGGCATACAGTCAGTTGCGCCCCCTTCTCCATGACTTGTGCCAACTTACTCAGCCGTAGCGCAGGCCTCTGCTCCTCGATCTCCTCGCTGCCAAACGGTGGCGCACCACTCGTCCGCTTGACGGACATTGCCTTGTATGATGGTACAGGGATACGCGTGTCCCGGTGGCTGCAGTCTGCCACCCACACGCTCCAGCTCATGGGCGTCCCACCCGACACGTGGGTGGCTCACCTCTCCACGCGCCTGCGTGGCGGTCCTTTCGACGCCTGGGAGGATTTCTACACTCACTCCCTTCGTGAGGGTCGGACCCGGACCTTCATGGAATTTCAGGCATTCCTCGAGGATCGCTTCGAAGCCCGACATGACGTGACTGACGCCTTCGAGCGTGTCGTCAGTACACGCTGGTCCGACTCTGGTGGCGCTGTCGGCCTGGACCGCCACATCCAGGTCTTTTAGGATGCCCGCCTTATTTGTGATGTGGCGTTCCTCCCCGAGGTTGCCCTCATCGATCGATTCTTGGCCAGCCTCCCCCTTGAGTAACGCTCCGAGTTATGGCGGGATGATTTCACATCGGCCCCGCGGGCTTACGAGGCCGCCCGGGCCCATCAACGGATGCGGGCCCGTCTTCAACACAATTCCTCCTCCCAGCCTCAGCGTACTGGCTACGCTCCCTCTTTCTCTCACAGCACTTCCCAGCGCCATTCCCCTTTCCACGATCGTCCCCGCTGTTCCGCGCAGCAGGGCCGCCACTTTTCGCGCTGCTTCAGCGCGCTCGAGTATGGTGAGCAGGACATTGTTGCCCCGCTGTCGCCTGAGGGTGACCATAGCGACGACCTCGACCTCTGCGAGGCCGTCCACTACCATCTGGAGGACTCTACCCTCCCTATAGCCGGGCGCCTCCAGCTTGCCCTCTCCACCCTCTCCCGGGCACGCAGCCGCTCTGGTCATGCTGGCGCGTCGCCCCCCGAGGTCCCTCAGCAGGACCTCCCTCAGGGCTTTGTCCCTCCTCGAGGTGTCCTTTTTGTTGAGGAGCGCGCGGCCATTTTGGGCCGGCATGGGTGTTTGTGCTGCCACCAGGACGGTCATTCCTGCTCGCGGTGCCCTTACACCGCCGCCCACGACCGCCACTACGCTGAGCTTTCCCGCCAGCATCGTGCTTAGTCCCCCCCCGGCGCCTCCTAGCCACGGTGGAGTGTACACCTGCGCCCTCCTCAGTAGTTGGCTTCCCGACATCTCCGTCACGGTTTGCCCCTCTCGCTACTGGAGTTGAGGTATCGCAGGACCCGACAAAGTGTACTCAGCCCTCTGTTGCAGTACTGTCCGTGCCTCTGCAGACCACCGTCCCCCCTCCTAGCTCTCCGCGACTACCGACGTGTTGAGCCATTCGCTCAGCCCGTTGCAGAGAGCAGCTTGCAACTCGCGAGGACGTTGTGTCCTCTCTTCTGGACTTGCTCCAGGCTCGTCAGGAGCGACTCACCGTCCATGGCGTTGTACTGCGTCGGCTTCTCACCGTCCTCTCTAACTCTGATCGAACCCTCCCGATCATTCCAGTACAACTGGGGACCTCCACGAGGGTGTACCCGGCGCTGTGGGATTCCGGTTCTCAAGGCGACTTCATTTACCCACGTGTGGTGAAAGAAGCCCGCTTACCCACGACAGGGTCTCTGACTCCCATCCCCGTCACCCTAGGAGATGACAAGAGCCAGCGCTTCTTCGATCAGACGGTCACCGACCTCCCTTTCTTCCTCACTCTCGAGCCGACTGATCGTCCCCCGACGTCTCGTCGCCACCGCTCCTCTGCACATTTCGATGTGATGGAGACACGGTACGATTTCATTCTCGGTACTCCGTGGTCTTATCGGTTCCGCAGCCCCGAGGCCGATTGGGCGACCAACACTCTCGTTCTTAGAACGAAGTGTGGACAGACGTATCGCATACCTTTTATAGGTACCACTGCGACACCACGCCCCGATCCTCCTCCCCCGGAGCCTTCCGTGCCCACACCATCTCCTACTATCACCGTCACCTCGCCTCGGCAGTTCGCCCACTTCATTCGACAAGAGGATGTCACCTTCTTTACGGTGAACGTTACGGATCTCTTGCACTATGATCCACCCTGTCCAGATGCCGAGCTCATCTCGCTGGAGCCAGATCCTCCTTCTATCTCCATGGCTTCCATCTCTACTTCCCTCCTTCCACCGTCCGTCGAGTCCAACCCGTCGTCCTGCGCTGACGCTGAGGAACTCGCACGCTATACGGCCGACCTGGAGCCCGCAGTTCGTGACCTTGTTCGAGAGTATCACAACGTTTTCCCATCGTCGTTCTCGTACGCCGGCATCCCACCGATGCGCGACGTCGAGCACTCCATCCAGCTTGTGCCTGACTATCGTGTTCACCACCAGGCACCCTACAGACTCTCGATTCCCGAGGCCACTGAACTTGAGCGTCAGCTTGAGGAGCTCCTGAGACTGGGTTTCATTAAATCCAACAACTCCCCGTGGGTTGCATCTGTCCTCTTTGCTCGCAAAGCGGATGAAACTCTCCGTCTCTGCATCGACTATCACGGTCTCAACCGCTACACGGTTAAGAACAACTACCCCACGCCTCGTTCCGACGAGCTGTTTGACCGCCTAGCAGGCAACCGCTTCTTTACGAAGAATGATCCTCGTAGCGTTTACCATCAGATCCGTGTCGCTGCAGCGGACCAGCTGAAGATAGCGTTCAGATCGCACTTCGGCCACTATGAGTTTACGGTGATGCCATTCGGCCTCACCAACGCACCCGCTACCTTCCAGAGGCTGATGAACGACATCTTCAGGGACATCCTGGGGCAGTACGTTCTCGTCTACCTCGACGATATCCTGATCTACAGTCGAACCCTTGAGGAGCATCTTAGACACCTCCACGACATCCTTGACCGCTTGCGCAGACATGGCTTCTACGCCAAGCTGAGCAAGTGCCGCTTTGCCCAGCACAAAGTGGATTTCTTAGGACACTACGTGTCTGACCAGGGTCTCCACATGGACGACGCGAAGATCACTGCTATTGCGGAGTGGCCCGTCCCCACATCCGCAAAGCAGCTTCGCAGTTTCTTCAGCCTCGCTAGTTACTATAGTAGCTTCATCCAGGGATACGCTAGGTATTCCTACGTCCTTACCTCTACCTTCCTTCAGAAGAACCAGCTATGGGTTTGTACACCCCTCCACGAGGATGCCTTCCGCGCCCTCAAGAAGGGGGTGAGATGTGCACCGGTTCTCCACCTACCCGATTTTGATCGCCCTTTTGTCCTTACCACCGATGCGTCAGACTTTGCTGTAGGAGCAGTGCTTTCTCTGATTTCCCCTTCCTCTCCTGATTCCTCTCATCCTCGCATCCCTCGCTTCCCACCCCCTACCCCTACCACTGCTTCCCGCCTGACGCCTACTCGTCCGGCTACTGACGAGCCTTCTATTGATTATTCTCCTACCATCGCCGAGGACGGCACTGTCGAGTCTCGCTCAGGTGATTGTCGGATAGCCTTCTACTCCCGTCAGCTCCTGCCCGTCGAGATAAACTACACTGCTGATGAACGTGAGGTTCTCACAGTAGTTTATGCCACTCGGCACTGGCGTCACTACCTGCTCGGGGCACCATTCACGGTGCGCACGGACAACTCTGTTGTCCAGGCTTTTCTGACAAAGCCGAAGCTGACTCCTCGACAGGCTCGCTGGTGGTGCGACCTATCCAAGTTTCGTTTCACCACCGAGCACATGAAGGGTGAGACCAATCGGGTCACAAATGCCTTATCCCGGCGCCCTGACCATAATCTGAAGCAGATCCGGCTTGCTGCCATCTCGATCACCACCGTCCACCACTCGGTGATCGACGAGTTTCGCACTCGGTGCCGCCACTGCCCCGACTATCGTGACATCCATGCGACCCTTCGAGTGGCAAGACCGTCCCGAACTACTCTCTTGGGGACAACGGTCTTGTGTACTGGCACGGTTCACAGGGCACCAGAGAGCCCCGTATTTGCGTTCCCTCCACTGGACAGCTACGTGTCCGGGCAGTAGCAGAGTTCCATGACCAGGCAGTCGTCGTTCATATGGGCTTCCACAAGACGTTGGCTCGTGTGAGCCGTCGTTCATATGGGCTTCACAGCGGCAACTTCTCGTCTTCAAGTGGTCCTTCACGGGATTCAGCGCGCGAGTTCAACATAGAGGTATTGGACCCTCTCATGTCTGAGGATTTCGAATGGCTTCCTCTCCCGACCACGAGCTGTTTGCCGGGACCGCAATGCGCAGCATTATGCGCTCATCTTCACAAGTAGCTATCCTTCTATGCACGACCAACTTCGCCGACGGAGGACGAAGCTGCGGTGGGGGACATCCTTGCGTATGTTACCAAGGTGGCCTGCGAGTTTCGCAAGCAACGGTACGATGACAACAACGCACCGCTCCTCTATGTTCGCATCCAAGTTGGGCAAGCATCCTGCAATGCTTTGCTGGACAGCGGCGCGTCTTGCAATTTCATGAGCCAAGCCTTTATGCAAAGGGCTGGCCTTGGCGCACAAGTTCGGAGGAAGGCAAACTCGGCGGCAATCAAGTTGGCGGACGGAAGGACGCAGCAACTTATCGACCGCTACATCGAGGTCGTACGGGTGTATTTCGCACCTCATGCATGCGAACCGGTGACGTTCGACATTTTGGACACGGACTTCGACATTATTTTGGGAATGCCTTGGCTTGCACGTGCGGATCACACGGTCAACTTCCACGGGCGGACTCTTACCGTTCGGGACGCCTTCGGCACCGAAGTGTCGTGTACTATTCCTCTTCTGCACCCTTCGATTCGGTGCCAAGTGGTGACGGCCAAGTCATTCCGGGCTACTTGCGCTTACAGCAGCCCGATGACATCGGCTTATGTTTCCTGCGGACCGTCGCCGCAGCCGACTATTCACCCACGGACTTGTCTTCGGACCCCCGTGTGGTGCGGTTGCTTGACGAGTTCGCCGACATCTTCGAGTCACCTACCGGTGTGGTGCCGGATTGGCCGATCTCTCACGAGATCATTCTTGAGGTCGGTGCCGTGCCGCCGAAAGATTGCATTTATCGCATGAGCGAGGAGGAAATTACGGTCCTCAGTGCGCAACTCGATGACTTGTTGGACAAGGGCTGGATCCCCCCTAGTAGCTCCCCATATGGAGCACCGGTTCTCTTCGTACGAAAGAAGAACAAAGATCTATGATTGTGCATCGACTACCGCAAGCTCAACGCGCAAACCGTCAAGAATGTGGGGCCTCTTCCTCGTATTGACGATCTCCTTGAGTGATTGGGTGGCGCGAAGTACTTTTCTAAGTTGGATCTGAAATCAGGATACCATCAGATCTCGATCCGGCCGAACGATCGCTATAAATCTGCGTTCAAGACGCGGTATGGGCATTTTGAGTGGGTGGTCATGCCTTTTGGCCTCACCAACGCCCCGACGACCTTTCAAGCGGCAATGACCAACGAGTTTCGTCCGATGTTGGACCAGTCCGTGCTGGTCTACTTAGACGACATTCTCGTCTATAGACGGACATTGGAGGATCATCTTGAGCACCTTCGACGAGTGTTGGAGACGCTTCGCCCCACCAAGTACAAAGCCAACCGCGACAAGTGCGAATTTGTCCGGCAAGAGCTGGAATACTTGGGCCATTTTGTCACACCAGAGGGCATCAGTCCGTTGTCGGGTAAGATTCAAGCCATCCAAGAGTGGTCGGAGCTGCGGAACGTCACAGATGTCCGTTCGTTCCTTGGCCTTGTCGGCTACTACCAACGTTTTATCAAGGGATACTCGAAGATCGCGGCCCACTTGACCAAGCTTCAATGCGAGGATTGGCCGTTTGACTTGGGAGAGGATGCGTGGGAATCATTTTTGGATCTCAAAGCCGCGCTATTATCTGTGGAGGCCTTGCGCATATACGACCCGCTATTGCCAACGAGCGTCACTACGGATGCGTCCGGCTATGGCATTGGTGTCGTCCTCGAACAACACGATGGAGTGGACTGGCACCCGGTCGAGTACTTCAGCAAGAAAGTGTCCGTCGTGCACTCCATTGATGATGCACACAAGGAGCTCCTAGCCTTCGTCCACGCGCTCAAGCGGTGGCGGCAATTCCTTCTTGGTCGAAGTCAATTCCGATGGGTAACAAACAACAATCCGTTGGTCTTCTACAAGACCCAAGACACCGGCAATAGCACCATCGCCCGTTGGATTTCTTCGACCAATTCGAATCCTTTCCCGATCACATTCCGGGGAAGTCTTAACCGTTTTGCGGATGCTCTTTCACGACGTCCGGATCATTGTACCGCAGTCTATTCGACCTTCGAGATCAACGGCGACCTGCAGGACAGCTTCACCCGCGGCTACCAAGCCGACCCCGAGTTTCGCGTCAAGTACGCGAATTGCTCCTCCCCTAATCCGGCGCCTTCTCACTACCGGATCCAAGAGGGGTACTTGCTTGTCCACACCCGGGGGAAGGACCCTCTTTGTGTACCGAGTGACTCTCACTTGCGTACACGGATTCTTGGCGAGTTCCACGATGCTCCCGCCACCGGACACTTTGGAGTCAATCACACGATTGGCCGACTTCGCGAGCGATTTTGGTGGCCCGACGTTCTCGGCGACGTCACACGCTATTGCGAGTCATGCGAGGTTTGCCGATGCTGCAAGTCCCGCAACTATCTTCCGTACGGCGAGTTGCGACCATTACCGGTCCCCTTGCGCCGAAGGGAAGTGATTGCCATGGACATTACCGGGCCATTCCCCAAGCACAAGACCGGTGTGGATGGGATTCTCACGGTGGTCGAACGACTCACCAAGTTCATCATGTTTTTGCCTTGCCGCTATCATGCCAAGGCACCGGAGTTGGCCGAGGTTCTTTACGCCGATTGGATTCGAACCAAGGGTTACCCCAAGGAAATCGTATGCGATAGCGACACTCGGTTCATGTCCGATTTTTGGTTGGCGCTCATCAAACGATGGGGCTCATCTCTCAAGCCAAGTTTGGCTCGCCACCCCCAAACCGATGGCCGGACGGAGAGGGCGCATCAGACCGCACAGGTTCTCCTTCGCACTCTCATCCGTCCCGACCAAAAGGATTGGGTTGAGCGACTGTCGGATGTCGAGTTGGCATACAACTTGTCCATCCACCCGACTATCGGGATGTCGCCTTTCGAGTTTGAGCACGGCTCGTCAGGCACTTCTCTGTTGGACACAATCATTCCACGAGCGGCCGAGAGCGACAACCATCTTCTTTTCTTGCGTCGGATGCAAGAGCTACTTGTCAAGGCACGTGACCAGATGGCTAAGACGCAGCAACGCATGAGCCAACAGGCCAATCGCCAGCGTCTTCCTTGTCCATTCCGCGCCGGCGATCTCCTTTGGGTTTCCGCCGCGGAATTCAGCCTCGAACAAGATATCTCTTGCAAGCTCCTCCTGAAATGGATGGGGCCCTGGCCGATCGTGGCACCGGCTGGGGATGCACCCGAAGGACTTTCCTTCATCATTCAGGTGCCCGCCCACTTGCCCGTCTACCCGGTCTTTCATTGCTCCAAGTTGGCTTTTTACACGCCAGCGGAACATGACGATTTTCCCGGGGGACGATCGCAAGACCCACCCTCCATGGACGGTTTTCAAGAGGTCAGCGACATCATCTCCCAGCGACGCTACGGCAACAGGCCGACCGAATATTTGGTACACTTCGCGTACTGCACCCACAAAGCCGATCGTTGGTTGATCCGTGCGGAACTCCAAGCAACAGCTTCAGATGTTCTCGCACGCTACGAACGCAAGATGCAAGGCAAGCCGGTATCTTCGGCTCCACGTGGCACCCACGTCCAGGTTCCACCTTCAGATCATCAGCTTCGCCCTCGACCCGGCTTGACTTCATAAGGAGGGTGGGTTGTTACATGCTGCGTGGGCCATTTTCAGGCCCGTGTCGTTTTCAACCTGAAAGCCTGAAAACAAGGGCCTACAGGCCCTGTGTCGTTTCAGCCTGAAAGCCTGAAAACAAGGGCCTACAGGCCCTATGTCGTTTCAGCCTAAAACAGGGCCCTCTGGGCCCTGAGTCTTTTCAGCCTGAAACAGAGGGCCATTTTCAGGCCCTCATAAGATCGACCTGCCCTGAAACGTAGGCACCAGACCAGGGTTTTAGCACATGCCATTCTGGGCCTGTTTTCAAGACAACCATTGTTTGAGCTTCAACGCCAGGGTCTAGCACGTTTTGGCATTGGCAAGCGCAGCCTCCCGGACGGGCCAGCACTATATAGGACTGGCCCGCCCTGCAGGCTGCAGGCAGTTCAGAGGGACTTCCCAGGCACTTCACGTGCAGTTCAGGAGGCAGGAGGTAGTCTTCAGGATTTGGCAGCAGCACTATGGAGGAGCGCTGCAGTAGTAGTAGTAGCGCTAGCAGTAGTCTTCAGCGCTGGGCGCTAGTAGGAGCTAGAGTAGTACTGGAGAGAGAGAGAGAGATTGGGGGAGGCCAGGGAGACTTACTTGCAGCTCCATAGCTCCAGCTTCGTCTTCGAGGTACCTGCAGCACAGCGCCATCTTCACAGGTTAGTACCTGGCACGTGAGAGAGAGAGAGAGAGGGAGAGTTGTTCTTCTTCCTCTTCTCAGTCCACCATCTCCCTCTCACCCTCTCGCTACCTGACTTCACTGCATCCGCAGACTATGAGAGAGCGGGCTTGGTGACATTTGGATCCAGACTCGACATTGGGCTTCAGACATTTGACGAGGGATTATCTGGGACTTGTACCGAAGACTTGGTGTTAACGACATTCCCATCTCCCCCCTCCTTCTTCGTCTGATCCCCTCGTCTGCGTCTGTGTATGGTCTGGACCTGGCACATTCTTCCTATGTGTAGCGCCAGGCCCCTTCACAGCTTGTGATGAGGATGATGTATGTTTGGTCTGCATTGCGACATCGATTGGGCTACTCATTGGTATTTTGGTAGTCTGCGGCGCTATCTTGTACTACGTGAGGGAGGTCAATCCCGGTCAGGTCAGGACTTGTATCTAAGTCTTTCACTGCGCTACAAAGCACCAGTTTTGTATCTATCTAGATGTACACTGCTTGTTGAGATTCTACTAGCATTGCATTGTCCATTCAGTCCTTTTTATCACATTGCGGATCCTTGGCTATATATGTACATCTCCCAACTGGGCATGTAACACTGACGCAGCGCTGGGCTGCTCCTGCTCGTGCAGCCTGGTGGCATCCGAATGAAGTGAGAATTGCCTACGATCTCTTAGGCCAGCCTTTTCCAAAATACCATTGGTTCGGCCACCAACCCGGCCAGCCTTTTCCAAAATACCACTGGGTCAGCCACCAACCTGGCCAGCCTCCCATCTGGGTCGTCCGATCTCGTCAAGATCCAGCTGTCCAGGTGAGAGGCCATTTGACCAAACTCAGGCCTAGGCCTGAAAACGTATGGCCTGGTTCCCTACTCTGAACCAGGCGCTCCCTTGCTGTCTCAGCAAGAGGGCCTGGAAGGCTGGAAGAGAAAAAAAAACGGCCTGTCGCAAAAAGTGGATGCACGTTGGGCCAGAAACACGAGACAGTACGTGGCCTGGCGCAAAAAGTTTGATGCATGTTGGGCCAGAAATGTGAGACATTACGTGCCAGAGGTCCTGAATAGGGCAAAGTCCCAGGAGCTAGTCCAGATAAGGACAAAGTGAACTGCAACAAAGAAAACCATACTGACAACAACACAATATTGCAATGAACCCAATCATATGAGAAGCTCGTCCATGTCAAGATACAAGTCGTCATAGCGCAGAATCAATGTCTCCAAAAATTGTTCGTGAAACCATACTCATTGTGCATGTGGTATCCCAATGCAGCGAGGAAGATGAGGAGAGAGGGAGAAGAGACATCGAGGGTGAGAGAGAGAGAACATCATCGTAGAATAGAGAACTCTCGTTGGCCCACTTCCTTTTTTTTTTCTTTTTTTTTTCCCTTTAAACCACCTCCGAGCCTGTTTTTGCCGACCCTGGATTTCACTGCGCTCCGAGTTTGCCGAGCTTGGGTACCACTCCGTTTTCTTTTTGGTACTCTCACGGAAAGAACAAAAAAAAACAAAAAAGAAGAAGAAAAGTTGCGGCCGTGAACCTCAGAAAAAAAAAAAAAAAAAAAAAAGGAAACAAAGCTTTGGCTGTGATTGCGGTTGTATACATTCTTGGAAGTGGTAGTGTGAGTGTGCCCTCAATGAGGGCATCTCAGCCCCGTGGCCAGGTTGTCAGATTGCAAAAAGAGAATAAAAGGGGGAAAAAACGGGCACATGGATCCGGCTGTGAAAATGGCTGGATACATTCCCCTAAGCGCGAGTGTGATGAGCCTTACAATCCTCTGACAAAACATAGCTTGAGCAAATCACAGACAGCTTGAGCAATTCACGGACAGGGGACTCATAAGAAACACACGACCAAGGAAAAAAAAAAAAACAGTAACATTCAGAATACGACCGCCTTACCTGTAAGGTGCATTCTATGGAGGAAGATTGTGAGCACAAACTCCTGGACTACCCTGCCCGACATCATTGCAGTAGAGAAAGCATTTTTTTTTCCCCTTTTTCCGTTCACTCACGTCACTATAAATTCAGATTTATGGGACATTGCCGACTCTGTGTCCCACCCTTGAAAAGTTCGGGTACTGGCCAAACATCGTAATTTCCCAACACTAGCGGAGGTACTGGTGGTTTAAACAGGTCCTTATGGTCCTGGCTCCATATCCATTCTGGGGAGCATCAGTCCGGTTCCTTTCCACCGGCAAGTAAAAAATTGGGATACATGGTGAACACTCTCATGCTTCCTTCCGTCTGGCCGAAGGATCCCTGATCAACATTGATTGCTCCCAATCCGGAGGATTGACTGTCAGCTTGCCCTTCCACTTTTCCTCTCAGAATTCTATTGTGACTCTGTCGGCTGATTCGTTTAAAGCACGAAAAGAGGAGAGTTGTCCATACTGTTGAGATGAGAATCTTAGTTTGCCCATCACTGGTGCACCGTCCTTATTGGAGGTGTGCTATGCCATTTCTTCCAAATCAATCTGTTACTTGTCACAATTGCAATCTTTCCCTGAAGAAGCCAGTTTCTCATGAAAATTTGTCTCTTGATGGCAATCCTTTCTGGTCTGTCTTTCGTTGTTGTTGTCACCTTCCTCCATCTGGATCGAATCTCAGTTTCGTCCATTCCCAGCAACAGTACCCACATTTCTTCTCTTGCCACCTCTGTTCCTTCGATCGTCTTGGTACATCTCCTTTTCCAGATTACCCATAGAGCCAACTTCCTGAGCAGGTAAAACCATACTTGCTTGCCGCCTTTGAGATTGTTAGTAATGTTGGAAAGTAGCAGGATGTTCAGGGGAGTTATGGGCGGAGGGGGTGATGAGAAGAGGAGGGTCCATAGGTCGTGCACATTGTTCCATATCCATGCTGCTTCCGTGCAGAACAGTAGGCGGTGGAGTATATCTTCCGGGATACTGTCTGTGCATAGCCTGCAAAGCTCAGAGCTGTCCGGGTTAGTATGTTTCCTCCTCTTGTGGAGCCGTTGATTAACCGGCAGCGATGCGTGCGCTAGGAGCCACTGCATGCTTTGAATCCTAACCGGTCTAATGGTTAGGTACTTCATCCATGGAATGGAAATGGGATCCGTGGGATCCAGATTCAGGATCTACCTCCACTTTCCTTTGAGTCCAGGGTCAGGGTCTGTGGTTTGCAGACCCAACTCATAGCCGAATTTGACATCGTAATCAAATATTGTCCTCGTTCTCCCGGATTTGCCCTGCTTCCAAACCCACTCTTTCGGGTCGAATTCAAGGTCTGAAATGCTGAGATCCGGTTGGAAGATTTTCCAGGGTTTGGACTTGGAAACCCTCACTTTTCTCAGTCTGAAGGTTTCAAGTGTGTCGCACCGGGGATCTTTGTTCTAGATTTCCAGCTCTTGTAGGTTGTGATTAGCTATGGGGTATGAGTAGAATGTGGATAGGTAGCATAGTGGGTTGGTTCGAGAGACAAATCGATATGCTCTAGTGGGTTGGGTTTGGGAGATGAGTATGCCCCAATCCCCGGATTTCCATGAGAAGTCCTGCCCCAGGAGGGAGAGCCATAGTACTGGGATACTCTTCTGGATCAAGGCCTCACTAATTGGAAGAGCCCTTTTAATTAACACGACAATCTTTTCCACATTGTGGTACATGGCATCCATCTGGTCTCCCCCCGATGACGACATCAAGACGTTAGAAAACAGGGAGAGATGCTACCTGTGGACAGGAGATCCCAACAGGACCACGTGTATCAATAGGGTAGCCTGGAACCACATCACGAGGAAACCACAGGAAGGGGGCCTTGGGTTAATCGACCCCAAACAGGAGTCCATAGCACTGCAGATGAAATGGATTATTAAGATCCTGATCAGACAAACCCTCCCTTGGACCCTGATGGCTCTAGACAACATCAGAAACCTGGCACCCATATACTTCCCCCCAAACATGAGAGGTCTCTACTGGCTCATGGGGAAGGACTTGGGAATCAAATCATGCAGACCTCGCAGGAGAAACCCTACAGAGCTCATCACAACGCCCACTCAAACAGCTACCTCATACTGGAGTCCTACCATCAAAGCCTGGCGGAGAATGATGCCAAGTAAACACGGTTCACCAGGAAACAGAGAAGATGTTTTGAGACAACCTCTCTTTTGCAACCCTTGGATCACTGACCCTAGCGGAGGGACATGGGCACTACACAGAGGTTTGTGGGTGGACTACTGCTGCTGCTACTTCGTCGGAGTGATCAGAGCAGCAGAAACAGTGGCGCTGCAGCCATAGCTGCAACTTCTTCGACAGAGTACCTACTTCAGCACTAGAGACTTCATCGCTGATCTTGATCTTCATGTGGGTGGTGGGCGCTGGCCTCAGAGAGGTGATTTTAGTGTAGCGCAACTAACTGGGTGTGAGTGGGAGAGTGGGGTATGGAGTTCTGTGGTGGCGAGATACTGGGATAAACTCTGTAATGATTTTGGTTCAGATTGGCTCAGGCTTGGCTGAGTTCTTTTGTTATCCTCGCAGTGTCTTCTTATGATTGGTTGTTTGGAGTATCTTCAGAGCGTGAGAAACACTCAGTGTTGTCTCCACATGTGCATGGTTGTTTTCCACTGCCTACTCTGTCTGTGTTCAGTGTGTACTTTGTCTCCTCTCCCCCTCTTCTTATGCATGTATGGGCATGTATGGGATTGTCTGAGTGCGAGTGTTGATTGAAATCGGCAGACAACCAAATTCATAACAGTTGGTATCAGAGCGGGATAGGAACTGACTAATTGAGGGTTGAGTGCAATTGGGGCATCTTCTTCTTCTGAGGATCTTTTGGAGAGAGCTTCATGGTGATTCTCCTTCTTCAGTACTAAGTCATGCGAGAAGAAGACATTCAGGCGGTGAACTCAGGAGTACAGTACAGGACTGATCAGGCGTTGCCTTCCTGTCAGAGCACCTGATCCTGAGTGGCGAGTACAAAGCAATTTCGCCAGTTTCTGCATGAGAGCCAGAATCGCGATTTGGCTCAGAGTGGCGAAATTCATCTGAGGGTTGACAAGTACTGGGAGGCGGCTTCTACAATGCATGGCGCTGGAGTGGATTGACTGACAGAGTCAATCCCACACTGAATTTGGGCTTCTCAGGCCCCATTCTAGTGTCAGCTGATGAGAGTGACAATAGCGAATTTTCTCTGTCTGCATGACAATTCGCAATCTGACTAGATTCATTGAATCCAGCACTCTGAGGTGAAGTGCCTCAGTCCCCTCTACAAGTTCAGCAAATTTGGTGAGATTCTGTACGTGGAGATCAGAGGGATACTCTCTGGAAGAAAGTGGCGAGAAAGGAGTATACTGTCAGCCATAGCCAGAGCTTCATCTTCCTCTGCAAGATTTTCCTAAAGTGAGTATGTTCCGTGGAGAACTCAGTGTGGCGACTTATTCAGTGTCAAGAGCGTCCGAATTCATGGTCTATCTGTCAGTGTAGGTCTAAAAATAGAATTATCAGACTGCATGACAGCCATAACCATCTTCTTCCACAGTCTCTTATGCTCGTATCTCCTCCCCTATTGACTCTTTCTGTCTCAAAATTGTTCGGTGACTGCTTGACAGTATTGCGCTAGATATTGCATGGTCAGATAGTGAATTATGTACAGAGAAAGTAAAGATACTGTGAATTGTGATTCTGCGCTGAATCTAGGAAGGGTTTGTCCTAACTAGGGTCATTCATAATTACATTTTTGTCCATCAGAATTCTTTTTTGTCAGTCTCTAGTGAAGTGCAACTCTGTTGTTGTCGTCAGGGCAAAGGTGCTTGCCCATAATAGCAGTATTTGAGTAATTACAGTAAATATTGTAACTCGCCATACCTATGGGTATGGCTGTCAGAGTCCACAGTGGCGAAATTTGAGTCTGAATGAGGGACTACTGAGTAATTCGTTGAATCTTACTGATTTGTAGTGTCTGTACTTGCCCCCTACATCTCTCCTACTGATTACTTCTGTGTTCTAGTGGGCACTGGAATACCAGTGACCTCTTTGGAAAGTCTAGAACTGAGGATACTACCTGAATGGTCCAGGGTCAGTAAAAAGGAAATCGTCTGTTAGATTTTGCTGGACTAACGCTCTGTCTGACCCCTGGCCTCCAGAGAAGGCTTCTAACCCAGACCGCCTGTTGCCCATACCACCCACATAACACGGTGTCAGAGATAGCAGCATTCTCAGTAGTTCTGAAGAATATCTGAAAATCGCTGCAGACTGTGTTGTTCACTAAGTTATTTGTATTGAATGAGTCAAAATGTCTGATACAGGCTCAGAGGCACAACCCAAGGTTGAGGAAGTAAACAAGGAGGAAGTTGAATCCTCTCTTCCACCTCCTCCACCTTTGACGGCAACTCAGCAGAAAGTGAAAGAAGAGAGAGAGAAGTTTGTGACAGCAACAGGAGCTGCACTTGAACAGCAAGAAGCAGCAGAGTTGGAGGCTGCAACAAATGCATCTCGCAGGACGTACCTGTTGGAGCAGTTGGCCAGAATCGAAAAGGATGGTCGGACCTCAAAGGTAAACAGGTATGTGGCGGAGTGGATCGGTTTGGACCACAAAGCCACCACTACCTATTTTACCAACTGGGATGACCAGTTGGGACGGCTGGAACGTCGAGTTGATGACCTGGCAGCTCAGCAAGATAAGATCCTATCAAAGATGGATGAGATTCTTGCTCAGCTGCCAGCCTCTGGCCTATCTGCTCCTCCTCTGTTTTCTAAGTCTTCTCCTCCCTCTTCTCCTAAGTCCAGTTCCAGGCATTCTTCCTCACCACCACCTCCATCGCAAAGCCCTTTGTCACCAAGCCCTCTGTCCCTTTAGCTGGTGACCAGCGGTTCTTCCCAAAGATCCCAGCCCCCGACAAATTCAGAGGGGATGACCCCAAAGTGGATGTTGAGGACTGGGCCGTTGGCGCAAGAGCCTATCCGAGGGGCGTCACTTGTACAGAGGAGACAAAGGTCTCCACTGTTCTGGTCTGTTGGATGGACCGGCCCTGAAATGGGCCACATCCTCTTCCAACAGCCAGAACATGAGATTGGAGGACTGGGCTTTTGGGCTGGGTGTGGACGGGCTTCTGCAGGCCCTGGAGGACCGATTTGCAGACAAGAGGCTGATGACAGGATTGCTCACCTGGGACAGCAGCGGTATAGAGGGGCACTTCACTCCTTGTTCGGTGAGCAGCTTACCTCGACCACTGGGTTGGTCATGTCATCTCATTATTTATTGACTAACTTTTGCAGGGCAGCGCCTGAGAAGTTCGCTGCAGCACTGTACAACACTGGGTATAAGGATTGGAGATCCTTTATGGAGGAAAGAAGGGAAAGGCATCTTTTGCACACGCAGGTTCTGCATCAAAAAGTGATTCAGAATCCCAGCCTGCCACTCCATCTGCGAGGAACTGAACCACCTCTTGCTGCAGAAGTTGCAGCGGCCTGACTGATGCGGTACTGGGAGTTTTGAAGGGGAAGTTCCCCTTTAGCAGCGCATCAACCAGCAGTAAAAAGGGGAAGGACAAGGGACATCGTCCTTCAGCCTCCCTACCCAGAGACCTAACCTGCCAAGAGACGTCCGGATGCCAGCTGACCCGCTGAATCCTTCCACCCTGCCCTGGCATGATCTCAGAATCCAGGAAGGGGTTTGGAGGAGAAGGAAGGAAAGGGGGGTCTGCCTGAGATGTGAGGGACAACACTTTGTCAAGGACTGCCCTTACATGCCAGGCCCTGGATCACAACCAAAAAACTGAAGCAAACCCTAGGGGCAGCAGCTCCCCCTAGTTCTCCAAACTCATCTTCGGATGAGGATGAATCTGCAGCTACTTCAGTAGATAGGCTAGCTACAACAGGAGTTGTCAGGGCAGCATCCTTTACTTATGAGGATCCTGGCCCAGATCAGGAATTGTAGAAGCATGAGGCTCAGATGCTTGCTTCCCTCTTCGTTCATCTGAAGGAACAGAGGAAAACCGAATCTGAACTCATTCTACTTCACCCCCTAATCAACTGTACCCAAATCAAGGGTCTTCGTGACTGTGGAGCTACCCGGAATTTTATGTCCCCAAAGGCAGTTCAGAAACTTCATTTGAACTTGAAGACAGTGACTTTGCAGCAACCGCTGCGAGTCAGGATAGGGAACTCCACCACAATTTACAATCAGGGAGAAGGTTAGGGGTATCCCTGATACCTTCGATGCTCATGGAGAAGTCAGACATAGTCTGAACTTCTACATATTCCCTGATTTACTCTTTGATTTGGTTTTCTCTATGCAGTGGCTGCAGGCAGCCAACCCTAGGATCGACTGGCAGATCCCTAAGGTTGAGCTACCCGATCTGCAGGGGGTGTATCAGCCATGCATGATTGCTGCTAAACACCATCCCAAAACCAACTGCTACTGTTTGCGAGCGAGGGAGTTTTATGCTCTCTCATGTTTGACCACGAGCGTCTGTTCTTGGCACTTGTCAAGCAAACAGATGTTGTTCCTGCTGCTTGTCCCTCAAAAGTTCAGCAGGTTGTGGACCGATATGCAGATCTGATGTAGGAGCCTGTTGGGCTACCTCAACGGCCAACCAAGCATCACATCGAGCTTCTTCCTGGAGTGGTTCCTCCCAAGGGCCGGATCTACGGGATGTCCCCTGCTGAGCTTGATGTGCTCAGAAAGCAGCTTGAGACCCTAACCAGCAAGGGTTGGATCATACCCAGCACATCTGAATTCGGGCACCAGTTCTCTTTGTACCTAAAGGGAATGGTGAGTTCAAAATGTGCATAGACTACAGGGGTCTCAACAAGATCACGAGGAGTACAGAGCCTCTTCCTCGCATTGATGATCCGCTGGATATGGTGCAGGTCTGCACAATGTTCAACAAAGTCGACCTCAAGTTTGGTTATCATCAGATTGCAATGGCAGAGGAGGATGTCCATAAGACAACCTTCAAAACCAGGTATGGTAGTTATGAATACCTGGTCATGCCATTTGGACTTTGCAATGCCCCTGGCACCTTCCAAATAGAGATGCACCGCATCTTCTGGCCATACCTGGAGAAGTTCATGGTTGTCTACATGGATGATATCTTAGTATTCAGCAGAACTGCTAGGGAACATGTGGAGCATTTGGCTCTGGTTCTTCAGGCCTTACATGACAACCAGTACAAGATCAACAGAGAGAAGTCCTCCTTTGGAGTTCCCTCTCTCATCTATCTGGGCCATGTAATTTCTGGAGATGGCTCGACCCCTAAAGCAGCCAAGATTGCTGCTATTCAGGATTGACCACAACCTCAGACAGTGAGGGATGTGAGGTCCTTCATGGGTTTGGCTTCCTACTACAGAAAGTTTGTCAGAAACTTTTCTGGAGTAGCAGCACCCCTGACTAACCTGATAAGGAAAGACACTCCTTTTCTTTGGTCCCTTCCCTGTCAGATGGCATTTACACGAATCAAGATGGCCTTGACTCGTGCTCCAATGCTGAAGTTGCTTGACCCCACTTTGCCATTCATTCTGACCACTGATGCAAGTCAATATGGCATTGGGGCAGTTCTTCAGCAGGATGATGAGAATGGTCTACGGCCTGTTGAATTCATGAGCAAGAAGATTAAGACCCAAAAGTTGCAGGATTCAACCTATGAGAAAGAGTTGTATGCTCTTGTTTCCTCGCTAAAGCATTGGAAGCACTTTCTACTGTGCAGGCACTTCAAGGTCTTTTCCGATCATTCCACTCTGTAGTGGATAAAGTACTAGGGAGAGTTGAATGACAAATTAGCACGCTACATTCAGTTCATAGATCTGTTTGATTTTGAACTGAAACATAAGAAGGGCTGCTACAACAAGGTAGCAGATGCCCTCTCTCGTAGGCCTGACACTTATGCGGCCATCTCTTCTACTCACTCCTTTGGAGAGGAGACCCGCCAGACCATTGCTCGATTACTGCCTCAGGACCCGACTTATGGACCCTAGTCAGGAATCTGCAAGCAGATCCCAATTCTGAACCAGGTTATGTTATGAGTTCAGATTTGCTGTATACCTACAGCAATGGGGAGGAACGCTTGTGTATCCTTCATGACCAGCCACTCTGGACTTTGCTCATGTCAGAGTGTCATGATGCACGTGGCCACTTTGGGTTCTTAAAGTCTTATGCAGCCCTGTCACAACGCTTTTTCTGGAAGGAGATGAGAGTGATCTGCTGCGCTATATCGAAACTTGTGAGTTGTGCCAGAGGAACAAGGTCCAACGTAGACCTCCTCTTGGACTGCTCAAACCCTTACCCGTACCCCATCGTCCTGCAGAATTTGTATCTATTGATTTTACAGATCTGGGCAGAACCACCCCTCGAGGCATGCGTCAGGTTATGGTATGTGTTGACAGGTTCTCTAAGTATGCAAAATTCATCCCCTTACCAAAGGAAGCTAGAGTTCCCGCTGTGAGAACAGTGTTTGCTGAGAAGTGGATAACTAACCATGGACCGCCCACTTCCATTGCCAGTGATAGAGACCCACGATTTTGCAGCAGTGAGTGGCAGTCCTACTGTAAGGACTACCTGCATTCATGGCTAGACATGACCTTTGGTCGTCATCCTGAAGCAAATGGTCAGGCTGAAGTGATGAACCAAGTTTTGTTTCAGTTGCTGCGTGCTGTCATCTCTCCAGATCAACAAGATTGGGATCTCCATCTTACTCATGCACAACTTGTGTACACCTCTGTTCATTCCTCGACTGGATTCACACCCTATCGATTACACTGGGGTCGTGAACCACGCCAGCCTCTTGATGACATCATCAACAAGGCTAGATCCGACCTGACTCTTGGAACCGCTGAGTTTTCCAGAAGTTACAGGATTGATGTGGAAAGGGTCCATGCAAACTTGTTCAAAGCCGAGAAGGCGATGATTGAACAAGCTAATCGACATCGACGTCACTCCCCCATTCGTACTGGCGATCATGTTTGGGTTGCCAGTTCACAGTTGGGGGGTTACCAAGGGCGGATGCAAGTTGTTACCAGGGGCGGGGGTGGGGGGTTGCCGGGGGCAGGGCAGGGCAGGGTAGGGCGGGTGCCGGGGGTTACCGGGCGCAGGGCAGGGCATGTGGCGGGGTGGGGCCGCTGTGGGTAGGGCAGGGCCGCTTTGGACAGTTGGGGAGGCGAGGGGGGGAGGCAGTGCAGGGCCGCCATGGCCCGGGCCCCGTGGGCAAAGAGTATGGCCGTGTGTGGGAAGTTGGTGAAACTTCCCATCGTATGAGGGGTGTGATGGTGGTGTGGTGGCCAGTGGTGGGGCAGGGCCGCTGTGGGTCGTGGCGCTGGCAGGGCCGGTGTGCGCTGTGGACGACTCTCTGCTACTTCATGGTTTTGTTTTTCAATTCCAATGAACAAAAGAAAAAAAAAAAAAGACGGTTATCATGAAACGTGATCAATAAACGGTGAACACTGCACACTGAACAAGTGGGCGACAAAACCACAGAATGAACACAAACATATTATGCAATTCATAGCACAGAATGAAAGCAAAAAAAAAAAAAAAAAAAAAAAACAGTTGTGTGAACACAACGAGTGCACTCGATGGGCATATCAGCTGCATATAAGCCTCTAGCATGGCGTGTCAGCCGCATCTATACAATGGTATGAAGCTCTCCGCTGTCCAAGCAACATCATACATCATTGCGAGAAACGAGAATAAGCCCACGTGCGTCGCCCTCAATGCCCCTCATACAAGTTGATACAACCCTCAACCTGGGTAAGCAATGATGCTAGCCAGCCTAACCTGCAAGGTTGCAATTCCTCTAAGGCGGCAACCCGAACATGGAGAGTACACTAAGCGGGCATATGAACCTCTGGCACTGCATAAATACAATGGGGGCCTTAAGGGGCCAACTCCCCGCCCAAGGCTTGACGACGTCGAGTCGTCGATGTATCCAAGCCACATGATCCAACAATATTCGGACTAAGAATATGCCTCTGTAGGAGACTACTCTCTCTCTCTCTCTCTCTCGCTCTCTCGCCCTCTGTCTTTGTCTTTGCCCCGCCAACCCCTCCACCCCCCCCCCCCCCCCTCCCCCCCCCCCCCCCCCCCCCCATCTCTCCCCCTCCGTCTCTGTCTGTCTGTCTCTCTCTGTCACCGTCACGATGCGGGAGTGCAGCGTGTTGTATCCCAAGTCGCGTACACTCCAATGTTTGTAGCACAGTAAGAGCCTGCTCATGTCGATCAACCGGGGGCCGGGGGACAAATGGTCTCAGAGTCGAAGCAGTCAGATGTCCCTGTGGACCAAATGCTGCCCTGCGTCTGACTCGACGTCCTCCTCCGTCAGACCCATCCGCCATCCGTACATCCGGTCTATAATCGGAGTCGCCTGCGTCGTCGGGCCCCGTTGACTCGCCGGTCGGGATGTCTGAGCTGTCATCGTGCAGTATAGTGAAAGCACCATGTCTCTTCTCCGCAGGCCCTGCCCCCTCGGCACAATTGCGTCGCTCGTCTACTGCAGTGCTAGAGCCGTCACGACCGCGTGTCGATCTTCATAAAGTGCCTCCTGCAAATGGTTGTCCGTCCTCCGGTCCACCAACATGTGCAGCAATTTCCTGCCGGGCAGCGTGCCCATGCACAGAGTCCCTGGATGAGGCGTCATGACGACTCAGATGCAGTGAAGATCCCTCGGGTCCGGCCTTGTTTCTTGCTCGTGACATACTGGCCTTCCACACTCTAGTGAAGGCAACATCCGACGTCTTCGTCGCCAACCGTCTGCCATGCTGGTCCGCGTACTCACGCATCGCACCATGGCGACGACTGTCGACAACCCCAATGGAGCGCGTCCCGAGGGGCACATCTGTCGGAGCGCATGCGCTTCTCCATGCCGCAGTTGCACCGTCTGTCGCTCCTGCTCTCCCCCAATCGTAAAATGAGGATGTCGGCAACACCGGAGCAGGTGGAGCAGAATGGTTGCGCGTGGCGGGCCCGTCATCAGTGCGCCGAGCAGTCGACGAAGCTACTGGAACGTCATTCGCAGGCTGTGCATGGCCCCCACTGCTCTCAAGTCCTCCCAATCGACCCTCTCCACCCGGCGTATGCGATGCTGCTCCCTTCCAAGTCCAACGAATGACGCACCCTGTCATGCGGCACTATCAGAAGAGACTCTGTCCAAAGAGTCTGCAAGGCTGAGCTGTGCGGAGCTCCGCCCGTCCCTCCTGTGTGGTGGACCTCCATGGCGTGTCGTAGTCTCGGCCAGGCCGAGAGCGACCTCATGGGGTTTCCCCACTCGAAATACGGTTGGGGTCGCGGAGTGTATTGGTGGAAGTATCGTGTCTCCGCCGAACTCGTCAAACCCTTTGCCTCCTGCATCGCGGGTGGGCCCACCCTCAAGGTAAGGAGGCGATACGCGTAGCAACGGTGGTGAAATCAATGTGTTTCCACCAAACTCGTCATCCCCTCTCTCTCCTGCGTCATGGATGTCGTCGAGCGCCGAATCCATGGCGAGCATGTCGCATGTGCGAGGAAGACTCTCGGGGGGGGCACGCGAGGCCAATATCCCCGCCTCCTGTGTCACAGGTGGTCCCACCGTTGAGGGGAGGGGGCTGCACGTGCGGCAGTGTCGGCGATATAAGCGTGCAGATGTTGAGGATGTTGTCGAGCGCGGAGCCTATGGAGAGCAGGTCGCCAGTCCGAGGACGACTCCCGGTGGGGCGAACATCCTCGTTTCCTGTGCGTGCTGCCGCTAGGGTGATTTCGCCATCCTCCAAACGGGGAATGACTGTGTGGGAAACCACGTCGGTGGACGTACGCCCGGGCCGTCCATGAACGGGCCCTGCGACATCTGTGGCTGGAGGTCCACTCGCCTGCGCGGCTTGCGAATCTGCGTCCGTCATCGTCGTAGTTCCACATCCAGAGGACATCGCCTCCATCACCTCCATCTCGACGTCGGGCTTGCCCACGCCACCACCGAGCAACGGACTGCGTGAAAGTGGGAGTGTGCCTCCTTCTACAGTGTGGATTGTCGGACCTATCTCCTCCCCTGCGCCACGTACTGCACACGCCTCGTCCACTGCTCCATCATGAACAAGAATTGTCTATTTTGCTACGTCGCCAAGTAACGGGTGTCGCTCCTCGCCTGGCCCATCACTCATGGAGTCCTCGGAGACATGGACAAGCGGCGCCGCCGCGGCTCGTGGAGGAACAATGGGGCGAAGGGCACCATTGCATCGACGCACGTGATCGCCAATAGAACTCATCTTCCTAGGCCTGCATTGCAAGCGTCGGAGCGCAGCTTCCGGGCCACGCGGGGGACTGTCGTCGTCATCGCCACGCCTCTCCTCAAGCGCTGCTCCAAGGTCCTCGCCACGTGGATCTCCGCCAGACTCGACACCGTCTCCTCCTCCCCCGTCACCAGCTGCCTCTCACGGTGCCACAACTCCTCCCCCACCACCTCATCTCAACGATCGAGGGCCACGACGGTCGTCGTCATCGCGATGGTCGTCCCCTAGCCTGCCGTCGTCGTTCCGTGCTGACGGTGTCGCGGTACAGAAGAAATCCTCGTCGTCACTAGAAGAGCTATGATATAAAAAAGCTCCCTCGTCCCAATATTGTCGAGGGAAACGAAGAAGGTCGACCGTCGCCCTATCACGGCCCGCAGAATGCGCACCACGAGGAGATATCCCGGCCGCGGAACCTCGTCCACGACCCGAATGCCCACAGCGCCTGCCACGAGCCCGCATGCGTCCACGTCGTCTCTTGTCCGATTGGACAAGGCGGCGCTCGGAGCCCATGCGAGAAACGCTGCGCATGTGCTCCCTCACCACACGCATCTCCTCCTGTGTGGCTGCCAATCTCGCTCCGCTCCCCACGACGAGCTGCTGGTCAGTGGGCAACTCGTCCTCCAAATGCTGCCAATAGTGTACCCACTTCACAAATGTGTCGGGCCTGTCATGAGGAGCGTCGTCGAACAAAGATGGGCGGTCCAGTGGCACCACACGAGCTTCGCAACCCGTCCAACCTCCAACCTGTTGCGAGTCTTGGAGTGGATGAAACTCCAACGCGACCAAACTCTCTCACAGGGCGACGCTATCGTCCAAATGCGCAGAATCCTCATGGCGAAGTATGCGCTGTGTGGAAACCTGCGCAATTTGGACTCCTAGAAACTGGACGGGTGCTCGTAGCTCGTCATGGCTCTATCCATGGTCGCGCTTTCGAAAGGCTTCTCCTTGGCATGGAACTTGTCGATCACAGTGAGCACCTCCTTGTGCCGTGGAGATCCCTCAGGGTAGCCAAACTGAACCAAAGCGATTTTCAACCCCTCCTGCATCACGCCGTCATCTGCCAGGGTGGGATCCCGAAACTCGGGATCCAGCATCATGGTTGCTATGTGGGCCGGAGTACGGAACATGGTGCGCCGCCTGTCAAAAACCTCGAGGATCTCATCCTGCTAGGTCGTGCTGAGGGAGCCGCACATGGCAAGACAGGATGCGATCATAATCTCGCACCGACGCAGAACCTTGCTGATATGCCGTGTGTCACTGTCCAGCATCTGCAGCATCTCCATCACAGGGTCCATAATCCGCAACAATCCCTTCAAATCCTCCCACCATGGAGGAGACCCCGCACATGCACTGATCTCAGCGGCGTGCTGCCTGATCTTCCGCGTGGCCCAAACAGTGTCGCGCCACGGGTCCTCGGTGACGACCTGCATGAGATGGGTTTGCAACTCCAACAGTCTCCGAATCATAATGACATTGGTGCCGAAACGTGTTTCTGCGGGCAGCAACAACTTCAACTTTGTCTTCGCCTCCAAAGCCTCGCATGCGTGACTGTGGCGCTTGAAGAACTTGGTGATAAGCCGCGCCTGAGCAATTCGTGATGCAACCCAACCAATCGATCCAATGTCCTCCAGGACGAGGTCCATGACATGTGCCACGCAGGGAATCCAGAAGATATGTTTGACACTTTCATCCTCTTGGAATATCTCCATGGCGGACATGTTCACACCCGCGGAATCTGTGACGAATGTCGTGATGTCGCTGAGCTGGATATCGATGGTCTTCAGCCTCTGCAACCATGCCTTCGCCAACGCTGTGGCATCCTTCTTCCCGCGCATAACATCTGTGGCAAGATACGTGGGTCCCCTCTCAGTACAGGCGAGGTAGTTGCACAATGTCTGACCACGGATGTTTGTCCAACCATCCGTCATGATACAACCACTATGACGCGAAGTCTCAAGCACCGGCTTCACACAACGCTGAACATCTGCATCCAACTCATCCAGCAACGTCGTGCGGACCATGTGATAAGTCGGCGGTTTGGGCATTTAGCTCCTGGGACCCCAGGAGGGATGATGGTCGTAAACATGTGCCTGAAGCTCTCAAGCTTCACGCAGTTGAATGGCATGCCGCTCTCCACGATGAACCACATGATCGTCATGTGCCATGCATGCTCCCTCGGGTCGGAATAATATGAAGTCACTGCCCGCTGCTTGTATGTGCCTCTCCCTTGTGCGATCGGGCCACATCCACTACCGTCAAACAAACCAGCTGGACTCGCAGATGTAGCGCAATGTGGGAGTGGAATGCCGCGTAGCCGCTGCAGTGGATCCATATCTCCCCCCAGGACACCAGTGAATGTGGGGGCAGTCTCGGCTGCGAGAGTGGGCGAGGAATCAGAGACGGGAGGCGGTGGGGGGGGGGGGGCGCGTCCTCTGCTGCCTGGGACGATGGTGGAAGCGAGTTAGTCGCAAGCAGAGGGGCAGCCGGACGTGGAGGATGAGGAGGAGACCACCGAGACGTGCGTGATGCGGTCGTGCCGCGGGTAGATGCAAGAGTAGGTCCCGCTGGACTCGAAGCTCTGGCCGAGGCATTCGTGAACATAGGATGCAAGCCAGCCGAAGTGCCTGGGTTTCTACCCCATGTACTACCATCGACGAACTGACATGTGTCGAGCTCATCAAAGACACCACCACGCGCCGACGGAGAAAGCGTTTGGCGCTCCAGCGATGCAGTGGTAGGTCTAGTGCCCCCGCCCGCTGTCGCACTTTTTCCAGTCAGGCCTCTTCGGGCGACCGGAAAGCCAACAGGCTGTCACGTAGGATTTTGTATGTTGATTGCCCTAAATAAAGTAAATTAAATGATGCAAATCCTTTCCTGTTGTGTGCGTTCGGCTTCGAGCGAGACCCTTCAATTACGGTCTTCGCCGGTCCCCGGTCTTAGGAATCTTTTATTTTGATTCGGAACAACAATGATAATGCAAGTAATAAATTAAGATTAAACTGAATAGACCATGCATGTGCCAATTTGCCAATTTAGAGGTTGAGAACTGTGACGTGATCAGCAAAAAACACATCATCAAGCAATGCCAAAAGAGATAATCAAAACTGACTGACTCAAGGCAAAGACAAGATGAATGAGGGAAAAGTGAGAACTTATAATAATCTCAGAAAGTACACATAAACGAGCATGGTCAGCACCTCTCAAGAGTCCTCACTCATCCCTCTAGTCAGTCTCTCTCAATCTCTTTTCACTGATCTCCTCTGGTGTCGAGACCCACGCCCACATACAATCTGAGACTGAGGCTTCGTGACAAAATGCCACCTGAAGCCAGCAAGCTCTGAGCACGACCATCCGAGGCACATGACACGGTAGTTAACCATGGAGCAAAACTCCTCCCACAAAGTAGGCAGTCCGTCCACTGAAAAGACCCCTCGTCTGAGGTAGGGATACTCGGTGGGCTCGGACAACGCCTCAACGTCGATCATTGTCGGAGAGATGTACCTCTTTGCCAAACCAATCACATCCAGCCAACTCGTGCCATCTGTGAGAAGAGAAGGGACCGGAGGCCTAGGATAGTCACTATAGAGCATCGGCCCGAAGCTGAGGATCAACGTAGTGCCACTCTCATCGAGCTCCCTCTCTCTCTGCTCAAGGTATTCGGTGGCTGAGATCCAGACTGGATCGAAAAGTTCATGAGCCTCCTTGCCCTTCTTCAGGTAAGGCCTCAGATCGTGAATAGTGTCATCAACAAAACTGGTCTGGACAACGAAGATCTCCTTGTCTGAAACCGATGGCACTAACATACTGATAATGAAATGCCTCTTTGTATGAGATCCGATTGAGGTTGGCCAGCACTGACTCACTGACCGGCGCAGACTGAACTGTGCTCATGAGTACTCTTGCTAGTGCAAACCAACCAGATGGTTCTGGAGAACTGGTTACCAAACTAATTGCAGGAAATTGAATGTTGGAAACTGATTGCTAGAAACTGATCACTAATAACTGATTGCTGGTAATTGATTGCTGATTAAATGATTGTTGAATGTCTGGATAAGTGAGTTGTTCTTGTTCGGAGACAAAACGTTCACTAATGGCTGCCAACAGTCCTCCTTGCCTCCTCAACAGTACCCTCAGAAGTCATGATGGCACATAGTTTCCCATTCTTGTCGTGCAGATAGTATGTATACTCGATTTTAGTATGGTTTCTCACGAGGGTCAGTGCACGTTCCATCATCACAGTAGTCTGTTGGTTGTACTCCTCAACTGCACTTTCCCTCCAAGCCTCCGCAGTGCTCTAATACAGCGAGCAAGAGACTCTGACCATGTTGCTGCTCTCCATATTCTCACCGAATTCTCACTACATCAGTTTACCCAATTTCGAGACAAGTAACTTTCGGATGATCTAGGTATCAAAAGGCTGTTGGGTGGATTGTTGTTTCGAGTAGTCGCTTCAGATTGCTGATTCCAATAGTTGTTTTCAGATTGCTGTTTCCATCAGTAGTTTTCTGAGTGTTGAGTCTGAGTACTGATCTGAGTACGGTCAAAGGTACTGGATTCCAAAATACAGTTCCCCGGAATAATCTCTGGATGTTGTTCTGAACGCAGCCTGAGTGCTGCTTGAACGCTACCTGAATGTTTGGTTGACTCCCAAGAATTGTTGAACGAAAATTGACTAGGTTACCATTGAACGTCGACCGAGTAAAAAAAAACCTGAATTGCAGTTAAGTATCGATCATGCAACGACTGAGTAACACTCGAATATTGTTCTAGGTGTCGTTCTGAGTATTGTCTTGAGTGTCGAATACTGCTCAGGGTACCTAACACTGCCATGAGCACTGTTTCTGAGCTCTAAGTACAGGACATTGCCCTGAGCACTGTTTTCTGAGCTCTTAAGTACGGGACACTGCCCCAGGCCCTGTCCGAATGTTTGTCTGACTACTGCGAGTTACCGTGTCCAGAATAATTAACTGAAAATCGAAGGTTACTGCATCCACCCGTTGCTGAAGGAGGGCTCAGTGTTGTCGCTCAAGGGTGATAAAGTTCAGTAGATGATAGCTAGAGCACTACTGAGCTCGCGCAATCTTTGCCCTGGCCTGTTCCACCGTCTCGAGGGAGGAGCTAGTGTCGTGCAACCCACCATCGTGCCCATAGAAGTAGATTACGTACTCTATGTATTTCTTCTCTCCTGCCCTTCTGACTGCGAACTCTCTTTGAGTTTGTCTATGAATTTCCATTTTCTGGCAGGCTTGTTCCTCCCAGTTTTCATGTCCTCTCAGAACAGACTCACCTTTCACTACGAAGATCTCTCCCTCCTTCATGACCTCTCTCACACTCAGGCCAAATGGTAAATTTTACAGCCAGGAACAAATCACCACTCCCAAGCCTGGGGTACAAGCCTGAAGTGGGTTAAATGTTATGCCCGGAACTACAGGCCAGGAATAACTCTGTCATCTGCCAAAACAGGATACTAGCGCGGCGCTAGTTAGAGCAAAAGGGAAAACCGTTGGGCTACTATTTTATGTATTGGTTTCCTACGCCAACCATGCCGTGCACTAGGAGCGGACCTCGTTTCCTGTACTGTAGCAATAGGCCTTGCTAGGACCCAAAGTAACACCTACTCAAATCAGGCTCCATTAGCATCTAGCACTACGTGCTTGAGCATAAATGTTTAACAGGCCTGGCTCGTAAACTCCGTAAGCCTTTTAGTAAGCAGGGTAGGGCTCGGTCTACTGTTTAGCTTATACGATTCGTCATGGCTCAAGCAAAACGTCAACTAAATTTTCATCGACCCTTAAAGCAATAGCTTCAGTGAAGCTTCAGGAGTAGCCCGCTGTCAAGGTAGGCAGTCAGCTGGAGTAATCAACGACTCTGAGATCTAGTCAATTGTTCTACTAGGCAAGCTGAGTTCCGCAGCTTTGTATCCGGATGAGAAGACACCCCACCTCCTCTGAATAGAGTGCCCCGTCCAGTTGCTTTGGAGCATTTTGTACCAACATCAGATACAGATCGTAATGTATTGGGGACTGTTGACGATGACCCCGACTAACATATGGGATTGGAAATTTTTGCTTCCCCGACTTGTGACACAGGTGACCATTTTTCGAACCACTGAGCACAATGAACGTGACTGATGATTGATAATTTAGGCACATACCACATCAGACACTGAGGATGAGGACACACATGGAAAGAATTTTCCTGGTCTGTTGCTTTCTGAGCAATCACGCCACAGAGAAAACGAACTTTACAGACTCGTCCCTAGCAACTTCACGTTTTCCTTGACTAAAGCAATAAGCTAGAGGGCACACGAGGCGAGCTCCAACTAATCACCATCAAGCAAAAACTTTGCGAGAATATAAGAGATTTTCCTCAGAGAAGCTTTCCTCTTTCCCATCTATTCATGGAAGATAAAACCATAACGAGTAACTGGAGAATCGTCGCTGCATTTTTCCCCGTGACAGACAAGCCTACTAGATGAATTGAGCATGAATCTAGACATTCATACAACTTCGGATCAGCGTTGTCATCGCGCTTATCATTAAGTAATGACAAGTGCTTGTTCATTCCTTCTAGTACACGCTGGTTCAGAAGGCTGCATGCATAGTCTGTCATCAATCACTGAACAAATCTTTGTTGATCACTCGGTTATGTTCAAGCAAGTGAGCACATGTATGATCACCTGCTTGCTTACTCGTGTGATCTCACAGGGTTAGAAAGAACTGTTTTCGTGACCTGTCCCCTTTGAGATTTGAGTCTGCTACCAAAATGAAAGAACCCAGTCAGACGCTGAAATATCGCAACCATAATCAGAAGTGTGGTACAAAGCAGGACTCTTTCAGTCCTTACAGGTTGCATTAACGCTGCATGGGTTTTACGAAGTTCTCACATACGAGATGCCTTACCCGTAACACGTGCCTTATCGTCACGGATTTGTCCAACTACCCGCAAATGTCACCATGCTTCGGCTGTTGAGTCTAATCCGTCATACATCTTACTTTCATATCTCACGGCCTCCCAGAACAAAATTCCGTATTACTTGATAGATTTCCCTTCCATTAATGATTTACATATGCCACTGTCTTATCATCTCTGCTTCCGTCAAGATCGAGCTCTGTCCAATGAACAATTTGAAGTTAAACGCTCTGACATTCAACCCCTCCTTTTTCATTAGAGTATCGAGCCGAAGCCTCATTTAGCAGGGAGGAGAGAAACAACAAACATCGACTGACGTAGTTCACCAGATCTGTCGAAGAGAGGCAAGCCCCACTCGGATTAGTTTAACCAACCCTTCTCCCAACAGTGAGAGGGCAAGACTAACGCACATTGGATCGCATCATGATGATCTACATGCTTGAACGCCATTGGTACTCATCAGGATAACCAGCATGTAAGAATGTGACTGATGCGTACTAGCAAAATCTACAGAGATCAATACGCATGAGCATACATGGTTTTTGAGCAAGAACACTTCCTAGCTTCATTAACAATTAAACCAGGAACAATCGTCGCCATAGCAGTGTTATCTAGTGAGTCGCCTCGTCAGACACCCTAGGTCTGACCATTCCTCCTCTCGCTTGCTCGTCTAGCTTATCAGGTTCCTCACTTCTTTCGACCCTCGCTTTCAATTTCCCAACCGTACTCTTAGCAGACCCACGTTCTACTCGATTGCATGGAAGACAGATGTCATCAGCTGCGCTGTATGCACACTAGCCCAACTCCCAATCTCTCTCACCTCTTCGTTCTCCTTCCCGCTCAACACGTGTCCTTTCTTGTGTTGATCTACGAACGAGCCGATTAATGACCCACTGAATACGGTTCTAGCAACTGTTCTGGAGGCGCACTCAAGTTGAGCCTCACTACGCTGGTCATATTCGAAGTGAGCCAAAACTGATCAGTTGAAAATGCGTAGGTGTGTCAGATCGTGCTGAACCTAGCCACCCTCTGGATGCACAGCGCTGACTATCTCTCTTTCCCACTTGCTTGCTCCGGATCCCGTGTAGCTCGCAGGTCTGTAACCTCCCCCCTCTCGGCCAAGCAACCTCCAAGAGCCGCACGTGGTCTAAAACCAGGCCCTTCTTGGAGAAACGTGTGAAGAGATACGGAGACCAGTCCCTCCGGCGAACGCACAAGAAGTCACTTCGCGGCTCATCAGCCACAAGGTGCCCTGAGCGAGCATGAAGACAACAGTAGAAGTCAACCGTATCTAGCAAGATTACGCACGCTTATCTGCATCGCCCCTCTCGTTGACTTCCCTCCCTTCTCCCGGTGCATCCACCCGTCGCCCACGTCTCTCTTTCACCTCTCATTGACCGCCTTCTTGCTGTTGCAACCCCCCTGCGTTACTCACGTCTCTCGAAAACCTCCGTGCGCGTATGTCCTCTCTCCTCGGCTAATCACGCATGCAGTGGTCCGGTTGACATCAACATCCCCGCGCCCACGTTCAGTTCTCTCCTTTTCGCTGTTGACCCTCTCGCCCCACGTGCGTCGACTCGTCTCACACCTGTCTCTTCCCCTTGCTCTGTTTCTCCCCAGCCCCGCGGCCTTTGGGCGTCGGCTGTCACGAACTGGCCTCCGGCCCAGTCTCCACGTCTCGAGCCAGCGGGTGGTTCCTACCAACCTGGCCTGGCCTATTCCAGGACTGCAAGTTGGTCTCCCGATCTGCATCACTCATCTCACTTTCCCCACCCGAATCCCTGTCCTAGTGGACCTGTTCCAGGTCCGCTGTGTCCATCGAAGTTTCTGTCTCTTGATAGGTCACCGTTATCCGTAGTGCCCGGTCTCTCGCCTCCGAAATTGCATCTTGCAGCTTCGGGTTGGTCCGCATCTCTCCCTCTCTCTCTCCTTCCGCGCTGATCTTCAGCACCACCTCATCTCCACCATCGTAATTAAGTATAACGGTGATCCAGGGCCCTTCCCCGGACGTGGGTTTCCACCGGGCCTGGTGGTACCAGTACCCGGGCCTATACCCACGCAGCGCCATAGCTGCCCTTTTCTCTATAGACCGCGTCTGACCGGCAAACAGCACAGTGCAAAATCACCAACCTCCGATGGCACACCTCCCTACAGCATAGACAGCGTGCTACCGGGTGGCTCGCAGCGGGTGATATCCCGACTCACTCTCCTTTCTTATAAGGCTTTCCTCTGCGTTCTAAACAAGGGACTTTGATTAGTCCTTTTCAGACTCTACCGTTTTTCAAGAATTTTAAAACAATGGATTAATAATTAACTTTTAAAAACTAATACTCAAGCCCAGAACCCAACGGCTGATCACGCATAAAACTCACACTTGTCAGTCCCAGACCCTAGCAATATGACTGCAGGTTTGGCGCTGTAGTCCCGTAACGGGTACTAGAAGTCACTTCTCCGGTTTCAAATTGCAGCGCAGGCCCATCTTCATCGGGTACCCATGTTCGATGGCAAGGAGGGGGCTTATGACCCTTCTGAGGATGATAAACCTCCTACCAATGCGGTCGCGGGTTGCCCTCCCCTTCTTTTGGAACCTAACCACACGGCGTCAGTTCGGAGTTCACCCGCTGATTGCATGCAAGGCAGGCCAACTTTGGCCATGGGCCGCTGGCTCGAAAATCGAACCGTTGGCCTCCCGCGAAAAGACAGGCCAACAGACAAAATTCGAAAATAGAAAATCTAAGCAAAAATAACAGAAATAGTAATAAAAACAATAATAATAATAAAATAATAATAATCGCAGGGAAAAGAAAAAGGAAATAAAGGGCAGCGTTCCAGAATCTCTCTGCGCAGCAACATCGCGCGAATCGCAACCCACGTTCACACATGAGTATGAAAACCCAACTTTCAGCCTTTGCCATTTTCCCCTTCCTTTTCCCTCTTTCCTATTTTTTTTTTCTTTTAGCCCTCACTGTATCTGCCTTTTAACCTAGCCATCGGGGCCCACACGATTCAGGCTAACAGGTTTGGCACAAACAACTTACGAGAGGCCGGTAAGGCTCAGATCATAGGACCGCAGTTGCAGTCTGAAAAACCCGAATCGGCGGCCTTCCCTATGAAGTGACAGATCGACGGCCGGAGAACTGGAAATGGGGGAACTAAATAATAATAATAATAATAATAATAATAATAATAGCGGAAAGAAAAGGTGGCGCTTCAAATTTCTTTCGCACCACAGCTCCGCCCGAATAGCGATGCAAGTCCACGCACAAGCCCAAACCGGATTTTCATCCTTACCTCTCTTTCTTTCCCTTTCACACTTTCACTTCTGTATCTGCCTTGCAGTACAGCTGCTGGGGTCCTACCGAGCGGAACCTAGACGCGCAAACCCGGTACAGGTGATATTCGAACGGTTGGGCCCGCCTAGACTGCAACACCACCGCTCGAGTTCGAAGCCCAGTCCTGTCGGCCTCCCCACGAAACGACAGGCCAATCAAGGAAGGCAAAAAGGGAATAATGATAACAATAATTAGTTAAAATTAACAAAAAAAAGTTAGACGTAACGATAACTGGGGTTCGGAGGCCATCAGATTTCCCCCGAACTAAAGCTAGTAGTCCAACCACATTAATTAGACCTTTGATTTTCTATTTTCCTTCTCTTGTTGCTTTTTGTTTAGCTTTTTGTTTTTCTGACTGCTGTCAGTGTCATGCACCTAACCCGTAACCCTGCAGAGGGACGCTCGGCGCGCGGTTGAAATGACTGAGCCTGCCCTCTCACTTCCGCGTCCCAGGGCTAACCCGGCGGCTACCACGGTCACAGGCCGGTTGTGCTCTGCTGTACAGCAGGGCGCCGAGCTTGCGTGGACCAATGGAAGTCCTGTGGCGCACCCCTTTTGTTGAGGGCAACATCATTGGGACTGGTCCGCGCCGAGGTACAGCCTGGATACCAAGAACAGCAGGGGTCCAAGATACATCTATAGGCCGGAACATCAGAGTGAGTGCCAAGCAGGGATTTGGCACACGGAGGAGGGCCGGGATACCGCGCCCTCCGACACCGCGACAGATGCAACAGTGGATGCCAATGCATCAGATGCCGCGGTCGTGCCGCGGGTAGATGCAAGAGTAGGTCCCGCTGGACTCGAAGCTTTGGCCGCGGCATTCGTGAACATAGGATGCAAGCCAGCCGAAGTGCCCGGGTTTCTACCCCATGTACTACCGTCGACGAACTGACATGTGCCGAGCTCATCAAAGACACCACCACGCACCGACGGAGAAAGCGTCTGGCGCTCCAACGATGCAGTGGTAGGTCTAGTGCCCCCGCCCACGGCAGATGCAACAGCGGATGCCAATGCATCAGATGCCGCTGGCGGTGGTCTCGTTGCCGCTACCACCAGCATCGCGGTCCCTCCATGGACGGCTGGTGGGAGTACTCCTGCCGATGCTGCTCCCGCCGCAGGTGGCACAACCGGTGCGCCGCCTGCACCGCGAGACGATGTGTCAACCAGTCGTGGCCCACCATCAGGCGACCGGCGAGGCTCCGAGTCCACTGGGAATGAAAGCGCCGGCCACTGGAAGCACGGGTGACCGGGAGGAAGCCTCTTCAACTCCTTAATCGAGGCAATGAACTCTTTCAGACACTTGTCCATGTTCTTCCCCCAGATGGTGTAATACACGGCCGGAGTCCCTGCCTGGCATCTGAATTCCTTGCTCTTGAAGAAATGCTCCTTCGCTTCTGTACTTCCCCCACAAATAGATTTCCCACACAATCTGCACACACATCGACAACCACTCTTCCTCCCCACCGCCGTATCACCGTGCAAGTATCGGCCACGTGCAACAAAATACCACACGGGGTCGTCGCGCTTCGCATCAATAATCGGTTCAATCTTGAATGGAGAGTCGAATGTCTTAGTGTTGTGTCCCTTTCTAGACCCAGTTTCGTTTGTTGTCGTGGCTGTGTCGGGGTCAACATGCTCTTTACCACTCCGTCGCGTCATGATGTCAGAACCGCAAAATATGACAGGATGCGGTCACGAAGCGTGCTTGCGTCACAAATGGCTTTAGTGAACCTCAACGGATGAACCGACGGTGAAGCAGCGGAACTGGATGACAAGGACAAAACATGAAACGACAATGGCAAAACAAAGAACGATAAAAACAAAACAACCAACCAAGGTCGGATCCCACATTTTCCATACCTTCACTTTCTGGCCCTCAAACCCACCTATGTGCCTTAACGCCCCTACTACACCCCCACCCACATTAACCAATGCATCCCCATAGGAGCACCACTTTTCAATAGGATAAAAAAGAAAAAAAAACAGTTCACCATTTACCGCATTTCCACATCATTCATTTGCTAGAAACCCAAACCACCTATGTGTCGTACCGCCCCTAGAACACCCCCAGGGCCCCTACCCACACTAAGCAATGCATCCCCGAAAACCTCCAAATCTTTTCAATTAGAAAAAAGAAAAAATGCAAAAAAAACAGTTAACACCCACCTATGTGGTAGGCCAGACATAGGCTGTCAGGTGGGCAAGCAGCTCAGAGTGCTGTGTAGTGCTGCCTGCCTCCATCACAAATGCATTTCGTAAATCAAACAGATAAAATGTTCAGGGACATTGGACCCACTTTCCAGCAGGTGCTGCTCCCCACCAATAGATGGAGCCTCCCGGGGATTGCTAGTGGTGTCTGCTCTTATCAGCACCCCTAGCAATCTACTGGGTTGTTTTGTTATA
>BFEA01000313.1:1218236-1228707 GCA_003427395.1 Chara braunii | reverse complement strand
CAGGTCTACAGATCGAACCCCTACAACCTACAGACCCTACGACAACCTACCAACTGTTACGATTACACAGGTCACGGGTTCAACTCTCGGGGTCGACACAGGTAATGTACACAGGTTAGGTAAAGTCTAGGGATCGAGCCCTGGGATCTGCATTCGCTACTGCTAGCAGGTGAACACCATTTCAGTCTTCTTATGATTGGTTGTTTGGAGTATCTTCAGAGAGTGAGAAACACTCAGTGTTGTCTCCACACCTGTGCATGGTTGTTTTCCTCTGCCTACTCTGTCTGTGTGCAGTGTGTACTCTGTCTCCTTTCCCCTTCTTCTTATGCATGTATGGGCATGTATGGGATTGTCTGAGTGCGAGTGTTGATTGAAATCGGCAGACAACCAAATTCATAACAGAAGAGGTCCTGAGACAACCTCTCTTCTGCAACCCTTGGATCACTGACCCTAGTGGAGGGACATGGGCACTACGCACAAAAGACCGAAGATGGCTGTCCTGGGTGGAAAAGGCGTGTGGCCGGTGAAACACATCTGGGCAGAGGACAAAGGATGATGGGCTACCGAACAGGAGCTACGAAATGTCTTAAAAGGTCGTTGGCCCACTTCCTCCTCGGGCGATATCTCCCAACTCGCCACATCAGCAATCGGTTCCTCCCTGACGATCTCCGACAATAGGCAGGTTACAGCAGGGCGCCCATCCTCCAGCCACGTCAGCAGCGGGTAAGGAGAATGGTGCAGTTCCTTCCGCTGAAGATGATCAGCAAAGCACAGTGTCGACGCGATCAACCAGGTAAGCTTCCCTGCAACTATCAAATCAATCTCACAGCCCTGATCCTCCTCCTCCTCGCCCACACTCCATCAATGTCGGAATCAGTGTGGACACAGCCACATCAGCATAATCACTCACAAGGCTGGCACCACAGACAGAGAATGGCGCCGGCATAAAGCTTCAGCAGTCTCACGTTGTCGCACCAGCGTCAAGCCAGCGTCCAGCAGCACACACAAGACTGAATGATCTTTGGCATGGGCTGGGTCAACTTATAATGTTGACTCACGTTGACCAGCCTCTGGTCTTCTGGATCCGACGGCGCAGATTGGTCGTCAGCCAATGGCCTGGATTGCATACAGTTGCAGATTTCCCATGTGTCCCACTCGGACCAGATTCTCCTGGATACCTGCAGACAACCAAAGATGTGTATCCGATCTATGGCCGAGGCTGGAAACGGATTGACTTTGACTCCTGGGCCTGAATTCCCGAGCTGGCGTTGACTGTTGACTTTCCTAGGGTCAACTGTCTTCCGTAGGGCCTTTGAAGGCCAGTTTTGACCTTGTCTTGGGTACCCCACACCATCAGACTTTTGTTCAGGCATTTCCACGACTTGGGCGTGACTTTTGACCCCCGTTTCAGGCCTTTGACCAAAAGTGACGACCCGCAGCCCATGGCTGATGCAGATTTGAGTTGAGTTAGTGCAATATGCCGGGATCGCAATCAAAGGAAACTGAATAAAAACGGACTCAGAAGTTGTGAGATCAGACAGAATGCACACATGCTGGTGAAATCAGAGTTGTCTTTGACTTCACTTTCAGCATGCATACATGCAGGTGCCGATGGCAGACAACGTTCTCAAAGTAGGATCAGCAACAAGGGTGAGATGGCGCAGTGCGCCTGCACAGAAAACTCAGCGATATGGCCTTCAGCCAAGGACTCAGCTCAAGTCAACTTGTCACATCTTGCAGCTATGGCGTCTGAGCGCCAGTCTGAATTCCCACCTGCACACTGTATCCACCATCAGACACGCTGACACTCACTAGCACACACGTACACACACACTAGGATCTACCCTGAATGCCCACGCATGTACAAACTACTGACTCTGTCCCACTGGCGGCTATGGCCGCTCGCCCTCTTCCACCTTCGGGCTTCTTGCTGTTACATGCCCAGTTGGGCGATGTACATAATAACCCGAGGATCTGCAATGTGATAAAAAGGACTGCATGGACAATGCAGTGCAAGTGAAATCTCAACAAGCAGTGTACATTCTGATACATACAAAAATGGTGCTTTATAGCGCAGTGGAAGACTTAGACACAAGTCCTGACCTGACCGGAACTGACCTCTATCACGTAGTGTAAGACAGCGGAGCAGAATGCTAGAATATCAATGACTAGCCCAATCAATGTTGCGACGCAGACCAAACATACATCATCCTCATCACAAAGTGTGAAGGGGCCTGGCGCTACACACAGGAAGGATGCGCCAGGTCCAAATCATGCACAGACGAAGAGGAGGGGAACAGACGAAGAAGAGGGGGGAGAGATGGGAATGTCGTCAACACCAAGTCTTTGTTAGAAGTCCCAAATAATCCCTCGTCAAAATGTCTGAAGCCCAATATCGAGTCTGGATCCAAATGTCACCAAGCCCGCTCTCTCATCATCTGCTGATGCAGTGAAGTCAGGTAGCGAGAGGGTGAGAGGGAGATGGTGGACTGAGAAGAGGAAGAAGAAGAACTCTCTCTCTCTCATGTGCCAGTTACTAACCTGTGAAGATGGCGCTGTGCTGCAGGTACCTCGAAGGCGAAGCTGGAGCTATGGTGCTGCAGGTAAGTATCCCTGGCCTCCGCCCAATCTCTCTCTCGCTAGTACTACTCTAGCTCCTAAAAGCGCCCAGCGCTGAAGACTACTGCTAACGCTACTAGCACCCAGCGCTGAAGACTACTGCTAGCGCTACTACTACTACTGCAGCGCTCCTCTAGAGTGCTGCTGCTGAATCCTGAAGACTACCTCCTGCCTCCTGAACTGCACGTGAAGTGCCTGGGAAGTACCTAGGAACTACCTACCGGCCTGCAGGGCGGGCCAGTCCTACATAGTGCTGGCCCGTCCAGGAGGCTGTACGTGCCCGGTTGGGTGATGTACGTAATAACCGAGGATCCGCAATGTGATAAAAAGGACTGAATGGACAATGCAGTGCAAGTGAAATCTCAACAAGCAGTGTACATTCTGATACATACAAAACGGTGCTTTATAGCGCAGGGAATCCTTAGATACAAGTCCTGACCTGACCGAGACTGACCTCTATCACGTAGTGCAAGATAGTGTAGCAGAACGCTAGAGTATCAATGACTAGCCCAATCAATATTGCAACGCAGACTAAACATACATCATTCTCATCACAAGGTGTGAGGAGACCTGGCGCTATACATAGGAAGAAGGCGCCAGGCCCTGATCATCCACAGACGAAGAGGAGGGGAACAGACGAAGAAGAGGGGGAGAGATGGGAATGTCGTCAACACCAAGTCTTTGTCACAAGTCCCAAATAATCCCTCGTCAAAATGTCTGAAGCGCAAATGTCGAGTCTGGATCCAAATGTCACCAAGCTCTCTCTTTCTCTCGTAGTCTGCTGATGCAGTGAAGTCAGGTAGCAAGAGGGTGAGAGGGAGATGGTGGACTGAGAAGAGGAAGAAGAAGAACTCTCTCTCTCTCATATGCCAGGTACTAACCTGTGAAGATGGCGCTGTGCTGCAGGTACCTCGAAGGCGAAGCTGGAGCTATGGCGCTGCAGGTGAGCATCCCTGGCCTCCGCCCGATCTCTCTCTCTCTAGTACTACTCTAGCTCCTACGGCGCCCAACGCTGAACACTACTGCTAACGCTACTAGCGCCCAGTGCTGCAGACTACTGCTAGCGCTACAACTACTCCTGCAGCGCTCCTCCCGAGTGCTGCTGCCGAATCCTGAAGACTACCTCCTGCCTCCTAAACTGCACGTGAAGTGCCTGGGAAGTACCTAGGAACTACCTACCGGCCTGCAGGGCCGGCCGTCCTAATTAGTGCTGGCCCGTCCAGGAGGCTGCTCTTGCCAATGCCGAAACGTGCCAGACCCTGGCGTTGAAGCTCAACCAGGGGTTGTCTTGAAAACAGGCCTGAAATGGCCTGTGCTAAAAACCCCTGGTTTGTTGCCTGAGTCTCAGGGCGGGTCGGACTGATGAGGGCCTGAAAACGGCCCTCAGTTTCAGGCTGAAAATACTCAGGGTCGGAAAGGCCCTGATTTAGACTGAAACCACACAGGGCCTGTAGGCCCTTGTTTTCAGGCTTTTGGCCTGAAAACGTCACGGGCCTGAAAGGGGGCCCGTGCAACCTGTTGCAAGCGCAGCATGTAACACACCCCCCTCCTTATGAAGTCAAGCCGGGGTGAGGGCGAAGCTGACAATCTGAAGTTGGAACGTGGATGCGGGTGCGACGTGGAGCCGAAGATACCGGCTTGCCTTGCATCTTGCGTTCGTAGCGTGCGAGAACATCCGGAGTTGTTGCTTGGAGTTCCGCACGGGTCAACCAACGGTCAACTCTGTGCCTGCAGTACACAAAGTGTACCAAGTACTCGGTTGGCCTATTGCCGTAGCGCCGCTGGGAGATGATGTTGCCGACCTCTTGAAAACCGTCCATAGAGGGTGGGTCTTGCGATCGTTGCTCGGGAAAATCGTCATGGTCCACTGGTGTGTAAAGAGTCAGCTTGGAGCAATGAAAGACCGGGTCGACGGGCAAGTGGGCGGGCACCTGGATAGTGAAGGAAGGTCCCTCGGGTGCATCCCCAGCGGGTGCCACGATCGGCCAGGGCCCCATCCATTTCGGAAGGAGCTTGCGAGAGATATCTTGTTCAAGGCTGAATTCCGCGACGGAAACCCAAACGAGATCGCCGACGCGGAATGGGCAAGGAAGACGCTGGCGATTGGCCTGTTGGCTCATGCGTTGTTGCGTCTTGGCCATCTGGTCGCGTGCCTTGACAAGTAGCTCCTGCATCCGACGCAAGAAAAGAAGATGGTCGTCGCTCTCGGCCGTTCGTGGAATGATTGTGTCGAACGACGAAGTGACCGGCGAGTCGTGCTCGAACTCGAAGGGCGACATAATGATAGTCGGGTGGATGGACGAGTTGTATGCCAACTCGACATCCGGCAGCCGCTCAACCCAATCCTTTTGGTCGGGACGTATGAGAGTGCGAAGGAGAACCTCTGCGGTCTGATGCGCCCTCTCCGTTTGGCCATCGGTTTGGGGGTGGAGGGCCGAACTTGGCTTGAGAGATGAGCCCCATCGTTTGATGAGCGCCAACCAAAAATCGGACATGAACCGAGTGTCGCGGTCACAGACGATTTCCTTGGGGTGACACTTGGTTCGAATCCAACCGGGGTAAAGAACCTTGGCCAACTCCGGTGCCTTGGCATGATAGCGGTAAGGCAAAAACATGGCAAACTTGGTGAGTCGGTCGACCACGGTGAGAATCCCATCCACACCGATCTTGTGCTTGGGGAACGGCCCAGTAATGTCCATGGCAATCGCTTCCCTTCGGCGCAAGGGGACCGGTAGCGGTCGCAACTCGCCGTACGGACGATGGTTGCGGGATTTGCAGCGTCGGCAAACCTCGCATGACTCGCAATAGCGTGTGACGTCGTCGAGAAGGTCGGACCAACAAAATTGCTCGCAAAGTCGACCAATCGTGCGATTGACTCCAAAGTGTTCGGTGGCGGGAGCATCGTGGAACTCGCCAAGAAGCCGTGTACGCAAGTGAGAGTCACTCGATACGCGAAGAAGGTCCTTCCCCCGCGTGTGGACAAGCAAGTACCCCTCTTGGATCGGGTAGTGAGAAGGCGCCGGATTAGGAGAGGAGCAATTCGTGTACTTGTCACGAAACTCGAGGTCGGCTTGGTAGCCGCGGATGAGACTGTCCCGCAGGTCGTCGCCGATCTCAAAGGTCGAGTAGACTGCGGTACAATGATCCGAACGTCGTGAAAGAGCATCCGCAAAACGGTTTGACTTCCCCGGAATATGATCGGGAAAAAAGTCAAATTGATCGATGAAAGCCATCCATCGGGCGATGGTGCTATTGGCGGTGTCTTGGGTCTTGTAGAAGACCAACAGATTGTTGTCCGTTACCCATCGAAATTGGCTTCGACCAAGGAGGAAGTGCCGCCACCGCTTGAGCGCGTGGATGAAGGCTAGGAGCTCCTTTTTGCATGCATCGTCAATGGAGTGCACGACGGGCACTTTCTTGCTGAAGTACTCGACCGGGTGCCAGTCCATTCCATCGTGTTGCTCGAGGACGGCACCAATGCCATAGCTGGATGCATCCGTAGTGACGCGCGTTGACAATAGTGGGTCGTATATGTGCAAGACCTCCGCAGATAATAGCGCCACTTTGAGAGCCAAAAATGATTCCCGCGCATCCTCCCCGAAGTCAAACGGCCGATCCTCGCATTGAAGCTTGGACAAGTGGGCCGCAATCTTTGAGGATTCCTTGATAAAACATTGGTAGTAGCCGGCAAGGCCAAGGAACGAACGGACATCCGTGACGTTCCGCGGACGCGGCCACTCTTGGATGGCTTGCATCTTGTCCGATAGCGGACTGATGCCCTCCGGTGTGATAAAATGGCCCAAGTATTCCAGCTCTTGCCGGACAAATTCGCACTTGTCGCGGTTGGCCTTGTACTTGGCGCGGCGGAGTGTCTCCAACACTCGTTGAAGGTGCACAAGATGATCCTCCAATGACCGGCTATAGACGAGAATGTCGTCTACGTAGACCAGCATGAACCGGTCCAACATCATACGAAAGTCGTTGGTCATTGCCGCTTGAAATGTCGTCGGGGCGTTGGTGAGGCCAAAAGGCATGACCACCCACTCAAAATGCTCGTACCACGTCTTGAACACGGATTTGTAGCGATCGTTCGGCCGGATCGAAATCCGATGGTATCCCAACTTAGAAAAATACTTTGCGCCGCCCAATCGCTCAAGAAGATCGTCGATTCGGGGAAGAGGCCCCATATTCTTGACGGTTTGCGCGTTGAGCTTGCGGTAGTCAATGCACAATCGTAGATCTTTGTTCTTCTTCCGTACGAAGAGAACTCGAGCTCCGTATGGAGAGTTACTAGGGCGAATCCAGCCCTTGTCCAACAAATCATCGAGTTGCGCGTGGAGGACCGTAAGCTCCTCCTCGCTCATGCGATAAATGCAACCTTTCGGCGGCACGGCACCGACCTCGAGAATGATCTCGTGAGAGATCGGCCGATCCGGCACCACACCGGTAGGTGACTCGAAGATGTCGACAAACTCGTCAAGCAACCGCACCACATGGGGGTCCGAAGACAAGTCCGTGGGTGAAGAGTCGGCTACCGCGACGGTCCGTAGGAAGCATAGGTCGATTTCGTCGGGCTGATCGTAAGCACAAGTAGCCCGAAATGATTTGGTCGTCACCACTTGGCACCGAATCGAAGGGTGCGGAAGAGGAATAGTACACGACACTTCAGCACCGAGGGTGTCACGAACGGTAAGAGTCCGCCGGTGGAAGTTGACCGTGTAAAGTTTACATAGCATTTCCAATACTACACCATCGACCACTCGGACATCTTTCCATTCGGACATTTTGGGAACTTTAAATTTCTTATCAGACTCATAAAAAATTACCGGTACGGCCTCGATGTAGCGGTCGATAAGCTGCTGCGTCCTTCCGTCTGCCAACTTGATCGCCGTCGGGTTTGCCTTCCTTCGAACTTGTGCGCCAAGGCCAACCTTTTGCATAAAGGCTTGGCTCATAAAATTGTGAGACGCGCCGCTATCCAACAAAGCGCTGCAGGACGCTTGCCCAACTTGGATGCGGACATAGAGGAGCGGTGCGTTGTTGTCATCGTACCGCTGCTTGTGAAACTCGCGGGCCACCTTGGTAACATACGCAAGGATGTCCCCCACCGCGACTTCGTCATCCGTCGGCGAAGTTGGTGGTGCATAGAAGGATAAGTACGTGTGAAGATGAGCGTATAATGTTGCGCATTGCGGTACCGGCAAGCGGCCCGTGATGGGGAGAGGAAGCCATGCGAAATCCTCGGACATGAGCGGGTCCAATACCTCTATGTTGAACTTACGCGCGCCGAATCCCGTGAAGAACCACTTAAAGACGATAAGTTACCGTTGTCAAACGGAGAAGATGCCGCACACACGTCTTGTCCTTGAGCATGAGTACCCAACGTAGGAACGAGTCTGGCAGCATAGTCCTCAAAAGAATAAAGAAGAGGAGGACTATCAACTTCCGCATGTGCCTCGGAACGAAGGGCGGTCACCCACGAAGTGATCGGTTTCGAAGGCGTCGAGAGTGTCGTCGAGTCACTCCTGGCGGTGCTTAGTTTCCCGATTTGCCCTTGCCTTTCGACTGGCAGGCCATTGTGTCGTGGAGATCGTTGTTACACCACAGACAATAGCGGAATCTCGTGCGTGCCTCGTATGCTTGCTCGGAGAGATCGTAATGGGACCATGGGGTTGGAGCTGTTGCGCCGGGCCCAGGGCTAGATGCGGTGTTTGTCTTTGCCTTGCAGCGTCCTCGGCCTCTGCCGGGGCGGCCACCTTCCCGGGGGGCTACGAGTCTGTCCCCTTCATTGGCAAACACGACCTCGCTAGTTTGGTCGTTTGGCGTTGGCGCCGCGACCACGACCACTTTCGGTCGATGCTGATCTCTGCTCAGGCCTGGCGCAGACGAACGCTGGGGATTCCTGGTCTCCTTGTTCATGGCAATAATTTGCGCGGCCTTGTCGAAGAGTTTTGCTGGTGTCGTCAGGGTGTCCTCGACGTGAGTCAAGGCATTGCCCAACGCCGGACAAGACCTCGAGATGAAGTAGTGTTTGATGGCTTTGAAGCCCATTTGGATGTCTGGGACAGATGTCAAGCGTTGGTACTCGGGAATCCAATCAATACTCGGCAGTGTGCCTTGTTCGAAGACCATCAGCTTGTCCATTGCCTTGATCTCCGGCGGCTCTACTTGGAACCGCTTATGACACACCGCCTTTAGATCCCCCAAGCTGATCTTGGTATGTAAGTCGGCAGTCACCACTTCATAGTTGGATACGAGATTGTCCGGCCATGCTTGGCACGCACCCCCCAAGCGGGAGTATAAGTATGCGTGATGCTTGTGCTCGCTGACGTAGTGTACTTGCAACGTGAGCTCGAACTTGCGGAACCATGGAATCGGGCCGTCTTCGTCGAGTCGCATAAGATCTGTTGCCCATCGAACTTTGGAGTTGTCTCGTGCGGTTTCGAGCTCGAGTGGTTGGTGGCAGTACAGATCCGCTGCTCCAACTGTTGCGTTGTGGTTTGCTGTAACTGCACGCTGTCCTTGAGGGATCCGACGTCAATCTCCAATGCCTCGAGGCGATTGGAGGTGTTGGAAGAGTTGGCAATGGGGGCGGCGACGGTTTATTCCAGCTGCTGGAGGCAGCTGGTGAGTTGATCAAACACCTGATTGTGTGTCTGAACCGCGTCGCCGAGGTTGTGAATGTCCTCCTGTTGTGCAATGCACGTGGCCAGGAGGTTTGTGAGATGGGAGAGGAGTAGAGCGATCTTGTTTCCACTCTCTTCCAGCTTCCCATTCTCAGCCTCGGCCCGCGAGTCCGCTGCCATTGTGAGCAAAGCTCGCTCTCCGCTGAATATCTTCTCGCGTCGTTGAAGTCGTTCTTCATCAGCAGCCTTTGCTGCTGCCTCGTCTTGCTGGCGCTGCTGTTCAATTGCCAACAGATGTGCCTTCTCGGCGTCCTCTGCCTTCTTCTTTGTTGCAGTTGCTACTGCATCCGACCGTTGCTTGGCTTCGGTAATCAGAAGCAGCATCCGGGCCTGATAGGCCTCGTTCGTTTCCGCGGACATCTGGTCCATAACGGCTGTTTTCGAGCTCGTAAGCATAGACCAGGCTGGGGCCTGCTGACGTGGCACTCCCTGCTGCTGACGTGGCTGCTGACGTGGCCTGCTGACGTGTCCTGCTGACGTGGTCTGCTGACGTGGCAAGTCACCAATGCTGCCGCAGGGGGTACCCGGAGACAGATGGATAAGGTAAGACCAGAGGGGGCAACAACATAGGTGGGGAGGGGTGGGTGGGGATAAATCGCCCAGATAAGGAGCCACTAATAAAAAAAAAAAAGTCTGAACTTTGCAAAAAAAAATTCGAGAAAATAAAAATCCCGAGTTTTGCAAGTTCAGTAGGTCTCCCAACCTCCCATGAAGTGTTGAAGTTGTCAATGAGAGAATTTTTTTTTTTTCGAACTTTCAGACTGCCAATGATTATCAGGTAGTGAAAATCATTGAACTGCGAATAAGAAAAATTCCAAAAAGAAATAACGAGTATTCGGACTTACTCAGATGAGAGTATTCGCAGTTTGGAAAATGGTCCTGCAAGAGGGATTTCCCGTACCGTTTTTGAAAAAAACCTGAGTGAGGACGCCGCCCGGCCGGGCCTGCCCTGCCAGGCTGGGCCCAGACGGTTGGGGGGGCCGCCCAGGTAAACCGGGCAGGACAAAAAACCGCCCATAATTTTTTTTTTTTTTTTTTGAAACCGGGGTCGTTCTGTGCTTGGCGAGAGGACCCCGAATCTGCAATAAAATTTTGGTTTTGGTGGGGGAATGGGGGGGTTGGTCTGGGTGGGGGGTGCTGGGGTTGGGGGGGTGTCTGTGATGGGG
>BFEA01000313.1:1181905-1192258 GCA_003427395.1 Chara braunii | reverse complement strand
CACACACACACACACACACACACACACACACACACACACACACACAGTCCCGTACTAACCTGTGAAGGTGGCGCCTTGTTGCAGGTACATTGAAGACGAAGCTGGAGCTATGGCGCCGCAGGTAAGTCTCCCTGGCCTCCGCCAACCATCTCTCTCGCTCCAATGCTACTCTAGCTCCTAATAGCGCCCAGCTATGAAGACTACTGCTAACGCTACTACTACTACGGCAGCACTCCTCCAGAGTGCTGCTGCCGAATCCTGAAGACTGCCTCCTGCCTCCTGCACGTGAAGTGCCTGAAAAGTCCCTACGAACTGCCTGCAGCCTGCAGGGCGGGCCAGCCTTATATAGTGCTGGCCCATCCAGGAGGCTGCTCTTGCCAATGCCAAAACGTGCCAGACCCTGGCGTTGAAGTTCAACAAAGGTTGTCTTGAAAACAGGCCCAAAATGGCCTGTGCTAAGTTTCAGGGCAGGTCGACTTTATGAGGGCCTGAAAATGGCCCTCGTTTTCAGGCTTTTAGGCTGAAACGACACAGGGCCTGTAGGGCCCTGAATTTTCGTCTGGTCGGGCCCTGCAGGCCCGTGTGGCTGCGCAGTATGCCATACTCCCCCCCCCTTGAAAGCCCGAGCTTACCTGCGAGGGCAAAGCTGCCTGTCGGAGGGCGTGAAGCTTCCTTAGCTAGTCTTCGTTGCTCGTAGTCGGCGTAGATCAGCGGTGTAGATGCTTGCAAATCTGTTGGTGTCCAGAATGTCGAAGGACACGACCTCGCTTGCATGTGGGGCGAAGTACACGGGGACGGAGTCAATGCACTGGTCGATTGACTTGTGCGTATGACCGTCTGCCAATGTGACTTGCGTGGGCTGCGACTTCCTCCGAGCGCGTGGCCGCAGGCCAGCGTGTACCAGAAAATCTTGGCTCATGTGGTTGTCAGTAGCTCCGCAATAGATCAAAGCGCTGCAGGTCGCCTCTCCGATCTGAATGCGTATGTACAACAATGGCGTCGATGTTGTCGTACCATTGTGTCTTGAACTCGCGGTCGATCTTCGCAGCGTAGTTGTGGAGGTTGACAACCTCTACTCCGGTGTCCATCAACGGAGCAGGTACTGCAGTGTGCAAGTAATCCCGCAATTGTGCCATGAGCACGTTGCAATGCGGTTTCGACAATCGACTGGTCGGGGGAAGGGGCATCCATTGGAAGTCCGTGAACGTCAACAGGTCGAGCTCCTCGAGTCTTGACCATGACATCGAATTTTCGGCGAAAGTTGGTGGCGAAGCTGCCGAATCGGTTGTCGATGGTGGCGAAACCGTGCATGCGGTGGATTGTTGCATGTGGAGTGGTTGGTCCAACAGTGGGACCAAGTGGACAATGCAATCCTCGTAAGATTACCGAGGACTTGCGACATGCGCCTCCTCCCCAGATGTGTAGGAGGCCGCTAGCAAGGCGGCCGAATCTGGCGGAGTGAGAGGTGGAGTCGCCTCACCTACCACGCAGTTCAGTTTCACTAGTTGTGGTACTAGCTGTCCATTTCCGGCCGGCGATGCGGTTTTCGCCTTCCCTTTTCCCCGGGAGTTGTTGTTGCTTCACGGCTGGACGGCGGCCACCTGATCTCCCTCACCTGATGCTGAGGTGGCTGCCGGGTCTTCCACAATGTTGTCCGGTTGGACTGCAATGACGAGCTGCAGACGCGGACCAACTCTTCCTTTCTCTACATGGGCTGGCTGCCACGCTGACTTCTCGTGTGCATGCCCAATGATGAACCCGTCATGGTGGCGGGGCCTTGCTGACGTGGGACTGCTGACGTGGCATTGCCGCTGATGTGGCACTGCTGCTGACGTGGCACTGCCGCTGACGTGGCACTGCTGTTGACGTGGCACTGCCGCTGACGTGGCACTGCTGCTGTTACATGCCCGGTTGGGCGATGTACATACAAACCGAGGAGCCGCAAAGGACTGAATGGACAATGCTGTGCAAGTACAATCTCAACTAGCACTGTGCATTCTGATACATACAAATGATGTTGAATAGTGCAGGGAAGATTTAAATACAAGACCTGACCTGACCGGGACTGACCTCACTCACATAGTATCCGATAGCGAAGCAGAATGCTAGACTACTAATGACTAGCCCAATCAATGTTTGAACGCGGACCAAACATACATCGTATCCATCACCAAGTGTGAAGGAGCCTGACGCTGTACCCAGGAAGAAAGCGCCAGGTCCAGACATACACAGGCGAAGAGGAGGGAATCAGACGAAAGGAGGGAGAGAGATGGGAATGTCGTTAACACCAAAAGTCGAGTCTGGATCCGATGTCACCAAGCTCTTTCTCTCTTCTCTCATACTCTGCAGATGCAGTGAAGTCAGATGATGAGAGGGGGCGAAGGAGATGGTGGACCGAGAAGAGGAAGAAGAAGAACTCTCTCTCTCTGTTACGAGCCAGATACTAACCTGTGATGTTGGCGTTGTGCTGCAGGTACCTCGAAGACGAAGCTGGAGCAACGGCGCTGCGGGTAAGTACTCCTGGCCTCCGCCCAATCTCTCTCTCTCTCTAGTACTCTAGCTATGGCGCCCAGCGCTGAAGACTACTGCTAACGCTGTAAGCGCCCAGCGCTGAAGACTAAGGCTAACGCTACTACTACTATTGCTGCAGCGCTCCTCCAGAGTGTTGTGGCCGAATCCTCAAGACTACTGCCTCCTGCCTACCCGTGAAGTACATGGGAAGTCCCTATGTACTTCCTCGGCCTGCCTCCTGGCTGCCTGAAGGGCGAGCCAGGCCGAGGAGGCTGCTCTTGCCAATGCGGAAGTGTGCCAGGGGCTGGCGCTGCAGCAGCTGCTGCAGCTGGCGTGGGAACAGGCCAAAAATAGCTTGTTCCTAAAACCCTGGTTTGGTGCCTGAGTTTCGGGGTAGGTCGGGCTGATGAGGGCCCGAAAATGGCCCTCAGTTTCAGGCTAAAAAGGCTCATGCCGTTTTTAGCCTGAACCGACGCAAGGCCTGTAGGCCCCTGTTTCCAGCTCTACGAGTTGAACAGACACGGGGCCTGTAAGCCCTAAATTTCAGGCTTTCGGCCTAAAAACCAGGCTTTTAGCCTGAAGGACGCAGGGCGTGGGAAATGGCCCTCGTGTGCAGGCGCAGCATGTAACACCCCCCCCCTCCTTATGAAGTCAAGCCGGGGCGAGGGCGAAGCTGACGATCTGAAGGTGGAACCTGGACGCGGGTGCGGCGTGGAGCGAAAGAGACCGGCTTGCCTTGCATCTTGCGTTCGTAGCGTGCGAGAACGTCTGGAGCTGTTTCTTGAAGTTCCGCACGGGTCAACCAACGGTCAACTCGATGTGTGCAGTATGCAAAATGTACCAAGTACTCGGTTGGCCTGTTGCCGTAGCGTCGCTGGGAGATGATGTCGCCGACCTCCTGAAATCCGTCCATAGAGGGTGGGTCTTGCGAACGTCGCCCGGGAAAATCCTCATGATCCGCTGGCGTGTAAAGAGCCAACTTGGAGCAATGAAAGACTAGGTAGACGGGCAAGTGGGCGGGCACCCGAATCGTGAAGGAAGGTCCCTTAGGTGCGTCTCCAGTGGGTGCTACAATCGGCCAAGGCCACATCCATTTCGGAAGGAGCTTGCAAAAGATGTCTTGTTCAAGGTTGAATTCCGCTGCGGAAACCCAACGAGGTCGCCGGCGCGGAATGGACAAGGAAGACGCTGGCGATTGGCCTGCTGGCTCATGCGCTGCTGCGTCTTAGCCATCTGGTCGCGTGCTTTGACAAGAAGCTCTTGCATCCGACGTAAGAAGAGAAGATGGTCGTCGCTCTCGGCCGCTCGTGGAATGATGGTGTCCAACGGGGAAGTGACCGGCGAGCCGTGATCGAATTCGAAGGGCGACATCCCAATAGCCGGGTGGATGGAGGAGTTGTAGGCCAACTCGACATCCGGCAACCGCTCAACCCAATCCCTCAGGTCCGGGCGGATGAGAGTACGAAGGAGAACCTGTGCGGTCTGGTGCGCCCTCTCCGTTTGGCCGTCGGTCTGGGGGTGGCGAGCGGAACTGGGCTTGAGTGAAGAGCCCCATCGCTTGATGAGCGCCAACCAAAAGTCGGACATGAACCGAGTGTCGCGGTCGCAAACGATTTCCTTGGGGTAACCCTTGGTTCGAATCCAACCGGCGTAGAGAACCTCGGCCAATTCCGGTGCCTTGGCATGGTAGCGGCAAGGCAAAAACATGGCGAACTTGGTGAGTCGGTCGACCACCGTGAGAATCCCATCCACTCCGGTCTTGTGCTTGGGGAACGGGTCGGTAATGTCCATGGCAATCGCTTCCCTTCGCCGCAAGGGGACCGGTAGCGTTCGCAACTCGCCGTACGGACGATGATTGCGGGATTTGCAACGTCGGCAAACCTCGCATGACTCACAATAGCGTGTGGCGTCGTCGAGAAGACCGGGCCACCAAAAGCGCTCGCGGAGTCGGCCAATCGTACGATTGACTCCAAAGTGTGCGGTGGCGGGAGCATCGTGGAACTCGCCAAGAAGCCGTGTGCGCAAGTGTAAATCTCGTGGCATACGAAGAAGATCCTTCCCTCACGAGTGAACGAGCAAGTACCCCTCTTGGATCCGATAGTGCGATGGCGCCGGATTAGGAGAGGAGCAATTTGCGTACTTGTCGCAAAACTCGGGGTCGACTTGGTAGCCGCGGATGAAGCTGTCCCGCAAGTCGTCGTCAATCTCAAAGGTCGAGTAGACTACGGTACAATGGTCCGGACGTCGTGAAAGAGCATCCGCAAAACGGTTTGACTTACCCGGAATGTGGTCGGGGAAAAAGTCAAACTGGTCGATGAAGGCCATCCAACGGGCAATGGTGCTATTGACCGTGTCTTGGGTCTTGTAGAAGACCAATGGATTGTTATCCGACCAATGGATTGTTATCCGTTACCCATCGGAGCTGCCGTCGACCAAGAAGAAAATGCCGCCAGCGCTTGACCGCGTGTACGAAGGCCAATAACTCCTTCCGTGCATCGTCAATCGAGTGCACGCCGGGCAGTTTCTTGCTAAAGTACTCGATCGGGTGCCAGTCCACACCGTCATGTTGCTCGAGAACAGCACCAATGCCATAGCCGGACGCATTGGTAGTGACACGTGTTGGCAAAAGCGGATCGTAGATGCGCAACACCTCCGCGGATAGCAATGCGGCTTTGAGAGCCAAGAATGAAGTTCGCGCATGGTCGTCGAAGTCGAATGGCCGGTCCTCGCATTGAAGCTTGGATAAAGGAGCCGCGATCTTCGAATATCCCTTGATGAAGCGTTGATAGTAGCCAGCTAAGCCAAGGAAGGAACGAACGTTTGTGACGGTCTTCGGTTCCGGCCACTCTTTGATGGCTTGAATCTTGTCCGACAACGGACTGATGCCCTCTGGTGTGACAAAATGGCCCAAGTATTCCAGCTCTTGCCGGACAAATTCGCACTTGTTGTGGTTGGCTTTGTGCTTGGCGCGGCGGAGCGTCTCCAACACTCGTCGAGGTGCTCAAGATGATCCTCCAATGTCCGGCTATAGACGAGGATGTCGTCTAAGTAGACTAGTACAAACCGGTCCAGCATCGCACGGAACTCGTTGGTCATTGCCGCTTGAAAGGTTGCCGGGGCATTGGTGAGACCAAACGGCATAACGATCCACTCAAAGTGTCCGTACAACGTCTTGAACGCGGATTTGTAGCAATCTTGCGGGCGTATGGAGATTTGATGGTGACCCGACTTCAAGTCCAACTTTGAAAAAAAAATTGCGGCACCCAAACTCTCGAGAAGGTCGTCAATTCGCGGAAGAGGTTCCGCATTCTTGACGGTTTGTGCGTTGAGCTTGCGGTAGTCGATGCACAAGCGAAGATCCTTGTTCTTCTTCCGTACGAAGAGAACTGGCGCACCATATGGTGAGCTGCTAGGGCGGATCCAGCCCTTGTCCAAAAGATCGTCGAGTTGAGCGCGGAGAACCTCAAGCTCTTCCTCGCTCATGCGATATATGCATCCTTTCGGCGGCACGGCACCGGCCTCGAGAATGATCTCGTGGGAGATTGGCCGATCCGGCACCACACCGGTAGGAGACTCGAAGATGTTGGTGAATTCGTCGAGCAGCCGCACCACTCGGGGGTCCGAAGACAAGTCCGTTGGTGAAGATTCGGTCGTCGCGGCGGCTCGTAGAAAACATAGGCCGATCTCGTGGGTCCGCTCGTAAGCGCAAGTGGCTCGAAAAGACTTGGCCGTTACAACTTGGCACCGGATCGAGGACTGCGGAAGAGGAATGGTACACGGCACCTCGGCGCCGAAGGCGTCGCGAACGGTAAGTGTCCGCTGATGGAAGTTAATCGTGTGATCCGCACTTGCAAGCCAAGGCATGCCCAGAATGATGTCGAAGTCCGTGTCCAAGACGTCAAACGTCACCGGTTCGCATGCATGAGGTGCGAAATAAACTGGCACGGCTTCAATGTAGCTATCGAGGAGTTGTTGCGTCCGACCGTCCGCCAACTTGATCGCCGTCGGGTTTGGCTTTCGTCGAACTTGAGCGCCAAGGCCAGCCCTTTGCGCTAAAGGACTGGCTGATGAAATTGCGAGTCGCGCCGCTATCCAGCAAAGCGCTGCAGGACGCTTGCCCAACTTGGATGTGGACGTAAAGGAGTGGTGCGTTGTTATCATCGTACCGCTGCATGCGAAACTCGCGGGCTGCCTTGGTAACATACGCAAGGATGTCCCCCACCGCAGCTTCGTCATCCGTCGGCGAAGATGGTGGTGCATAGAAGGCTAAGTACGCGTGGAGATGGGCGCATAGTGCTGCGCATTGCGGTCCCGGCAAGCAGCCTGTGGAAGGGAGAGGAAGCCATGCAAAATCCTCGGATGTCAACGGGTCCAAGACCTCTATGTTGAATTCGTGCGTCGAATCCCTTGAAGAGCCACTTGAAGACGATCTATTGTTGTTGTTGCCGGACGGAGAAGAAGCTGCACACACATCTTGTCCTTGAGCTTGAGAACCCAGCGAAGGAACGAGCCGGGCAGCATAGTCCTCATAAGAATACAAGAGAGGACTGTCGACTTCCGCATGTGCCTCGGAATGAAGAGAGGTCGCTCGCGAAGCAACCGATTCCGAAGGTGTCGAGAGTGCGGTCGCATCACTCTCGGCGGTGCTCACTTTCCCAAAGGGGATTTGGCTTGGACCGGTGTGGGGCACGTTGCGGTGTTGTGCACCGCGCTGTTGCACCACAAGCAATATCGGTACTTAGAACGGACGCGGTATACGCCTTCCGAGATACCGTAATGTGTCCAAGGCTCTTGAGCCGCTGGTCCGGCCTCGGGGGCTGAAGTGGTGTGTGTCTTCGGTCTGCTGCGTCCTCGCCCTCTGGCGGGGCGGCCACCATCCCGGGCGATTGCCAATCTGTCTCCTTCCTCAGAAGAGGCAGCCTCACTTGAAATGTTGGTCGCTGTAGTTGCTGCGACCACGGCCACTTTCGACCGATGCTGTCCTCTGCCCTGGCCTGCAGCAGACGAATGGCCCAAATTCTTGGCCTCGATGTTCGCCAGGATGATCTGCGAGGCTTTGTCAAAAAGCTGCTCACTTGTGGTGAGCGTCTCCGTAACTTGCATCAAGGCGTTCTGCAACGCCGGGCAGCTCCTCCTGATGAAGAAGTGCTTGATAGCGACGAATGTCGACGGCAAGTTAGGCGTGGATGCCAAGCGTTGGTACTCGGTGATCCAGTCCGTGCTTGGCAGGTCATTCTGATAGAACCGTTGAAGTTTCTCGGCTGCCTGAAGCTCGGGCGGCTCCACTTGGAACCGCTTATGCCATGCTGCCTTGGGATCAGCCCAACTGATCTTCGTATGCAGCTCGGAGACTGCGACGTTGTGCGTGGACAACATGTTGTCCAGCCATGCCTGGCACGCACCTCCCGAGCGGGAGTATAAGTACGAGTGCCGGTTCGGATTGATGACATGGTGAATGTCCAACTTCAGCTTAAACTGACGCCACCATGGGATCGGGTCCGTCTTCGTTGCATCACAGAAGACGTGGTGAATGTCCAACTCCAGCTCAAACTGACGCCACCATGGGATCGGGTCCGTCTTCGTTGCATCACAGAAGATCGGGAGGCCGTCAAACTTCGGAATGCTCTCGCGATTGGTCGCGGTTGGACTGGCTGCGGCAACGCAAATCTGCTGGTCAATCCGCTGACTTGTTGTTAAAGCGCCGTCCTTGAGAGTTCCGACGTCGATCTCCAAGACGTTGATGCGATCCGCCAAGTTGGAGGGTCCAGCTGGGGTGGCTGTTGCAAGCTGCTGTTCCAGCCGGCGTACCCGGTCAAGCAGTTCGTCAATAACACGAATCTGCTTCCGGACCAGGGTGTCCATGCAGAGGATGTCCTCTTGCTGTGCTGCACAGGTGGCGACCAAGTCGCTCACATGTTCGATTGTGGTTGCAAGGCCACGCACAGCAGAGGGGGCACCCTCCTCTTCAGCAGCCACTGCCCATTCGCCAGCGATCACCTCAATATCCCCCTCGCATTCGAGGAGTTTGTCTCGGCGTAGTCGACGACGTTCATCTGCGGCCGTCGCTGCTGCCTCAGCGTCCGCCTGTCGCTGCTGTTCAGCGAGGCGACGCTGTTCCTCTGCTTCATCGTCTTCCTTCTTACGTGCGAATGTTGCCTCAGCTGCCCGTTGTTTGTACTCTGCCACCATGTCCAGCATGCGGGCCTCATAGGCCTCGGTAGTCTCGCCTGGCTGCTGCTCCATGCCGCTTGTCTTTGAGCGGGTGAGCACCATGCACTGACGGGTCCTGCTGTTGTGGCCTGCTCACGTGGCCTGCTGATGTGGCAACTTACCAATGCCGCCGCAGGGAGTACCCGGAGGGAGATAGAGAAGGCCAGATGGGGCAACAGCATATGTGGGGAGGGGGGATGAATTGCCCAGATAAGGAGCCACTAATCAAAAAAGAAAAGTTTGAACTTTGCAAAAAAAATTCGAAATAAAAAAATCCCGAGTTTTGCAAGTTCAGTAGGTCTCCCAACCTCCCTTAAAGTAGGAAATGATCAATTAGAAAAAATTTCGACTTCAGACTGCAAATGATTTATAGAACTGACTAACAAAATCCTAGAACTGCGAAGAAAAAAAATTTCCGAAAAAGAAATAAAATATTCGGACTTACTCAGATGAGAGTATTCGCAGTTTGGAAAATAATACCTGCAGGAGGGATTTCCCGTACCGTTTTACAAAAAGACGAATTTCAAAAAAGAAGGTATTCCGAATTTCTAAGTAACGGCAAATGTAACAGGAAATCGAAATTTTCGAAAAGAAAGATATTCCGGATTTTCAACAACGAAATTTCGAATTTTCAGAAGAAAAACGAAAATGGAGATTTCAGATGTTGCTCTATTGCGATTTTCCACAACAGAATAGCGAGAAAACAAAATCCAAGAAAAAAAATTTGATTTCGGTAGTTAGGTCAAAATCGTGATTTTGGGGTCTAACTAGTGTGTTCTAATCAATCAATAAAGACTAATCCGCTACTTAGTCCCCGCACACGTGTCAGATCAGGTTGTCCTGATTCACGTGCGAAGCTCCGATACAACTGTTACATGCCCGGTTGGGCGATGTACATACAAACCAAGGAGCCGCAATGTGACGAAAAGGACTGAATGGACAATGCTGTGCAAGTACAATCTCAACTAGCACTGTGCATTCTGATACATACAAATGATGTTGAATAGCGCAGGGAAGATTTAAATACAAGACCTGACCTGACCGGGACTGACCTCATTCACATAGTATCCGATAGCGAAGCAGAATGCTAGACTGCTAATGACTAGCCCAATCAATGTTTGAACGCAGACCAAACATACATCGTATCCATCACCAAGTGTGAAGGAGCCTGACGCTGTACCCAGGAAGATAGCGCCAGGTCCAGACATACACAGACGAAGAGGAGGGAATCAGACGAAAGGAGGGAGAGAGATGGGAATGTGGTCAACACCAAGTCTTAGTCACAAGTCCCAAATAATCCCTCGTTGCAATGTCTGAAGTCCAAAAGTCGAGTCTGGATCCAATGTCACCAAGCTCTTTCTCTCTTCTCTCATACTCTGCAGATGAAGTCAGATGATGAGAGGGGGAGAAGGAGATGGTGGACCGAGAAGAGGAAGAAGAAGAACTCTCTCTGTCTGTTACGAGCCAGATACTAACCTGTGATGTTGGCGCTGTGCTGCAGGTACCTCGAAGACGAAGCTGGAGCAACGGCGCTGCAGGTAAGTACTCCTGGCCTCCGCCCAATCTCTCTCTCTCTCTAGTACTCTAGCTATGGCGCCCAGCGCTGAAGACTACTGCTAACGCTGTAAGCGC
>BFEA01000313.1:1136442-1149084 GCA_003427395.1 Chara braunii | reverse complement strand
CACACTGCCTGCACGTACAGACACACCCTTACCCAAACAGACATGACATACACATCTCCTGGTGAACAGGTAAGTCTTTTGACAATGCCCTTTGCCTTAGTTTTAAATATGCCTGTTGATAGAGAACTTGACCTTTGACCTGCTTTCACGTTTCTGAGCTCTGACGAGATACCTTTTCACAATGCTTTACTTTTTCAAGGCCCGTGCTGCTTTATTTTTACAAGGCCTGAGGCCTATATCGGGTAAAGGCCCTTTTACGATTGTTTGTGTGTTGAGTGATATCTGTATGAGTCAGTCTATGTGAGTCAGTCCATTTATCAGACTTCCGCTGCATACATGCTCATCCTATATTGGTTGATCTTTTGGTTATGCCCATACTTGTTGAAGTATTCACGGGTATGCAACAGTTTTGGTATCGGAGCAGACCAAATAATGGATCTGCTCACAAGGTAAGTCTGATTACGGAATAGATTGCTTATTCGATCTTCCAAATCAGTTCTGCATCACTATCGAGATTCAAAGTTGCAATTTTTTTTTTCGGTATTCTGTTTTAATTCGGCATTCCGTTTCAATTCGGTATTCTGACTTTCAATTCGGGATTCTGTTTTAATCCAGTATTCTGTTTAATTCAGTATTCCGTTTAATTGGTATTCTGTTTAATTGGTATTCTGTTTAATCCGATATTCTGTTTTAATTCGGTCTTCTGATTCTAATTCGTTATTCTGTTTAAATCAATATTCTGTTTTAATTCGGCATTCTGATTTCAATTCGGTATTCCGTTTTAATTCGGCATTCTGTTTTTAATCCGGTATTTCGGTTTTTAAATTGGTATTCTGTTTTATTTCGGTATTGGAATTATGGTTACGATAAATTTCGGTTTTTCGTTCAAATTGGGAAATTCGAATGTTTTGGAACTGTAAAACCAGAAATTTCGCGGAACCGCGGAAAATTAGGGTTGGCATCCGAAAATTTTGCAAATTTTTTTTTCCTTTCCCTAATTTGAGAAATTCCGAATACGGACTCAGGCCTTTTGAAAATCGGACTTTTCTAGGTTGAAATTCCCGAAATTTTACGTTTTTCGAAGATTCGAGGGATTTCCTTCCTGACTATCCGAAAAAAGATTTTGGCAAACTGTTTGGAATCGTTCCCTCAAAACTTCAACTTCCGGGTAGTTCACTAATAAACGGTGAACTCCCGGACCATAGGTGATCTCAACGGATACCTAATCTTTTCACAATTTAAAATTCTTTAATTATCATTATTGCAATTATTGTTTTATTGATTATTATTAAGAGATTATTAATTCGTCATTAATCATTAATTAAATCTTATTGATTATTAATTCGTTATTATTTCTTATTACGAATTTTTAAGTTGTTTTGGGGAAAGTTTATCTTTTTCTTTTTGATTAGGTGTCTAGTCCATAATTGGGACAGGGACTGTATGCGAGTTGCTTGATCTGTTCTACCCCTGTTCCCACACTCCCTACCCTCCCCGAAATCTGTGACCACCAGGACTTCTCAAGTACCACATCAGCTTGTGCTGATGTCGACGGAACAGGACACCGGGGCACTGCCACGACGCAGTGCCAAGGTTGCAGTTCGTAGCCACTCTGTGGTACCTCCACGAACTAAGTATCGGCAACAGCGACTCAGCAGGCGGACGACTCCAGCGGCATCGAGTACAGCAACTGCAGTACCAGTTACCACCGGGGCTCTTCCCGCATGTCCGGTCCAAGGGGCCCTTGAACCGTTGGCTGATTACCTTCAGCGGCTACAGGCATTTACGGATGCCGTAGCTACCGCTAAGGCACAGCAGGAGGCAGCAGAAGGCAGAACGTCAGCGGCTGGCCAATGAGGCGGCAGCCCAAACTCAGCGCACTGCTGAGGCTGACGCAGCGGCTCGGGACAAACGGAATGCCGCCAGCACAGAGTCCCTGATTCAAAATGAGAATCAGTGGACAATGCTACTCCAAGGCATGATCTTTGTGCCTACGGACGCGCAGGCGGATCCGACACCGGCGGAGGCAGAGAGGAGTAACCTGGCTAACTTGATGTTGCACATGATGAGGGGAGTGATGTGGAATAACACACTGCTGCAGGCACACCTGCTCACGGAACAACAGCACAGACAGAAGCAGCAGCAAGACACTGCCGCTTTAACAGCTGCCGTCCGCGCCGCAGCAACACAGCAGCAGCAACAGCATCAGCTGTTGAACTCCACTCTCGCACGCATCAACAACATTGAGGCTAAGGCCTCAGCAGCGCCAGGCTGCACGACAGACACGGCGAAGCAGCTCGGGGAGCGCATCGACCATGTCATCACTATTATTGGCGAACTAGGTGATTTCGCTAGTCCGGCCACGATCAGCAGCACGGCGGCCGCCGTCAAGACGGACATCACCAAACTGCAGACGAGACCGGACGCCACTCCAAGGACATACAAGATGCCGCACTTCAACATCAGCAAGTTTGACGACTACAACAAGACGGACGCCTTGACATGGTGGCAAAGCTTCCTCACCGAAGCATCCTGCCGCACTATACCGACCGAAGACATGATGAAAGCGCTCTACCTCCAACTTATTGGAGGAGCACAGGCATGGATGAACCATCTCGCGGCCAATCAGAAATGCACCATCGCCGAACTCCACACGCACATTTCGTGGAAGGAGTTCGAGCAACTGTGGTTCACTCGATTCATGGTCCGCAACGTTGTAAAGGCGGGCCATGAACGAGGTCTACACCAGCTCACAAGGAAACATGCCAACTCGAGACTGGACGATCCAGTGGCAGAAGATAGTAACCACTCCAGGCTTCGACTTGAGTTTTCCAAATCAACAATCCGAATTCTTTTTGCGATCGTGCGCAGGACTGCGGTCGGCACTCGGCAACGAGTACGACTATGCCTCATTCCAGGCTATTCTGGATCGTGCGAACCTGGTCATCCAAACGGATGACAAGGCCGCTAACGAACGGCAGTCCCAGCCGCACTATGTGGCTAAGCAGGGCTACCAACGACCGACACATAACAATGCCGTGATTTCTGACGAATCAGTTGATTTCCACGCTGCAGCAGCATCCTCGAGTGATGGAGGAGTTGTCGCAGCACTCCCACCGAAGCGTCCCAAGAGAGTTCAGAAGAACAAGGCGACACAAGTGACGACATTGACGGGAACTGGGCAGCAACCATGGACGGCCTACAACATAACCAAGGAAGTATTTGACCTGCGTCAACGGTACGGATATTGCCTATGGTGCAATAGTGTTACCCACACTACCGCCCAATGCTCGGACAAGGGCAAGGCACGCGTACCCCATCCAGCTAACTCAAGAAACTGAGTTACGCAAGGAGAGGGGCGACGCCTCTCCTCACTCCGCCGGACCCGGTTGCCTTGCTAGCAACCGATATCACTACTGGGGAGCATGCGTTCGTCGCTGATTCTCATGCTACGTACGAGGATTATGCCGCCCAGCTGGTACCACCATTAGACCAGCCTAGCCACGTGCACTTAGATAGCGTATGCGCAGCCTGTACACCGTCGGCGAGTGAACCAGTCAGCTCACCACTGAATTCCGAGGACTCGACGACGTGGTCAAGACTTGAGGAGCTTGACCCGCTCACGAGAGAGGATTTCGCTTGGATGCCTCTACCCTCAACCGGAACCTTGCAAAGGCCGCATTGTAACGCCTTGATGGCAAATCTACGCTCCTATTTGCATGTTGCAATACCAGCTCCGTTGACGGACGACGGAGTAGCGGTTGTCGATCTCCGCTCCTATCTTGCGAAGATTGACCGCGAGTATGCCACTCAAAGGTACGCCGAGACCGACGCGCCTTTGCTCTATATCCGCATTCAAATCGGAAAGGCAACTTGCAGTGCCTTTATTGATTGCGGAGCATCTCGCAACTTCATGAGACAAGCCTTTATGGCCCGCGCGTTCGAAGGAAGACGCAACCTATGCAAGTTACACTCGTGGACGACCGCACGCAAAAGTCAATTGACCGATGCATTGACGGCGTCCCGGTATACTTTGCACCCCTTGCGTGCGAGCCGGTGTCTTTTGACATCCTCGACACCAAGTTTGACATGATTCTAGGCATGTCTTGGTTGCGTAGCGCCGATCATCCGGTGAACTTTCATGACCGAACCGTTCACATCCGTGATCGGAACGGAGTGTTAGTCCCATGTACGGTCACGACCCCTCATTGCTTGTCACGTGGTTTCTGTTGCGAGGATTCGCGACGCCATAGCTCGGAATGACGTCGAGGAGATGGGCCTTGTTTTCTTACATGCCCTCCCCTCGCCGGACGGACCAGCCGCGTCACCCCCGGACCCACGTATTACCCACCTCTTAGACGGATATGGAGACGTCTTTGAGGCTCCCACCGGAACGGTTCCGGATCAGCCCATACGTCACGGGATCACTCTCGAGGCTGGTGTCGTCCCTTCGCGTGGATGCATTTACCGCATGAGCGAAGAGGAACTCGAGGTGCTTCGCGCACAACTCGATGACCTTCTCGACAAGGGTTGGATTCGCCCTAGTTGTTCGCCATACGGTGCGCCCGTTCTCTTCGTCCGGAAGCAGAACAAGGACCTACGGCTGTGCATAGACTATCGAAAACTTAACGCACAAACCGTTAAGAACGTCGGCCCTCTCCCTCGGATTGATGATCTCCTTGAGCGGTGGCGGCGTGACGTACTTCTCGAAGTTTTTTACCACCAGATTGAAATCCAGCCTCAAGATCGGTACAAGACCGACTTCAAAACGCGGTATGGGCATTTTGAGTGGGTCGTCATGCCATTTGGACTCACCAATGCCCCGACAACTTTCCAAGCAGCCATGACAACGGAGTTCCGAGACTTGCTCGATCGTTCTGTCCTCATCTACCTCGATGATATCTTGGTCTATAGTAGGACGTTCGACGAGCACCTCGTACACCTCCATGTGGTGTTGGAACGTTTGCGAGCAACCAAGTACAAAGCAAACCGCGACAAGTGCGAATTCGCCAAGCAAGAGCTTGAGTACTTGGGCCATTATGTGACGCCGAAAGGCATTCGTCCCTTAGCGGACAAGATCCAAGCCATCGTGGATTGGCCGAAACCCCGTTGCACGACGGACGTACGCTCTTTCATGGGTTTGGCTGGATATTATCAGCGCTTCGTCGAGTCTTACTCCAAAGTGGCAGCTCCTTTGTCGAGACTTCAGTCCCTGAAGGTACCATTCGAGTTCAACGACGCAGCTCGTGGCGCGTTGAATACGTTGAAGGCAGCGATGCAAGACGCACCGGCCCTCCGTATCTATGATCCCACCCTACCCACCCAAGCGACTACGGACGCTTCCGTGTACGGTATTGGTGCGGTATTGGAACAATGCCACACGGATGGTTGGCACCCGGTCGCCCTGAGGGTGATATTGCGAATTACCCCAGAGTGGCGAATTACCCCTGAGGACATCAGGGAACCCTGAGCGGCATCATCCCTGAGTTGCGCTGAAGGAGATTGACACACTGTATCAATCTCCAGAAGAAATAACCCCATCTGGGGCTATTTTTAGCATCAGCAGCTACCAGGTACTGTGGCAAGATATTTTGAAGTTGGCATACTGGGGGCCACAGGAACAGATACAGTGTATCTGGGTTGAGGGAGTGCAGCGCTACAGGATCCTGAGGAGGATCAACGAATTTGAGGAGGTTCTGTGCGTGGGATTGTCAGGAGGAATATCTGGAGGAAATTGGCGAGATCAGGGTATCATCAGCCATAGCCAGATCTTCATCATCACCTGCAAGATTCTTCGAAAGTGAGTCCGTTCCATGCACCTACCTGTAGTAGTTTAGTGAAAGGTAATGGTCTATCTGTCTGCCAGTGACTGGATATGAAAATCGCAGACTGCATGACGGCCATAGCCATCTCTCCCCTACCTCTCTCTGCTCATATCTCATCCTCTGTTGACTCTCTCTGATCCAAATTGGTTTTGTGACTGCTATACTGCATTGCGAGTGATCTGGGATGCTCAAACAATGAATTTGTACTGGAAAGGTAGTGGTACTGTGGATTGTTGTTTGCGCTGAGTCTATTTTTAGCCTGTGCTACCTAGGGTCAGTCATAACTTCAATTCAATTCTGTCCGTTAGAATTCAATTCTGTCAGCCCCCAGTGAATCGCAATCCAAAAATAGACTATACTGTAGAATTGCAGAGTTGGATTTGCAGTATTTCACTGGATACAGTGAAAACTGTAATTCGCCATACCCTAGGGTATGGCCGTCAGAGTCATCAGGGTCTAAAATTGAGTCTGAGTCAGGATACAGGGTAACTGTCTGCATCGCTTGTGGTGATTGATCTCTCCTGTCTGTACTAACCATATTCCATCATTCTCACTGATGACACTTCCTTTCTAGTGGGCACTGAAAATTCTAGTGGGTCTCTGGAAAAGTAGTGGAGTGACATCACTAACTCCAGTGTGGTCCAGGGTCAGTAAAAGGAAATCGTGTGATTGATTTTGCTGGACTTACAGTCTGTCTGACACCTGACCCCAGAGACACCCTTCTAACCCAACCCGCTGATTGCCTATTCACCCACCTACTCCAGTGTCTGAGTGTTGCAGCGATTCCAGTGTGTCTGCAGGAATCTGTTTATCGCTGCAGCTCAGGTGGCTGTTTATTTTATTTTTGGTTTTTGTTTTGAACTGGGAAAATTTTTGAGCAGGGGACAAAGCAGCAGCCACAGGTGGGGGTGGTGATGAAGGTAGAAGGCGAACAACCTTCAACCTCCATTCCTCCTCCTCCACCTCTGACTGCTACTCAGCGGTTGAAGAAGGAGCTGGAAGAACAGCTGCGGCAGCAACAGGCCAGACTTGCAGAAGTGGAACAGCAGGAGGCAGCTGAGCTAGAGGCTGCAACAGATCATTCCAGAAGAGAATATCTGTTGCAGCAGCTAGAGAAGTCGCTGACAGATGACCGTTGTGCTCAGATCACGAAGCACACAACGGAAATGATCTTGCTAGAGCACAAGATCACCAGCGCCCAGTTCACCAACTGGGACGATCGCTTTGTGCAACTGGAGCGTCGGGTTGACGCTCTGTCATCTCAGCAGTCTAAGATCTTGGATTCTATCCAGACCTTGACTGCTCAGTTGGCAGACGCCAAGCTGATTGCCCCTCAGCTCCCTCTGCCGAAACCCAAATCTTCTCCTCCTCCTTCATCCCCTCCCTCACCACCTGCAATGTCCTGCATCCCATGCTGGTTCGGTACATTCTTCCCGGTCATCTACCCCTTCCCAAAAGGCCTCAGCAAAGGCCACCTATGTTGCTGTTACTGCAGGAGACCAGAGAGGTCCCAAGATCCCTGCTCCCAACAAGTTTAGGGGTGATGACCCCAAGATTGATGTTGGGGACTGGGCTGCTGGGACCCGAGCCTACTTGAGGGGCTTCGTCTGTGCAGAACAGACCAAGGTGGCGACTGTTTTGGGACTGCTGGAGGGACCCGCACTGAAGTGGGCCACTTCAACTTCCAGCAGCCTGCAACAGTCCATGGAGGACTGGGCTTTTGGGTTGGGGGTAGACAAGCTTCTGCAGGCCCTGGAGGACCGATTTGCAGACAAGGAGCGGGCCCGCAAGGCCGCTGACAGGATTGCTCGCCTGGGACAGCAGCGGTACAGCGGGACTTTGCAGGCCTTGTTTGTTGATTTTGAGCAACTCACCTCCACCCCTGGGTTGGTCATGAGCCCGGATGATTTGCTGACCAACTTCTGCAGGGCAGCACCTGAGAAGTTTGTTGTTGCTCTTTACTGCGCTGGGCACAAGGACTGGAGGTCCTTTGGTCGTGCAGCCCTGGAAATGGAGGCCAAGCTCCATGTCCAGGCCCCATCCTCTGAGAGGAGGAAAGGTGCCTTCCCTCGAGGTGGTAGAAAGGGAAAGGCAGCCTTCACCCATGCAGGGTCTGCCTCAGGATCAGATTCAGATTCCCAGGCTGATACACCTTCAGCCGGGACTGGAGCTGCTACTGAGACAGATGTTGCAGCAGTCGTGACTCGGGCTGTTTTGGGGGCTCTGCAGCTGCAGAAAACGTTCTCCCCCACCACAGCCTTAGCCAGTGCCAAGGGGAAGGAAAAGGGACGTCGGCCTTCCTCTTCCCAGCGCCCTAACCTGCCCAGAGACGTCCACATGCCAGCTGAACCTCTCAATCCCTCCACACTCCCCTGGCATGACCTCAAGATCCAGGAGGGAGTCTGGAGAAGAAGAAAGGAGAGAGGGGTTTGCCTGAGGTGTGAGGGCCAGCACTTTTTAAGGGACTGCCCTTACATGCCAGGCCCAGGACAGTCAAAAAATTGAAACAGACCCTGGGGACTGAAGTTCCCCCCAGTGCTGCATCTTCATCTACTCAGGTAGGTGAATCTGCAGCTGTTTCAGTTGAGACTAGTTGTGATGATGTGTGTTTGGGGACTGCGCGGGCAGCATCCTTCTGCTATGAGGATCCTGACCCGGATCAGGACCCGGGGCAGGATGAGCTCCAGTCTATTGCTGCCTTCGTCCTTCATCTGAAGGAACAAAAGAAAAGCAAGACGGATCTCATCACGCTTCGGCCACTGATCAACAGCACCAGGATCACTGGGCTATTGGACTGCGGGGCCACCAGGAACTTCATGTCTTCCAGTGCAGTTAAAAAGCTGCACCTGGGCATGAAAGTTCAGCAGCTGCAGCAACCGCTGCTGGTGCGAATTGGAGACTCTACAGTACTCAGCATCAGGGAGAAGGTCAAGGGCATCCCGATGACCTTCGATGCTGCAGGAAAAGTCAGACACAGTCTGAATTTTTATATCTTCCCTGAGCTTCCCTTTGATTTGGTGTTCTCCATGCAGTGGTTGAGGGCAGTCAACCCTAGGATCGACTGGCAAATCCCTAGAGTTGAACTACCAGACAGCCAGGGTGTGTATCAGCCATGCATGATTGCTGCTGATCATCACCCTAAGACCTCCTGCTACTGCTTGAGAGCGAGGGAGTTCCATGCTCTCTCTCGCCAATACCACCATGAGCGTCTGTTCATTGCTTTGGTCAAGCAAACAGATGCTCCCCCTGTTTCCTGTCCTCCTGAGATACAGCAGGTGGTAGACCAGTATGCTGATCTGATGCAGGAGCCCTTTGGGTTACCCAACCGGCCAACCAAGCATCACATTGAGCTGCTGCCTGGAGCGGTCCCTCCCAGGGGCCGCAACTACAGGATGTCCCCTGCTGAGCTTGAGGAGCTCAGAAAGCAGGTTGAGACCCTGACCAGCAAGGGCTGGATCAGACCCAACACTTCTGAATTCGGTGCACCTATTCTCCTTGTGCCCAAAGGGAACGGCGAGTTCAGAATGTGCATTGACTACAGGGGTCTCAACAAGATCACTAGGAAGAGTATTGAGCCACTTCCTAGGATCGATGACCTCCTGGACATGGTGCAAGGCTGCACAGTGTTCAGCAAAGTCGACCTCAAATCTGGCTACCACCAGATTGAGATGGCAGAGGAGGATGTCTACAAGACAGCCTTCAAGACCAGGTATGGGACTTATGAGTTCTTGGCCATGCCATTTGGACTTTGCAACGCCCTAGGCACTTTCCAGACAGAGATGCACCACATCTTCAGACCTTACCTGGACAAGTTTATGGTTGTCTACCTGGATGATATCGTGGTATTCAGCAAAACTGCTAGGGAACATGCGGAGCACTTGGCTCTTGTTSTTCAGTCGTTACGTGACAGCCAGTACAAGATCAACAGAGAGAAGTCCTCCTTCGGAGTTCCCTCTGTCATCTATCTGGGTCATGTAATCTCTAGAGATGGTCTGGCTCCTGAAGCAACCAAGACTGCTGCTATTCAGGAGTGGCCTCAACCTCATACAGTGAGGGATGTCCGGTCCTTCATGGGTTTGGCCTCCTACTACAGAAAGTTTGTCACAAACTTTTCTGCAGTGGCTGCACCCCCCTGACTAACCTAACAAAGAAGGACACTCCCTTTCTTTGGTCCCTCCACTGTCAGCTGGCCTTCACACGACTCAAGAAGGCCTTGACTCGTGCGCCTGTACTGAAGTTACCTGACCCCACTCTGCCATTTATCCTGACCACTGACGCCAGTCAGTATGGCATTGGGGCAGTTCTTCAGTAGGATGATGGGAATGGTCTGTAGAGTTCATGAGTAAGAAGATCAAGACTCAAAAGCTGCAGGGCTCTACCCACGAGAAAGAGTTGTATGCTCTTGTCTGTGCCCTGAAACATTGGAAGCACTTTCTCCTGGGCAGGCACTTCAAGATCTTTTCAGATCACTCCACCCTGCAGTGGATGAAGTCCCAGGGAGAGTTGAATGACAAGCTGGCACGGTACATTCAGTTCATAGACATGTTTGACTTTGAACTGAAGCACAAGAAGGGCTGCTACTCACACAATTATCGTAACAGAGTTTGTTCCAGTACCTCGCCACCCTCAGAACTCACACCCCACTCTCTATCCTTCACCCAGTTAGTAGCGCTGCATCAGAACAGCCTCCTTGAGGCCAGCGCCAACCACCCTGATGAAGAACAGGTCCTGCGATGAAGTCTTCAGTGTCGATGGACAACTCTGACGAAGGAATAGGCAGCTATGGCTGCCACCACCCACGAGTACACAGTGTAGAGCCCCGATATAGCCCGGCCATACGCAGATACTCCCAGGGGTAGATGCGCTGAGGATGCCCCAGCTATGGCAGACTCAGAGAGGGCCGGCTATGGCTGCTGTCACGGTGCGTCTCAGGATGCCGCTTGTAGACCAGCACCGCCACCAACTTGCTTGGCTTCTCCAATGCTGCTTCGCGAGAAATGAACTGCCAAAAGTCCTGAACCGATGGGCCTAACCTATCTATAGACTCTCTAGAACTAGACCGGACTGACTGACCGACCGGTACCGTTGCTGTTTCGGCCTCTCGGCCTCTACCGGACCCGGCTATAGGCTATAGGACCGTCTAGCAGCATAGGCCGCTTAGGGCCTGTCTGTCCTAGGGGTAGCCCGGGCCTGCTATAGGCAGTTAGGGTAGCTGTAGGAATTCGGGTTAGTACTGGGCCTGTATTTTCCCAGATTTGCAGATCTGTCCCTCACGAATTTCCCTACAGGCAGGTCTCTCGGTTAGCCCTCAGCCAAACAAAATTACAAATCTAACCTACCGGTTAGTGTACAGCCTCGCAGTCAATCTCGGCAGTAGAAATCAGCAAGTCATTGCAACGCCGTCTTGCACCCTGCAGGTAAGGCTTAGGACAGGGCAGTGAGGATTCTCCTCCTCCCTACCTCACCATCTCTCCCTCCTCCTCCGCTATCTCCATCTTCCTCTTCTCCATCTCCATCTTCTTCTTCTTCTTCATACTTCTTCTTCTTCTTCTTCAGACTTCTTCTTCTTCTTCTTCAGACTTCTTCTTCTTCAGACTTCTTCTTCTTCTTCTTCAGATTGGAGACTTGACACGAGTTGGACAGAGATCAGTGTTGGACTTTGGTGGTAAGAGGCTGTGATACTTACCGGATTCTAGACTTGGAGATTGTTGGGGTTGATACTCGGCGGCACCACAGATCGGACACCGTTTACATTAGGACTCTGTATCTCCGACATTGGTGACTTATTGTCCACGACATTTTGATCTTGTTCGATGAAATTTTGGACTACCATATCGGTGATAGGTGTCGTGAGTTTGTGGTTGGTCGCCAGTCGCCAGGAGGGAAGAGTGGCATTGGATACTTTGTTGATGGTGGCGAGACAGGACTGACATTGGCAAATGAGTTCTTTGCTGTGCTCATGATTGGTGTGTATTTGTGCATTCTGCTTTCTGTTGGACAATCGACTATCTGCTTTTCAATGTGATTATGCAATTTGGATTTCTGTCATTCGCTCTAGCTCATTTTCCTTGGACATGCCACAAAAGGACAAAAAAAGAAGCAACGTGAACCCACCAATCATGCAACAACCTGGGATGGGACTTTTCCACTTCTCTGTGCACGTGACTGCATCCGACCCACGCCGCCTCTCTAACACAGTCCGGCCAGTTTTCATAGCGCCTGTCAATAACCCCATCAGTCCCAACGCGGGACCGGCTGCTATCGGACACGTGGGACCGTTACACGAGACCCGCTGTATTCTTTGAGAGTATAGAGAAGAGATGAAAGTATCAGCCACTATCAGGGTGGTGGTTGCCGCATATCCTCAGGCTGTCATATGTCGTTCCTGCGCCGTGGGTTCTGGGTGGCTGGCTGGCTGGCTGTTGGTCAAACAAGTTCATACCACTCTCTTGGTTATCAACTTCCTCTCTTTGTGTTTGTGTGGTGGTGTTCTTCGTATGTGTGTCCATCCATCAATTGGCACAACCATGCTCATCGATCCATTGACACAACACAGCCGTCATCAGAATTGGATCGAGTGAGTTTCCAGGTACTGAAAGGGCATGTCAGCAGCAAGAATGGGACTATCCTATTGGAGGAAGGAAATCCAATCAGGCCAAGAGCAGACACATCAAGGCTGAACCTGGGAGCGAACAAGAAGTTTTCTATCCCGAGGTCGTCCTAGCAGGCTAACATCTCTCTCTCTCTCTCTCTCTCTCTCTCTCTCTCTCTCTCTCTCTCTCTCTCTCTCTCTCTCTCTCTCTCTCTCTCTCTCTCT
>BFEA01000313.1:1124888-1136227 GCA_003427395.1 Chara braunii | reverse complement strand
GGATAGTTCTTCAAAGTTCTCCATTCATGATTGTGTTCACAGTCTTTTCTGTGGGCCCTTGTGGCTCCCTCTTTGTCCTTTCCTCTCCTTCTGCCCTACCATAATCTCCTCTCCCCTTTTTCTTACGGCACCTGTCAAAATCTGCACAGGCATTGTTGAGTTATCACGTGGCTTCACCAAAGCACTCAAAGCACAGCTCTGTGCCGCACAATTTCCGAGCATGCTTCTGCCTTCATGGTTATCACGTGGCTTCACCAAAGCACTCAAAGCACAGCTCTGTGCCGCACAATTTCCGAGCATGCTTCTGCTCTCATGGTTGGTCGATGTTGCAGCATGTGCAAAGGGCTCATTTGAAAGACGATTGGAGCAATGTCGAGGCCCGTTTACACCTCTTCTAAGAGGGTCAAGACAATGCTATTCTTTTGCCCGAAGATCTCCAGCTGCAGGTGATATCTTTACCAGAAAGCCACATGCTTGGTTGAGATGAAAACACGGAAAGCTCCATGTTGTGGGATGTTGGCAGCCAGGCGCTGCTATTCATTCAGCCCGAGAGCGACATGCTCCTGCTTTTCTGGCAAATTTGTGCTAGTGCTGACATTGAGTACTCCACAGCTTTCCTTAGATGCCAGGCCATAGGGGACACCATTAGATCACTGAGGAGTTCCGGGTTATGTCGTTATGCAAATCTGTTCAGTGGATGGGAAAGTCGGTGACCTCAGGAGGAGGATAAAGTCATGAGAGGAACAATACAGGAGGATGGATTTCTGTTTGGAAATTCAACTTTTGCTGGTGGCTTTCCAGATGACATGCACTCACCTCTGACGGGTCGTTATTATTTTTTTGTGAAGTTCTTTAATCACAAGCACTCATCTCTGATGGGTGGTCCATCATTCTTTTGCACGAAGTTTCGCAGTATTGTGCATGGTTTGTGGTGGGCGGTTGGCTTCTCTCTGCTTAGTTTTCTGACTGTGATTTCCCCAGCAAAGTGATACACATTGACAATACTCTAGAAACCCCTAAGCATCATAACGAATGGCCCGGATCACAGGCCGATCACCACCGTGGACGGCACATATCTCAGGTCAATGAGATTTTTTTCTCATCGACCTGAGATCTGGGCCGTCCATGGTGGTAATTGGCCTGCAATCCAGGCCATTCGCTGGAAAAAGGTACCGGTTGGTACCGGATGTGCCGAATGGCCTCAAACTGCTCGCCCAGGTGAAGCAACGYYGCGGCCGCCCACCATTTTTTGTTGTTTTTCCTTTGATTTCTTTGATGTTTTTTTGTGGGCGACCAGTATATTAGTCCGCCAGTCGAAGTACCGGGCTTCTCAACACGCCACTCAACATGCCTACGACACTCGATGCACCTACGCCCACCTACTCCAGCACTCTCTCAATGCGCTTACACGGACAACACACGGTCAACACATGGACACACACACTCATGCATGCACGTAAATGCAAGCACAGACACGGCCACACACGTGCATGCACACACGCGCACGCACACACATGCATCCTGGGCAGACTGTCGGGGCTCAACCTCCCAATGAGTCGGTGAAATTCCAGTGAAATAGTCTGGCACAAGTGAGTGTGCCAACAAGCATACACATACACACATGCACACTGGGCCGACGCAGGAGGGCTCGCCAAGTTTTTTCGGACCTATGGCGGATGGGGTCGGTGCTTTCTTGCTGGTGGTGTCCTCTGTCTTAGGGAAGTTGCCTTTTGCCCTCCACCCTTTTATGGATTATGAAATAAATATATGCAGGGTTACCCGCCCGAACGTTCGGGGAGGGTCTCCACCCGCCGCCGAACGTTCGGGTGTCCGGCCGAACGTGAGTGGGCCGTACTTCCAAGTCCGGACCCCGCCAAAAATCATTTCGGGGCCTGAAAAAGTATCTATATATTGATTTTTTTTTGGTGGGTTCTGTAGCATGTCGAGTATATGCCTATCAATTTTCAGGGCATTTGGCTGATCCAGAAAACAAAAAAAAATGAAAAATCGCCAAAGATGGTGATGTCAAAAATGTGATCGCCCACCCGTGAACAAGGTAAAGCTCATACCAGGGGCGAGGTCCCATTAGCAACGGGATAGGATAGAAACGAGTTTGTGGGGCAGTTGAGTGACCCAAATCCTGCCGTGCAGTACTCGTGATCCCATGGTCAGTATTTTACATGTATTACCCGAAAAAGTAAGGAGATCTTTGATCCCCTCCTCCTCTCCTTAACACTGGGCATGCCCATGCAGAGAAAGCTTCCCGCCAGAATCTTTTCAATCAGTTGGGGGTGTGGCCAACCCCGAAAGAGGGTGGGGTCAGCCATAGGCCCACTGGATAGAAGATTTTCAGTATTTTACTTGCTGTTGTGCAATTATCTCATTGGGTGGAGCCCTCCTTCAATCACTGAGTATGTGGAGGGTGTCAGGATCACTGCTGACAGAAGTAGAGTTGATTCCAGAAAATGTGGCGGTTACTATGTTCACTGTTGTTGCAACCACCACCATCAGAGCTGGGAAGCACTCTGCCGTGATTTCGGGTGGGAGGTCTCTGTTTCTATTTTTTTCTTTTGCCTTCCTGTTTTTTCAGCCCAGAAATTCGTAGTGAACCTGTCAGCCCGCTGCCACTCAGTGTCACACTGGATCGGCCACACTCCTATCCGACTGCTAATGGGACCTCGCACCAGAGCTTGCAAAACTTGAATGTGTGCTTTTTCAAAAAAAAAAAAAAAAAAAAGAAAGAACTTTCAAAACGTATCTAATCACTATTCTGGCTACCTTCAGATTTTGTTGTTTTTGTTTTTTTTTCTTTTGTTTCGTTTTAGTGCCCAGCCAGGGAGGCAGGGCACATTCCACGGGCTGCCGACACAGTGGCATGGAGGGCACACTCACACCAGTACTACTGAGAAGGTATCAAGTACTATCAACCTGCTTTCCCGTCCTTGGGTTGTTTCATTTGTTTTTTTTGCGCCTTCTTTTGTGGACCTGACCACGACGCTTCGCTCTCACTTCGGGCACACTCACACAAGCACTCTGCTGGATGTATCCACCTGCTATGACGTCCAGATGGTTGTCCCCTTCTTCTTTTTCTTTTTCTCTGTCGCCGATGTGACCTAGGTGCTGTAATGCCCTGCTTTTCTTTTTCCAATGCAACACGTTTTTTTTTTTTTTCACAAGAGTTCCACACAATAAAACAGAGCGGGACCCAGGCTCGGCAAAACTGAGCGCACAGTGAAAATGAGGGTGGGGGAAACAGGCTCAAAGGTAGTGGTTGCAATGAACCCAGATCGTGAAGACAGTTGTCAACAATGCAAGTCCAAATGAGTGTCAACCAGCTGATGATTATCAATAATCGTATTCGTGTCCAGATACCCAAGAGAAGAGAAGACATACACAGACGAGGTAGATGAGAGGGAGGAAAGACTTGAGTGGGGAAGATAGAAACAATGCCCACTGCTTCTTCGGGCTCCCTCCGCRATCACCACCTCAATAATCAATAATCTGAACGAGTATCTGAAGTAACCTCAATGTGCCACGTGGCACTTCTAGTCAGTCCCTCATCAGCGATGGAGCAATGTCAACATGAAGACAACCAGTGAAGTATCCACGATCTCTCCACAGTCTTGATCTCCTCTTGAATGACGATAATCAGAACAGCAACACAAGTCACATAGCTTCACCTCGTCAACCAGTAGTTCACGTGGCAGCAGCCACGTCAGCGACAGCGCATGGCAGCTGCCACGTCAGCATGCCAAGAAGACAGGTGCAAGTCAGCCACCATGCCGGACCAGCAGCGCGTCGCTGTGGACACAATGCCAGCACAGAGCCAGCGCTCAGCCAGCTTCGCAGCGTCGAGCCAGAGTCGTCGTCAACGCGTGAAGACAGCATCGACGTAAGACAGAATGAATGTCAAAGCCAGGAAAGTCAGCGCTTATGTAGCGTTGACTCGGGGTCTGGGCCCCGGATGCTACCACCCTCAGCCGTCCAGATTTCGATACAAACTAAGGCCCAGATTGGTATGAAACCGCATTCCCTCCGGCCTGGATGCTTGTCTGGTTTCTGCGCACAACAAATGAGTGTATCCAACCAAGGGCCTGGGTGCGGTACCTTTGACTCTACAGTTGACTTTGACCCTTGAATTTCCTGTGTGCAGTGTTCGGTCACACAGCCAACCGTGACAGACTCGGGCATGGGCGTGTCTTGGTCACACAGCCCAGCGCAGACCAACTCAGGTATGCGTTGCCTTGGGCTGAGTTCTGGACCCCAGGCTACTTCTGAACAGGGTTACTGCATTCCTGCCGGCCCATTTTCAAGTTCCACCACAGAAATATTTAAGACTTCAACCCTCGTTCATAAGCAGCGAAAATATCAGGAGCAGTTTCATTTAGTTCTCGTTTATTAAACCATCTGTCCTCAGATGCTGCTTGAGACTTGAAACGTGCCTTGAACTGCTTCTGAGGTCGTCCACGTCCTCCCGTAGAGAAGTAACCATGCTCTATGATTCTGTCTACCTCATATCCGCCATCCATGTCTGGTGGAATCATAGAAGGTCTATGTGGAAACTCATTTCCTTCTACATACGGTAACAATTTGGACGCGTGAAAGACGGGGTAAGTTTTGAGATGAGGGGGAATATCAATTCAATAAGACGGTCCCTCTGCATCCCCAATTACTTTGAGAACTTCCCAGGGTCCCAAATAGACAGGAAGCAATTTCTGGAAGACATCTTCTTCTAATGAAAACTCTTTAGATTTTACCCAAACCAGATCACCCTCTTTGCCTCTTTGAATGTGGACGGTCGACGGTGTCTGTTGGCTTATTCAGTCGTCCTTAGTTGAGCTTTCCTTAGATTATCTTTAACTTTTTGAATGTCCTCCTCGAACAGTATTGCATATTCTCGGATCCCTGGGGGCAACCTAAGGAATTGGTCCTGGTTTAGTACATCAATGGGACGTTTAGGTTTCCACCCTTTGTGAAGTGCGTTCGGGATTCGTCCAGTGGAAGTGTGGACACTGTTGTTATATGCACTAGCAATTTTGGGTAAATTTTCGTCCCAATCAATCTGATCGGGTCTAACATACATACACAAAAGTTGTTGGCACAGACGGTTCATCTGTTAAGTCTGGCCATTCGTTTCGGGATGCCTCCCTGACGACATGGTCAACCGTGTGCCATAAGCTTCCATCAGTTTTTGCCATGGCAGACTGGTGAACCTGACATCTCGGTAAGACACAATGGATTTAGGAAACCCATACTCAGTGACCCATCGCATCTGAAATTTTTGAATGACAAGTTCAGTACGCGCTTCTGCTGGTAAAGGAACAAACATAGCGTATTTAGAGAAATGGTCCACAATTACCATCACTTGATTATTACCATTGCGACTTTTAACCAAACTCATGAAGTCAATTGAGATAGACTCACCTGGTTCGCTTGGTATAGGTAATGGCTTAAGAAGTCCAAGGGGATTCCCATCCGATGGCTTGTTTCTCTGACACACTAAACAGGTACGAACATATGTTAGTACATCTTCTTTATGTCCCTTCCATTCGAAACGTTCTCTAACTTTATCATATGTTTTCTTGAAACCAAAATGACCCTCAGTATCGTGGCATTCCCCAATTATCAGACTCTTAATCTCTTCCTTATGAGGAATACACAATCTTTATTCGGTTTGGTCAATCAAGAATAACAACCTATCAGTCAGTCTATAGTTGGGTAGTTGGGACGGATCTCGTACAAGCATATCCATGATTGGTTTCCAGATAGGATCAGTCCTTGGCGAATCTGGTCTTTCAGGTAATTCCCAACATCCAAGTAAGAGACAATTGCACCAAAGAAATCACTGCGTCGGGACAAAGCATCTGCAACTACATTAGATTTACCTTTGATAGTCTTGAGTTCAAAGTTAAAGGTGTCAATGAATGCAGACCATTTTACCAACTTGTCATAGATTCTAGACTGTGTTTTTATCCACTTTAGGGTTGAGGGGTCTGAGTACACAGTAAAGTGTCTCCCTAACAGGTAGTGCCTCCATGTGTCCAACACATACACTAAGGCATAGAGTTCTCTTTCATACGTGAAGTTGGCGACTTTGTCATACGGCAATCGTTTAGACATAAATTGTATGGGCCTATATCCCTTGCCGTCATCTTGCTGAAGAAAAGCGCCAATCCCATAGCGTCAGTGGTGACAATGAAAGGCGAAGATGGGTCAGCAATCTTAAGGACAGAGTAATGAGTCAATGCATACTTCAATTTTCGAAAGGAGGACTCACAATCCTTATTATCCCACAACCAGATAGTTTCTTCCTTTAACAATCTTCGCGTTGGTGCAGCAATCAGTGAGAAGTTTCTAACAAACTTCCTATAATAACTAGCTAGACCAAGGAAAGATCGCATTTCAGTAATAGACTTTAGCTTGTGGTCAATCTCTAATTGCTGATATTTTTTTTCTTTCGTCCTTAGACTTTCTTCGTTTACTATATGTCCTAGGTATAACACTTCGGACTTACCAAATTCAGACTTCTTTGAGTTTATCTTAAAGTGCCCTCACGCAACTTCCCGAGCACCAGACGAAGGCGCTTCTCATGATCCTCTAATGTTTTACTGTATAGATAATGACAAAGTTATCCAACCATTGACGAAACAAGTCATTCATTGACCTTTGAAAAGTGGCAGGGGGATTCGTTAATCCGAAGGGCATTACCACGAACTCATAGTGGTCATACCTGGTCCGGAAAGCGGTCTTATGTTGATCGGAGGTTCCACCTCGATCTGGTGATACCCAAATTTCAAATCAATCTTGCTAAAGTACTTGCATCCCTGTAACTGGTCAAGTAAGTCGTCAATGCGAGGAAGCGGTTCAGCATTCTTAACAGTGACGACATTCAACCCTCTGTAGTCTATACGAAGACGTAACTCACCTTCCTTCTTAGGTATAAACAAGACAGGAGCACCATAAGGAGAGGAGCTTGGGTGGATCCATCCTTTTTCTGTTAAGTCTTGCAATTGTTTTCTTAATTCCTCAAGTTTCCTAGCAGACATTCGGTAGATAGGGCCCTTGGGAATCTTACTACCAGGAATAATTTCAATGGTGTGCTTAATTGCACACTCAGTTATTCATGTTGGTTTAGTTAGTAATTCTTTATACTCTTTTAAGAGTTTTTCAATCGAAGGAGGATAGGAAGTAGAAGACTCACCTGCTTTCTTTACTAAGACCGTCATTACTTCCTGTTCCAACTTTCTCTTTGAAACCATCGATCGAAATGCAGGATAACTCATACAACAGAAAGAAAGACTAGAGTCAGAGTCAAACTTATGGTACAGTATGATAGGTTTCAATTCAGAGTGTGCATCTCGCGGTAGCACTACCTTTTCCTTGAACTTGATTTCTGGGTTGGCTTCCTCGTGCCAGTCCATTCTCAAAATCAAGTCAAAGGGTAAATTCTTTTCTACGAGGAAGGATACCTCGTGAATAATTTTTTTCCCTTCCTTGGTGCGAAATCGATATTTGACACGATCAACACATTGCGAGATAGTGATTGTGCGTCTGTCAACGAGAATAGACGTGATAGGTCGAGACAAATCTTTTACCTTCATTCCGAGATAGAACTTGCGAATTGCCTTCTCAAATATGTAGGATCGCGTTGATCCTGAGTCCAACAATGCACCTACACGTGCATGTGCAATCTTTACATCCGCAAGTAGTAGGTCACCCTTAGACTTAGATTTCTTAGCCCACGAGCTTCGTAATGCTAGCAACTCGTTACCAAGCTCGTCAAGAGAGTCGTCCAGAGATAGTACATAAGACAGGTTCAGGGTGTTCCAGACGATGGGCCGAAGAAGAACCATCCTCTGCCATGTGAGTCAAAGAGTTAGAAGGGTTAGTAGGCGCCTTACCTTCATCTTGATCCAAACCCTTAGACTCAGTAGGAGCAGATGCTACTCCTACTGGCGGCTCACTTTTGGGTTACGGATAAGTGGGCACCATGCAATCACATGCCCTGGGGTACCACACTTCAGACACTGTGTATTATTCATTCTTTCCTGCCACGTTTCTTGTGACATTCCCATCTTTTCCCATGGCTTCCCGGCCGCAATCCCGGGATGCTCTGGGAATGAGCGTGGCTTTTTCTTCTTTACTGGCGGTCGTGGTCCTCCCTTGTTGACCACGGCAGGAGTAACTTCCCCCTTCCCGGAATCACTGTTGCTCGCCACACCCTCGGCCTCCAATTGACACTTCTCCGCAATATCGTCATCAAAGACGACGAGGGTGTGGTCCTGGCGCTTCTGGCGCCAAACTATCCGCTTTCCTGCACCTGCACCACCACCAAACTTGACAACAGATGCATATGAGTTTTTAACTTGCGAAGTCATTTGCTCTCGTTGGAGAGCCAGATCACGAAACTGCCTGTAATTGTACTTGCCTGACTTAGACTCTGCCACAAGTTGTCCACGGATGGGTTCGGGCAGAGCACGAGAATAGATGTACAAGACTTGGTTGTCTTGCAGGTTCAATCCAGGAACCTGCAGCAACCGGTCAACTTCCCGAGACAAAGCTTCTACCGAGGTCCAATGTTTTTGACCAACGGTACTAAGCTGGTCAAAAGCCTTCTCGGTCGTTGTCTTATCCAGAAATAGTTCCTTGATCTTGCCAAGGAACTGCTTCAGAATCAAGGTTGCATCCCACTCCTCAATGTCACTGAACCCCGATGCGTTGGCTTCGGCCAATACCCATTCCTTAGCTTCCCCCCCAAGACAAGAGGTAGAGAAAGCAACCTGGGATTCAGGTTCAACAGGGGTCGTACTACAGTACGTCTGAATTTCGGCAATCCACAACAATAAATTTTCATTTTTTTTGTTGCAGAATGTGAAAGCTGTTTCATCTTTAACTTTTCTTTTTTTTTCGGTTTCTCCGGATCCGCACTTACCTTGACCGACGACTTTCGAGAATCATTTGAGATTTTGGTGGTGGAGAGGGAGGAGGAGAGCTCGGTGGTGAAGACGGCGGACTCGAAGGTTCTCCTCCATTAGACGACTTCTGATATTTAGGAACAGCGAACTTCATTGCGTCACTCATCAATTTCTTCTTTTCTTTCTTATCTTCCTTACCTTCTTCTTTTTTACCTTCTACCGGATTCTTCCCTTTCACAATATCTGTGACAGTTCGTAATCCTACAACAATCTCGTCTAACTGATTTTGTTGTCTCTCGATTTTTTCTTCCAAGAAGGTAAGGTAAGTCATGATGTGATACAATGTTTGTGTTATGTCCGTCTGTTTCTTATCTTCTATTCCTACTACCTGTCTGATTTCCTTTACCTTTTTTTCTCGTCTCAGTTCCTGTTCGTGTTTCCGGTCCTACAACAATCTCGTCTAACTGATTTTGTTGTCTCTGGATTTTTTCTTCCAAGAAGGTAAGGTAAGTCATGATGTGATACAATGTTTGTGTTATGTCCGTCTGTTCCTTATCTTCTATTCCTACTACCTGTCTGATTTCCTTTACCTTTTGTTCTCGTCTCAGTTCCTGTTCGTGTTTCCGGGCTAGTTCTTTTTTCTTCCTTTCTTCAACAGCCAGCGCCTCTCTTAATTGTTGGATGTTCGCATCAATCGTAGCCTCGGTCACTTCTGGTCTGATTTCCCCTTTCCTAGACGACTCCATGACTTCTTCCAGCTGCTTGATAGCAAACTGGTCAAGCGCCTGCCGACACTTGGCCATCATTTTAGACACTTCGGCCCCGGCAGCCACAACTTTCGCGGGCGTAATTACTTGCTTCAGACGGTTCGCTACCGTCTGCAAATCAAACAGATTACGAACGTGTCGTTCGACGTCCGGTCCAGATAGATGCAAATCATTCATTAGCTGGTTCCATATAGCCAGTAACTCTTGTTTCTTTGTCTTCGCCTGTTTCCTAGTCTTGGGTTCGGAGGATCCTTCACCCGCAAAGAACGTCATCGGGAAAAGAAGCAAGAGTATTTTCCACATGCTAAACATCTTAGAGGTCAGGTTGGAGAAAATATTTGCAATAATGGAACAAAAAAATAAAGAGAAATAATAAAAAAGAACAAATCTCTACTTATACTAATTGTTGTTCTTTTGTCGTCCTATTCGAGAGTGTACAGGTACCACGTCAGGCCCGTGTGATCAGATACAACACACAAGTAAGTACGCACAACACCACAACACAGCAAACGACAAGGTAAGAATGCCAACAATAAACAGTTTGTCAGCACCCTTCTTCTTCTTGCTGAGTCATCCAGGTGTCAATACGATGATCCACCCTCCTTGACAGCTGGCACTACAGCTGTCTTGTCAATCGTTCAATCGGTCGTACCACCGTCGTCTTCGGAGTGCTTCACTTACTTGGCAGCCACCTGCCTGCCACGTGTCATCCCTGGAGTGCTAACATAGCAGATCCTGCCACGTCAGCACTAGTGTCCAGTCAATCAATAAAGGGATGCCACGTCAGCAAATGTGTGTTCCGCCACGTGCCACTTCCATGCGTCGTGTCGTGATAACGTCGTCGTTTCAGCCAATTGGACAATGCCACGTCAGCCAATGGAGACCGATGCCACGTCGGCAGGAAGTCAACACCTCAAGAAGACAGGTGTGATGACTTCTTCCCTGCCACGTCAGCAATCAGTCCTGACTTTCCCAAAGGCTACGTCAGCTTTTGTAACAGACCTGGTTCCGCATAAGCTGCTAATGCAGTATGAGAATGCCATGTCAACAATCACCAACAACCAGGTCTTCAGACGCGGCACATGATGCCACGTCAGCAAGGGATCGCGATGCCACTTCACTATCGCGATCCAGGCTGGCGCGCGGTAACTCTCGGTCGCGGTCCCTACTGCCACGTTAGCAGCCACGTTAAACCATTAGTACCTTTCCCACGTGGGAAAATAGGGAAAACTGGCTGTTTTCCCAAACTCCTGAATCTTCGGAGGTCGGGCCCAACGACGACAGCCATTGATAAATCTGAGCGGCGGCCGTCATTTCGTTTCGGCCTCTGAAAAGGTCGGATGCCTACCTGAGGCCCTCTATTTTCCAAGCGGCAAAGGTACTAGTGGTTTCAGATTTTCTCTCGCCAGTGAGGTCTCTACCACATCAACAATTCTTGCGGTAACTTCTTGTCAAGTCATCACTACCTCAGCACACGTGTGCTGCCCACTTACCTGCGCGCCACCTGGCGCGTGCACACGTGTGACTGTCGCCGTCGTCACGAGAACTACTCCGATACCAAATTGCAATGAACCCAGATCGTGAAGACAGTTGTCAACAATGCAAGTCCAAATGAGTGTCAACCAGCTGATGATTATCAATAATCGTATTCGTGTCC
>BFEA01000313.1:1068270-1124648 GCA_003427395.1 Chara braunii | reverse complement strand
AACGAGTATCTGAAGTAACCCCAATGTGCCACGTGGCACGTCTAATCAGTCCCTCATCAATGCTGGAGCAATGTCGACATGAAGACAACCAGGTAGGTATCCACGATCTCTCCACAGTCTTGATCTCCTCCTGAATGACGATAATCAAAACAACAACACAAGTCACATAGCCTCGTCAACCAGTAGTACACGTGGCAGCAACCACGTCAGCATGCAAAAAAGACAAGTGCAAGCCAGCCACCATGTCGGACCAGCAGCGCGTCGCTGTAGACACAATGCTAGCACAGAGCCAACGCTTAGCCAGCTTCGCAGCGTCGAGCCAGAGTCGTCGTCAACGCGTGAAGACAACATCAACGTAAGACAGAATGAATGTCAAAGCCAGGAAAGTCAACGCTTATGTAGCGTTGACTCGACGTCTGGGCCCCAGATGCTACCACCCCCAGTCGTCCAGATTTCGACGCATACTAAGGCCCAGATCGGTCTGAAACCGAATTCCCTCCGGCATGGATGCTTGTTTGGGTACCTGCACACAACAAGTGAGTGTATCCAACCAAGGGCCTGGGTACGGTACCTTTGACTCTACAGTTGACTTTAACCCTTGAATTTCATGTGTGCAGCGTTCGGTCACACAACCAAATGTGACAGACTCAGGCATGGGAGTCTCTTGGTCGCACAGCCCAGCGCAGACCAACTCAGGTCTGTGTTGCCTGGGGCTGAGTTCTGGGCCCCAGGCTACTTCTGAACAGGGTTACTGGAGTGGTGGTTTAAACCTTTTTAATGTGTGTGTGTGTGTGTGTGTGTGAAAGAGAGAGAGAGCAACTCTCACACACACTCACGTGTGGAGTCTTTTTTTTTTCCCTATCAAATAATAAATCAATGATTAATCAATCATTCAATCAATTTAGTAGCTTATAATCCAAATTAAAAAAAAAAAAAAAAAAGGCTACCAGAGTGGCCCGGGAGGGCCAAGATCTTTTATTTTTTCTTTTTTTTTCGAAAGGGTGACGTAATTCAAAACTATGTTATTTTGTAATTTTCCTTAATCTGACTGCATCTGGATTCGAACTTGGGTCTGCATTTCAACAGTTCATGGGTGTACCAACTGAGCTCGACCCGTTGGTGCCTAGGACCTTTTGCCCGACCGGACCAAAAAAACATGAAATAAAATAGGTTTTTTTCTTTTTTTTGGGGGGGGGGGGGGTAAAGAATTCCGGTGTGATGCTGATGCAAAAGTTGTTCAGTTTATTTTTCTGCACAACGTAGTTTTTTCCCGGAGTTTTTGTTGTTTTTTGTTTTGGGCGTTCGGGTTCGACTGAATGTGTTTCCAAGGGGGGCGAACGTTCTACCGTTCGGTTTCGGCAGTTCGGCCGGACCCGAACGCATGTTAAGTTTTTTTAGTTTTTTGTTTTAGGCATTCGGGTTCGACTGAACGCATTTCCAAGGGGGGCGAACGTTCTGCCGTTCGGTTTCGGCAGTTCGGCTGGACCAGAACGTCGGTTATCCTGAGTATATATATACACTTGCCGTTAGTATGTGCAAGTGTGCCGCTTCAGCAACAGACGGAAGTGTGGGCACTTGGCACTGAACCACACAAACGTGGCCAACCTTGCATTTTCGATTATACCGTCTATCTGTAATTTTTCGTTATGGATGGTTTGTTATCATTTGTGGAGGGAATGAAAGAGAATTTGGGGTGCTTTTTAAAAACACACACATGCACACACACTCACACTCAATAATGACCATGAGAGAGAGAGAAAGAGAGAGAGACGATGACCAGGTTGACTGGTGAAGATGACGATAAAGATGAGCCCTTGGGGCACTCTATAGTCCGGGACTTCGTATGGTGCCGTCTGCACCTTGTTCATCAACTTACATAGCTGAACCTAATCTTTTCTTGCAACTCGGCGCCTGGGTCTACGTACGTTACTATAGCACTGAAAAAGTCAGCCTGGCTACTCAGTGCATCAACAACAACATGATGCTTGCCTTTTACTGCCTTAAGATCAAAGTCAAACTGATCAATTTTTCCAGCCCACCTTGTCAACTTAGGTGTCATTCTAGCTTGTGTCTTTAGCCAGTGAAGTGTCTCATGGTCTGAATATACTTTGAAATGTCGTCCTAAGAGGTGGTGTCGCCGATGATTTAAGGTTTCTCTTAGAGCAAACAACTCTCTTTTGTACGTGGAAGTGGCGACCTTCTCACTAGGCAGTCTACAGGACATGAATTCAACAGGTTTGTATTCATTACCGTCATTTTGTTGGAGTACAACACCAATCCCGTATTGACTAGCGTCAGTGGTAACTATAAACAACAAAGATGGATCAACGATCTTCAAGACCAGGTACTCTGTCAAACACTTCTTCAGACACTTGCAGTCTTCATTCCACTTCCTGACTGTTAATTTCCTCAGTAACCGTTGCAATGGAGCAGCTACTATAGTAAAGTTCCTCATCAACTTGCAGTAATAGTTGGTTAGACCAAGGAACGACTGTAGTTCCTTTAACGTACGTGGTGTGGAGTCTGTGGACCAATCTCTAATTGCTGCTATCTAAGCATCTTCCGGTTTGATTTCATCTTCATCCAATAGATGACCTAAATACAACATCTGGTGCTTGGCCCATTCACACTTCTTCGGGTGCAACTTAAACTCGACCTCGCGCAACTTGCTTAGCATCAATCTAAGGTGTTGCTCGTGTCCTTCTAGCAGCTTGTTAAAAACCAAAATATCGTCTAAATATACAACAATGAATTTGTTTAACCAATCGCGGAAGAGTTCATTCATTCAACGCTGGAAATTAGCAAGGGTGTTAGTTAACCCAAACGGCAAAACCACAAACTCGTAGTGGCCATATCGAGTTTTAAAGGTCGTTTTGTGTTGATCCTAAGGTAATACCTCGATCTGATGGTAGCCCGAGTTCAAGTCTATCTTCGAGAAAAACTTGCAACCCTGCACTCTATCCAGGAGAGTGTTTATCCGGTGCAATAACTCAACATTTTTTACGGTAATCGCATTTAGTCCCTTATAACCTGTACATATATGCAGATCGCCTTCTTTCTTTGGTACGAACAAGACCGGTGCACCATAGAACGAAGAACTTGGCTTAATCCACCCTTTTTCTATTAAGTTAGTATTAACTCATCTAACTGTTTGCACAACTGATCGAGTTCTTTGGGAGACATCCGATGGATGGGGCCCTTGGGAATCCTGCTACCGGGTTTTATATCTATCTGGTGCTTGGTCTCCCTCTCAACCACTCTATTGGGGCCTCTCTCACGTAAGCGAACTCATCCAACAGACTTCGCACATTGGGTGGTTACCTCCTCCTTCTTTCTCTCACTAACCGATCTCAGATAGGCGATAATACTTGATCAACAAGGTCATTCTTAACCACATTGTCGTTGCGAATACCCTTACAAGGGTATCCGCCCTGTTTTTTGCAAGTGACCGACAACAAGTTTGGTTTTAGAGTTGTGTGCGCCGTGCGAGTCGTGGCTGTGTTTCGATCACGCTAACTAAGTGTTTGACTAGAAATAGAGAGTGTGTGGGCACGCGTGGCGGATGCGAAAGTTAGATGGTCGTGGACTTAGTAGATAGGCCGAGGTGTGGCCTCATAACGTTTCAGTAGAGTGGTTAACTAGAAATAGAGTGTGTGGGCGCACCTTGCGGATGCGAAAGTTTGACAGTCGTGGACTTAGTGGACAGGCCGAGGCGTGGCCTTGGAACGTTTAAGTAGACCCGCGAGCCGCGTGGTGCCCGCTTATATAGGTTTCTGCTAGTAGTAGGCCCAACCTTAGGCATAGCACTATTGGTTACGGTGTCAGACTTTCAACTAGGAGATTCAGGGATCGAGACCAGCGAGCGGCAGCATAGGAGCATCGGAGCAGCGCAAAGGAACCGAGGGGTTGATGGTCCGGCGGGGCTATTCCCCATGGTTTTGTTGCGTAGGGTTGAGGCGATACTAGCAAATCGTTTTTTTCTCCCTCGCCTTGCGGTTTTTCTTTTATTTTTGTAATGAATATGTACATCTTTGTTATTATTAATATTTCAATTATGATTATTTCTTTCCAAGCCGAGCGCGACACCGGTTCTAGGAGCCATTCGGTTTTCTGGCGTATTCGGAATGCAGGTAAGAGTTTTTTGTTATCCCCATTTTAAAACGCGGACCGAGGAAAGTCGACGTGCATGCAAGCCAGTGAGCCCACAGAGTGGAAGAAACTTGAGTGGCGGGGGCCTGCTGTGAGACGTTTGAGTGTGAGCATGCCCATTGGGACCTGAAAGATTGTGCCCAGGTGCACTGGGGCAAAGCGGACCGGGGTGCTGTTGGGAGACCGTAGCGGTGCCACGGCAAGCTGTGGATCACGGGTAGCCTCTCTCTACTTCGGTCTCCAGTGTTCCCATTTGAATATTTGCTACTACCACCAAGATCCGGATCGAGGCCCACTTCACCTAGGCTTACACTGCGGGCTCCGTAGCCAGCCCAACGCTCCCCTTCTGGTTGCTGCTGTGGGACCGCCAAGGCGGCCGAGTGTTAGCCACACGCTCTAGAAACCGGCCACTGTCGGGGCTGGTGAATTAGGCATGAGGATTGTAACATACTCCTTAGCGAATTTTGACGGTCATGACTACCGCCCCGCGGTCTTTACCAATAGATAGCCTTCGCGGTGTCCAGGCAGGCGCTCAATTTGACTCCTATCAGGACCAGGCGGAAAGAGGAAAGGCAAAGACAAAGGGAGACATGGTACGAGAAGACGGGGCGGGAGACAACGAAGGAAAAGAAGGAAAGAATGAACCTCGACGTGGTGTCAGAGGGCACGTACCAAGTGCCACGTACCTCTGCCGCGTACCAAGTGTCTGCTCATGTACCTCCGCTGTGAGATCGGTCCTGTTGACGCTACCACTGGCAAAAAAGGTGGGTGCACCACTGGGCTTTCCACAAGGCTATGCAAGCTCTACGCCCTGCTGCACAGCAGAGCACAACCGACCTGTGGTTGTGATAGCCGTTGGGCTCGCCCTGGGACGCGACACTGAGAAGTTGGTGCGGGCCTTTCAATTGTGCGACGACACTCAATAGTCGGGTTTTAGGATAGGTACAGAGTCTGTGGAAGCTCAAAAAGGAGAAGGGAAAAAAAAAAAAAATTGGAAAAAAAAAAAAGGAAAGGGGAAAACAAAAATAAAGAGTTTTACATTTCACACTTGCGTCCGAATTCGGACTGCTATCCTCAGGTGTCGAATCGAACGGTCCCATAGTTGAGGTGGCGCTAGGGTCTTTTTCCTTTTTCTTTTTCTTTTCGTTAATTCTCCTTTTCTTTTGTTAGTTTTTCTTTTCCTTTTACCTCCTTCGAGCTTCTATTCCCTGCCAGTCACGCCGCGGAAGGCCGAATGGTCTGAGTCATGAATTATGAATTAAAGGTGGGTGGTCTAGACCGGCCGGCCCGTTGCGTTTCGATATGGTGCGGGCACAATCTTAATCGACGCAAAGAGGGGCCCCAGACAAAAGGGGTAACTCGTGGCCACCTTGGTAGGAGGCTTATCGCCTCCCACGGGAGGCCATAAGTCCACTCCTTACCATCGGAAGCGGGCACCCGTCAAGGGTCAGGCCAGCAATCATTTTGAGGACGAGGAAGCTTCGGCTGGGATCTCGTTATGGGACCACTGCGCGCTGAGCCAACTGCATTTTCAGATTTAGTTGAACAGACTATTGGCGCTGATTGAGAGTAGTGCGCGCTTAAGTAATCAGTTAGTTTCAACTGTCTCGTTTTCCCTTCCTTTTGTTTGTGGGTTTTATTTTATTCTTGCTTTAGTTATCGTGGTCCTAAGCACCCCGTTTCGAACGTGGAGGTTGCAAAACTTGGTGGTTCTCTATAAAGGAGGGGCAGCTGCACTATCAGCTATTGGTTAGTAGGCGCGCGCAAGTTATCTCGCTATGCAAACACCAGTGGTCTGAGACAGGGGGGTAGAGCAGTGAGGGCCGGTGTGGGTTGTCTGTGTACGTGCTCGCCAAGTACCAAGTTCAGGTTGTCTTGGGGAGTGTGCTCTATGGCCTGACATAAAGGGCTGCACGACTATAGGTCGGATTGTTGGAACCTCCTAACGCGTTGGAGGCGGATGTCCGAGGAGGGGCCTTGGATCACCACCATTCTCAACTACGATGGGTGAGACGAGGCCAAGTCAAAGATTAATGTGGAAGGGGCGAGAGAAGAGGAAATGAGAAGTGACCCTAAGCTACAGGTTGCAGTTACTAAGACCAAAAACCGGGCTAAGAGACGTTGCAGGAGAGACGATGTCACAGTTGAGGTTCAAGTAACAATCGCTTACCATGAGGTGGAGATCTCCACCGATACTGCAGAACACGAACAACAACATGTGGATCGGGACTCAAAGGGAGATACCGAGATCAGCGGAGCAGAGACCAGGTTCTGGCATGGACTGGACCAATGGGAGTGGGACCATCCACCCACAGGTCCGGTGGAGAGCGGCCCAAAGGCTAACTCGCGGTGATGGAAGGACCAGGGCCGCTAAGCTGTTAGGCCTGGAGGTCAAGTCGTGTCAGCGGGACCACTGAGCGGCGTGAGCAGTTACGAGCGAGAGAGGAAGGGAGAAGGGGCTACGCATGTATGCGATAAGCAGCTTACTTGAGAGAGAAGCGGGGGATGTTAGCTCGCTCTCCAGAGGGTGGACAACGGCACGTTGGGTTCGAGAGAGGGCGCCTCGATCGAGAATAAGAGATGCCATTTCATGACGAGGGCGGAAAGACGGAGCTTGTGGCGTCGGTAGGAGAGGTTTAGAGGCCAAACTCGCATTGAGGTGTGGTTACGAGGGAGGGAGTGCAAGGGAGAGTGGGCACGAAAGTTAGACGCGTGAGAGAGAGTGGGGCCTTTTCCAGTTTGGTTTTCTTGTTTGTTTGTTGATGACGTACGTATGTGATCTGTGGTTGACGTCAACTCCTCCTGTACTCTAGTCACAATGCAACGGACAGAGACGACGAGTTGATGGGGATACTATAGATTGTGAAGGCGACTGGGACGCCAGCGACGAGCAGCGCACGCGAAGGAGGAAGGTCAGACGACATCCTGGAAGTTGATATCTTCATCTCTGAGAAGAGATCAGTGGCACGACAGTGACGCAAAAGTTTATGAGATCACCACGGACTGCAAGAGTGAGGGAGATTCTTTGACCATCCGCGCTGGTGACATGCGTTTGGGTCTAAGCGGAGTGATTGTCAATTCTCGAGTGATGGGCTGAAGGTATGCACGCGCTAATAGTTGACGTTGTCTCTTCTTGTTCATCCTCCTGGGCTGCGTTCACCGGTTGTCTTCTTGATGCTCGCCATGACGATATGAGAGGGAGAGGAACGGCCATCAAGCGATGAACGCTAGACGACCCGTGCAGAGGAGATTCGGTTGATGCTAACCTTCTAGTCTGGGCCAAAATGCCGCTAACGAAGGCCCGATTTATGCGTGGCACTGCCTCACACCCGTTCATCGTTCGCTAATCGTCTGCCATTTTCGCAAGTAAGGTGTATGATAACGGTGCTCGAGTAGAAGAGGGTTTGAACTTTCCTTTCTTGAGAAGCCATGCGTCGGCACCCGGTAGGCATATCTATACATACCTCCCCTTCAAACTGAGGAATAAGTGTCGACCTTCGTGTGTTCCGGCTTCTTGCTCTTGTTAGCCCTGGAGGGAAAGGGGGAGCAAAGTTGTGCAATGTTCGCGAGACGGCGTAGCTAGTGTAGAGGTCATTCGAAGTACGGGCTGAACAGGACAATTATAGGGCTCGACAAGTTCTTGTAAAATCTTAGTCGAACAGACATCACAGGGGCAGCTACAATAGAGCACATGGACAACGATCATCCGAGCTAGTATTGGTGACCTGTCATTAACCAGTTACATTTAAATGAGATCCGAGTGAAATGATGATTGGCTTCGTATAAGTTGTCCCCTAGTTTCAACGCCGTATAAGTACGAACCTAATAATGCAACCTGTTGAAACTCAGGCTTCTCTACTCTGGTTTTGGAGTTATAGTAAGGTTTTATTGTCCTGATCGATGATCGGTTTTCTTTTATGACTTGGTAAGACTAAAAAACTACGACTTCCCTGTGGCTTATGTGCCTTCTCGCTGTCAGCTGAGATATATGATCGAACCAACAAGTCAGTAAATTGATCATGTGGGTGGTTCTCCCGTCAACAAAGCTTTTACCTGTTTTGTGCCCGTGACTTGCCACTTGGGGCACGTTTAAACAACGAAACCTTACTCCTCTGTGTTTTGGAATTATGAATTGAGGACGGGAAAAGTCGCAATTGGGGTGGGCACAACAGTCCTATGCCAAATTGAATAAAGAAAAAAAAAAGACAAGGTTGCTAAACCAACAGGATAGATAGGGTCTTACTCTTATTCAATTTGTCCCGTTACGAGAACCCTGAGCCCGCAGTTGTGTTTGGCATTTGAGTTCACCTCTACTTTCCAATACTGGAAGGTGCCTGAGAGGTGACTTACTTCTATAAAGTCAGATAGGCTTACTAATGTCTTTGGACTAACGGGGGAAGGGTCATTAATTAAGCTCTGGTCGAGAATCTTTCAGAAAAAAGAAAAGGGGAAAGACTCGAAATGGGCCAAGGCTACAAACTTGAAGCTGTGAATGTTGCGTGATTAGTTCACTGCTTTCTTTACTGTCGGATGGGTAAGAAGAAGGTTATACAGAGGAAAGTGGTATATCTTTTAGTTAAGTTCCTTCTTGACGGGGACTAACGAAAGTACTCATCGGACATTCATTCTTGATTATCCGAGTAAGTTCTCTGTGGGAATGCTTCTGGTCAGCAAAGGTTGTGAAAAGTAAAACCCCTTAGCTCACCTGCAGTAATAAGTACACAGGGGTTATTATTTCACCCGATGATGCTTGCGAGAGGGACTGCATGCAGTGGTTGGGATAGTGTCTACAGTATCCAGAGCTCCAGGTTTATCAACAAATACTGTTGGACGATAAAGTCATATTGGTGGTACTGAACATGCCTTGCATCGCCTGTTGGGAGCTACGAGGAGCCGGTCATGTCGCATGGAAGGTGCTCAAACCACTTTTCCCCTCGTGTAACGTATGAATAAGACTGAGCGCCACGTCCTCAACTGGGACAATACTTTCTCTTGCTGTGAACAATATTGTGTTATGACTAGAGTGTGATTGTTAGATGTTAATTGTGTGTGGCCCTCTGCTCAACAATCTGGCTAGCGAAGCCTACCTGCAATCTGAGTCTTAGCTCAAAGAGTCTCTATGTCTACTGAGAGTAAGAGAAAGGGTCAACTGATGCAGAACTGCAAGAAATGTATTTTAAGTCTTTAAATGATTTAACTTTTTGCCCCAGGGCCCTCAGTGCTAGACCAAGCAAATACCCTCTTACATTAGCCGATAAGGCAAGCCAGACGCCACTGCTGTTAGAGAAAAGAGCGAGAAAATCATAGGGAAATGGTTGGACAGTACACGACCCTAATGTCAGTGCTCTCTTGCGGAACAAAGCAGGGAGCTAGGATGATGAACCTTCGAAGAAATTGAAACTTACAAGGGGTTGCAGAGGCTGATTGCCACCGCAAAAGAAGGGAATTGTCACGACTTCATCGAGTACCTATCCAACATATACTGATTAGATGAAAAGCAGCTTGGCACGATCTCGTCACTGGGAGTCGTGCAGAAAATCGAGAAGGATAGTTAAAAAACAGAAAATTTAACTCTGGGAAAACACAGTTTTTAGGCCCTTTCAAGTCAGACACTCAGCCGGCGTTGAGCTTCGAATAGCGCCCTGGTGTCCATCAACATCAATTCCAGCAGGTTTCAGATGGCCACCCTGAATTCAAGATCGTGTATAGCAGTTGTGGAGGCTGATGACCGCTGGTAGACCGTAAAGCGTTTTTTCTGGAAGACCAGGGTTTAAAATCAGTTTTAATTCGGTTACACGACTTAAGGTGAACACCAACGACAATCAACCCTTCCTCACAAGTCAGGCATCGGTTAATCAGTGTTCGCGTCACTGACTTTTGGTATTGTAGAATCATCATCTACAGAAATTCGTTGAATAAGTGTCCTACATGCGAATTAGAAAGGAAGTAGTGCAGTTTAGCCCCATCGCGTAAAAACAGTTCAGGGAACAAAAAAAACAGTCAATGCTCAGTGTACATTGACCGGAGCAACACCTATCTGCATATCAGAACTCTTGTCGACATTCGATCAGCAGTGCTACACAACCCGTGCTGAGGAGCCCAACAGTCATTAGACATACTAACTAACACCAAGAGTTGTTTTTTCACTTTGAGAGTGGAGCCCGTCATAACCGTCTGCAGTCTATTCTATTCATTGTCCGAGTCTTGGGGTGTTGAAGAAATCGTGAAAAAGGATGAGGTCCTCGTGATGAAATACAGATCAAGCAAGCACAAAAATGAGAGATGGGAAGAAGAGGCATGTCGAGACATGGATTCACATAGGCAAACACAGAGAGAACGTGCAGTTCGGATGATCAGAGAAAATAAGTACATTGAATACGTATTTTATTTTTAGGACCACAATGGCAAGCTACACAGCATTGGTTCCTCGCTAGAAATGGTGGAGCACGCCACAACGAGGTTCCGGTGCGCGCAAAGATGTCCGGACTCTTCTCTCGAAACCCTCAACAGCATCCCGATTAAGCAAAACACCACTCATAAATCTGTAGTTTTGTCAACGTTCGGCTATCAAGTGATCAGTATTGAGTGACTTATCAATTCAACAACATTCAATCATCGGAGTAACTAGAAAGCTTAAGTCAAGATTAGTCAGCGTTCTGTCATTCCCATCTGCCCAGGGATCAATAATAATTAGTCGGTGCTCTTATCAGAAGACACTGGGACTTGTTTCAATATCCACCTTTGCACTTGATTGCGGTTCAGTCATTCCAGGTCAGCGAGTCGGTTTTGATCTGCCTCAACAAGATAGCCCTCAAGGGTGCTATCCTGTATCGGTATGTTAACACAATTTGTTGCAGGCAGCGGGATCTGCCAGTTTTTATGGTTTACACCGAGTTTGCAAGGGGTACCATCCATAACTTGAGAATTTAGTTGAAGAAGGGTAAGGAAACTCATCGACTCTTTGACTCAGTTTGGACTTCAGCAGCAAGGAATCTTGAGGAGAAGGGGGAAAAACTTGATGAGAGTGGTAACAAACTGGTTACCAGCTTTGGACCCAAGCTTTATGTCGACTATCCCAGGCCTCCAGTTTTTTTTTCTCTAACAGACGGTTCTTGTTGGGGTGATTTGGTAGACCTCGCCAAGAGGTATATCTCACCGTCAAAGATTGACTATGAGGCAGTGACCAAACCTTCAAAGTTCAGACATCTTAGACAAGAGATTTTCTCTCAGTTGTATCTTCCTACCTTGTGAGAGAAATTTTGTACTATGGTTGACTTCCGGATCATGGGCATAGGAAGGAAGTGTTCGGAGCTTGCAGGTTTTAGGTGGCTCTATGTCCAAAGGTCACGGTCTCAGGAGGTAGCTCAAGGCACAAGAGACACACAACCAAGTGAGAGACTGATAATGAGTTACCAGAGGGATGAGTTGAAACTCCTGATGTATGTTGGTCATGTCTATCTGTTTGTACTTTCTAAGACTATTATAAGTTCTCATTTTTTTCTCATTTACCTCGTTTCTGTTTTGAGTCAGTCAGTCCTGCTTCATTTGCATTGACTTTGCTTGATGATTATGTTTTCCTGATGATCTTGTCACGATTTTCAAAATTAGTAAATTGCTAAAATTGACACTCCATAAATTCATGATTATTATTTGCATAATCCTGCGTAGCACGGAGAATATGGTCGCGCCCCTTCACGTTCGCGCGAACGTGTTCACACTTTCGAGCGAGCAACTCGCGAACATGTTCGGGCGAACATAATTTTTTTTCGAAAAAAAATAAAAAAATTAAAAAAAACGGTTTTTTATTTTTAACTCATGATTGACTATGAATTTGAACATGACTCCAAGGCAAAAGTTGCATGTATTCTTATTTTACATAACATATATGTTTTTCAGATTTTTCTGAGTACCGTTTTTTTTTAAATATTTTTTATTTTCGGGTTCGGAGGGTTTTGAGCGCTTGTTCACATTCGGCCGAGCATGTTCGCATTCGCCTCCGAACGCAAATACGGTGCTACGTAAGCATAATCTTTAATGTTCCGAATCAAAATAAAAGATTTCTGAGATCGGGGACGGTGAATACCGCAATTGAAGTGTCTCGCTCGAAGTCGAACGCACATAACAAGAAGGGATTTGATTTATTTAATTTATTTATTTATTGCAATTATAATCATCAAAATCCTGCGTGACAGCCTGTTGGCTTTTTGATGGCCTGAAATGGCCTGACTGGAAAATGTGCGATAAAAATAACGTCGTTGTCGGGGACATGAAAACATTTCGTGTCCGGAATGAGTGTGGGTCAGCAACAACTTTGAGTTTTGATTAGGGTTTGAGAACCGTCGACAATGTTCAAATTCTCATATTGACTTTGCCATCCTCATTGAGTCATTATTCTCTTGGAAATCTCGGTTGCTTACTGAGTCTTATCTCTTCATGTGTAAGGTACCACACTGGGCTAGAGAAGGAGACTGACATTATTTATTAAAGAGGATCAGGCTTGATGCGTCTTTGACGCTTTGAGGAAACAGGAAGAGAAGAAGACAAATCAGATTCAGGGATGTTGGTCAAGAATGTACTGAAAATGAGCTGTTTAAACTGACTTCTAAAGGGATACTCTCCTATCAGTACAAACATTGTTGGGTTTATTACTTTGGCAGTTCAACCATCTGTGCAGTGCAAACTCGCTTTTTGGAGGCAGATATCTATGATATTCGTCCATACATCAAGAAGGGAGGCTGCAATGATGGTGAGGTATTTAATTGGCTATGAGAAATTGTTTTTCAATCTATCTATAATGAAAAAAAAGAACTAAGCAAATAAATAAAGAAAGTGGAGTGGGGACTAATGCCAGTAACGTATGAGACAATTATTATTCCTCACATTCCATAGCATGGCGAACGTGTTGGTGCCTCTTCACGTTCACGCGAACGTGTTTGCACATTCGTGCGAGCAGCTCGCGAACATGTTAGGTGAAAATGATTTTTTATTCGTTAAAAAAAAAAAAAAAAACAAATTCAATTTTTTATTTTTAACTCATGATTGGCTCTGAATTTGACCATGACTCCAAGGCAAACATTGCTTATATTGTTATTTTACATAACATATATGTTTTTCAGATTTTTCTGAGAATTTGTTTTTGTTTTTTTTATATATTTTTTATATTTTTTATGTTCGCGTTCGGAGCGTTTTGGGCGCTTGTTCGCGTTCGCCTCCGAACGCGAACACGGTACTGCGTAGCTAACAACTATTGTGATGCGCGTAATTGAATGTCAATTGTTAATATGGTACTAAGGAAAGAGAAATGAAGAGATTGTCATAAGAACGAAAAATCTTTCAGTAGAGGAAACCGGTAATTGGGTTGTTAAGGAGAACATTGTATGGAAGGTGAAAAAACCTCAGGAAGAACACCCTCAGAGTCTCAGTAGCAAGGATATCAGTTGTAAAAGGAAGACTATATGGAGTGATTGAGTTTGATAATCCCTTCATAATTCTGAGATATGAGACTGTGAAAGAAACCGCATAATATTTCACATTCCAGCGGTCAAATTCTTGAATACCGGCAGTTTGGACGTAAGAATTTATGCCTCAGCGTGTCTAGAGAAGGAAGTTCATTATTTGCAATGTCGGACATGGGCTTACATTAGTCTTATAAGAACAAAAAAGTGACTTGAAAAACTACAAAAAAAAAGTTACTTGGAAAGAGAGAGTGAGACAGTTTGAGAGACTCTCGAGTTTCTCAACTACGGATGGCTTTGATGACAAGAGAGACTGGATATCTCCGTTGGAAGCCATTGCCATGGTAGGTAAAGCAAGGAAGGGTGATTCCACGGTGATGATAAAATCTTTACTTTTAAATACCTTTGCGCACAGGTTTGAAATCCTTGATTACACTCAACATGAGATCTATTTCTCCTTGTGTTGTCTATAATGATTGATAATGTCTCGTTCGGTTGAACAACTAACGTTTAGGTTTCTTTTGGAAAGAAGGATAGTCAAAACAGAAGGTACTCTCCGGATCGACAGAAATCTCTCCACTTTGGATGAGCTAGAGTTTTTGCAATCCTTTCTTAATCGGATAAGAGACTCTGCCTTGAGAGTTGTTACCGATCAAACTGAGATCAACTACCTGCTGAAAATAGTGACAATGAAGATTGTTGAGAGAATATCATATCACTCCTCAAGAGAACGAGTCTCTCTTGTCAGAAGAATCAACAGCGGTTTATAAGCAATACAATTTGATTATGAGGTTATAGACCTGACAAGGTACTTTATGATTCGGGGTACTGTGAAAGGATATAACAAAAGACTAAGTAGGGAAGATGAAAGATAACTGATTGAAAATTATATTGGGAGACTAGGAAAATTCGTTTTGTCCTTGATCTGTACTCAGACTATTATTGCTTATACTCTCTGCATACAAAATTCTCAGGGGATAGAACAAACAAGGGAGGAGAGAGACGAACCTGTATCTCTTGCGAGAAGAGTAAGAGATTGAGAATAGGGAGGGAGAGGTCAAAAATAACAAGAAGAGAGAAAGAAAAGGTATCAAGAAAGTTGATGGTCAATATATCTGGACGAGGGAGACTTAGTTCAAGACCTAACTCTTCTGCAAGGACTCATGTAAAAACCCTGGTTGGTGTTATACGAGAGTTAGTCGAGAACGTTTACACTATAAAAGGAGGGTCGGATATTGCAAGAGCAACGAGATCCGAAGAAATAATTTCATGCTTCCGAGGACCTCAAGTACATTATTTCTTGGATGAATATAAATTATTTAGACTCAGTTATGGTTCGACCGATAGACGGCCACTTAAGCGTTTTCTGTCATACTGTGATTCTGATTCAAGGTTAGCAGTCAAAGAGTTGATGGAAGGGGTACAACATGAGAAGAAGTCAAAAAAATAATAAAAAGAAAATTTGAGAAAGACTCTGTTTCAACCACTACCAATTATCTTCTCAATATCAGAAGACCTAGGTATAATACTTTCAATGTTTTCCTCCAGATATTTATATGAACAGCCGGAAGAATTTCAAATTTGGACGGGGCCTAAAGGTGTCATATTTTCCTGACTAACTTCACTGATAATGAAAGACAATCAGTTCTGAATCAGACATAACATTATCCTCTCAGATGGGATGCAATGGTTGCAATAGTCAGAACTCTACCTACAGTCTCACACAAGAAGTGATCACTGGATCAAATCAATACTTTGACTAAAGAATGGAGAAAGAGAATAGTTTGAATAAAGAGAACAATCTGAGCATTGAGAATATTGTTCAACGAGTTATGACCAATTATATGCATGTTAATCATGTTGTAGATGAGAAAGAGAAGAAGACGGTTGAAAGTGAGGATGAGGACGATGATGACAACTGTGGGAAAAGATAAGACTCTTCCAGACCAAAAATTAATGGGGGGAATGGTGGAGAAGGAAACAAAGAGAGAAGGGAGTATGATGATCGTCTAAGAAAAAACTTTGTCTGCTACTATTGTGGTGAAGGAGGTCACACCACAACTTACTGAAAACCCCTGGAAGAATATATGAAGAGTGGGGTAGCCAAAAAAGATGCGGTGAGTCATGTCTGTGACAGTTCATTGAACAAATTGGATCTCATACATCCGGGAAGTATGAGACTTCTTGCTATTAAACAAGAGAAAAAAATGAAGAAAAATAAAAAGAGAAAGACTAATATGAATGTTCACTTTCTTATTGGCGAACTGTCCGAAGAGCTTGTGCAGAAATCTGATTATTCTTCTACCATGATTAAGTTGCTTCTACAGTCCTTAACATTAGTGGAAAGTCTATCTGATGTGGTTTTCTCAAGCGGACTTTTATTAGAAAAAACTTTTGCTTCGCATAATTTTTCTAAGTTAGTAGTATCTTCTTCTAACGAATCAGCTTGTTCAGTCAACATGATGTCTTTAGAGGGTGATCTACCACTAGAAGTCGTTATGGAGTCCAACATAGTGGTGGGAAGGTAAAAAATTTTTAAGCGCACTTGACACCTCACATGATTTAGGAAAATAAGAGAAGAAGAGTCGAAGAGATCCTAAATGACATTTTTAAAAAAGAAGAACCGAACCCTTCCTCTCGAAAAAATGAACAAAGGAAAAAGACAAAGTTCATCTCGAAGAGTAAATTGAAAGATGAAACTGTAATCACTGATGTGATCAAAAAAATATTAGAGGAAACAGAAGTGACTCTATTTTTCAAGGAGGCAATGACACTAGCACCTAAGTTGAGAGAGAAACTCTAGAAGTTGGTTGAAAAGAAAAAGGTGGAAGTCAACTATTTGAGATCATTTTTCCTCAGTCAAGTGAACAGATCATTGCCGGGTTGTAAGATGAGATTTGCAACCGTGGGTTGCGGGTACTTAACTATCTATACTAACCAAGTGCAAATTCGAGCCTTAGTAGACTCTGGGGCAGAAATGATCATTCTCTCCTTGAGAACTATAGAGGTTGGTGATTTAACTATTGATAGGTCATCAAATAACAAACTAAGTAATATTGTCGTGACTCTCTATTTAACTGGATACATTGATAATTTGTCAATTAAGGTTGGAACAATGTCTATAGAACTATTAGGGTTCGTGGTGTCAGATCTGGATCATGACTGTATTTTAGGCATCTCATTGTTACACAGGATGAAAGCCGTTCAGTTCTTCAGTCATAAAGGGCCATCTTGGATTGGTCTGCAGGATCCAAAGACTGCTCAGGAAAATACCTTTATGGTTTATACTTCTCATTATTATAAACATCAAATATCAGTTTGTTCACTCAAAAGGGAATAATCTGTTGAGAAGAACAGGAAGTAAAACCGCCAATACCCCCGACAATAAAAAATTCTCGACTCTGTAAGTTAGGGCCGGGTTGTACCGAGGGACGGCGACCGTTCGTCACCGATGGGCCCAATCCCTCCATTTGAAAGATTGAACTTTGACGATTTTTCGTGTTCAGAAGAAGTCTTCAAAATTTTTAAAAATTTGAGGATCCGTAGATTAGGTCGTGATTTTTTAAGAAAAAATATCAAAAAATAAAATAAAATTGTTATGACCGTGAAATGATCGTCGCGCCGATTTCACACATTTCCAATTTCTTGACATAAATTTTGTTTCTTCCATTCACCTGATTCTCGCTTTATGCTACCGGTACCCTTTGTGAAACGGCGCTACCGGTAGGAGGAGGTTTTCCGTGTCGAGGGGAGTGATGGTTTAAAAGAAAAAAACAGACAAGAGATTAAAGAGGAAGTGTCAGTAGACATTAATCAAATTTCTAAAATGATGAAAGCTTTTGACAAACTCAAGGATGAAGATGGACAGATTGAAGCATTTAAGAAGGTTGTTGAATCGACTAAGAGTGAAAAAATTGAATTACAGTTTGCATATCAACTCATTATTTTTTAGAAAAATAATCACTGGGTCAAAAAGAAAGTACAAGTCCAAGAGGGTGACAAAGAACTCAGTTGTTGTTTTGATAGAAAATGAGTCACTAGATAATTATCAAAGAGTTAAGGGAATCAACAAAGTCAGAAAATAGAGTCACTAGAGAAATATTTGACACAATGAAGATAGGATCAAAAAATATATATCTTCAAAGTATGTTAGAAATTTTCTAGTGCATTTGTTTTTAATGATGAAGAAAGAGGGCGGTTGAATGTGAATGTGATCAAGATAACAAAGATGTGAACAGTTGATCATATTCTATGGAATGACAGACCAACTAAGTATGTCAAAAAAAAAGAGGCAGAGGTGGTAAAATATTTAGACGATAAGATTGCTTCTAGTGTTGCTGAACTTGCTGATGGACTGCATGCTAATCATTGGTGTTGCTTTTGAAAACCAGAAGGTGGATTTAGATGGATACAAAATTTTCAAAAGATCAACTCAGTAATGGTACGTGATGCAGGTAGCCTCCCTAATGTTGATCCCTTTTCTGAATCATTTGTTGGTCGATGCATTTATTTTTTGATTGACGTATACTCTGGCTACGCTCATTTTCTCATTGATACCACTAGTCGACCAATGACTGTCATGCACACGCCAAAATGACTTATTCAGATGTGCGTGGTACCTCAAGTGTGGACTAATGGTGTGGCAATGGTTCAAAGGGATATGATTCAAGTTATGCATGATATTTCTCATGAGATAACTATCCCCTATATCGATGATAATCCAGTGAAACAATCTGTCGTAAGAAACAAGACTTTGATTGCCCATGGAGTCAGAAAGTTTGTCTGGGATCATACAGAGGGTGCGAAGCTAACTTCAAAAATATAATTTGACTGTCAGTGGACCAAAGTCTTTTCTCTTTCAAGCAGAAGTAACCATCTTAGGTTTTAGATTTCTCTCCGAGGGTAGGAGTCCCGATCCGAGAAAATATACAAGATTTTGAACTGGTCTCTGCCTCTCAAGCGAGTAATAAATGTTAGACACTTCTTGGGTGTCTGCGGATTCTGGAATATTTTCATTACTCATTTTGTTACTCTTAAAGAGACTCTAAGGGAGACTGTAAGGCAAGGAACGAGTCTATCATGGACTGAAAAGAGACAGATTGCTGCAGAAACCCTACAAGAAAAATTGAAGATGGACGTGTAGTACTGGGAATGCCTTTTTATGATGATGAAGAGGAAAGACCCTTCATTATCGAGGTTGATGGGGGACCAAGAACTTTTGGTGGTGTACTCATACAAAAATATGAGAATGAAGGGAAAATGAATGAGAATGAAATAGAACTCTCAATTTCATAGAAAGAGGTTACACACAATTTAGAAAACAGTTGCTGACAATCATCCTGTGTCTCAGGTGCTTTAGGCACTATGTACTTGGAAGAAGGTTAATCCTGAGGACTGATGCATCTGCTGTGATTGGTGCTATCAAGAAGCATCAACAAGTGGATCCAACAGTAAGCTAATCGAGAAGATTCCAACAGACTTTTGATTTTAAGTTGGAGAAGTTTCCAACAGAGAAAAATCGAGCACATGACATAAACTGAATTGACTGGAGAATTGAAGAAGATGAAGAAATTGATGGCACTACAGAAGAATTTGCCTAAAACTTCATGAATGAAGAAGATGATGAAGATTACAAGGTACCAATCTCTTATAAGTGAAATTTGTGGTTTGACGAAAGAGACAGTTGGGGAGAAACCCTGATGCATATGTTTATGACTTAATTTTTGAGAAAGAAGAAGATGAAGAACATAACGAATGGTATGCCAGAGTCAATACAACAACTGTGGCAGTCAATGAAATCGAAGAAAGTTTTGGATAAAAAGATGGAGAAGAGGTTGAAAAAGAAAAAAAAAGAGGTTTCTTTTTTCTTTGAGGAATATAATGAGAATTATCAAGAGACTGGGAGATAATGAAAAAAACTTTTTAAAAATATTACTACAAGAATTTTAGGCTGTTGTTCTGATTAAAAATAGGGTACCTCTTTGTGAATGACAAGGAAGGTTTGCCTCCACTAAGAGTTGTTTGTGGGAAAGAAAGGCAACTAGACATAATTGTTGCTCTTCCTGAGGGGGTTGTCGGTGGTCATAGAGCAGATGAAGCAACCTATTTTAAGACAACTAAGCTTTACTTCTGGCCTAGCATGAGAGGCATGATTTACAAGTTCTGAGTTCTGTAAATCATATATATTTTGTCAGAAGAGATCCACAACTAGGCTAATTAAGTCTTTGTTTCCTGCTATCATGGTTGAACCAGGGAACTGAGTCCACGTGGAGCTCATCACCATGCCTCTAGGCAAAGGTAGGAAGGGATACATATTGAATATGAAAGATAATTTCTCTGGATATGTTGAGGCAAAAACTCTGAGGAGGAAGACAGTCGAGCAAGTGGCTGATTGATAGAGGAAGTCAATATCAGATATTCCTTTATCAAAGAGTTTGTTTCAAACAGAGGATCTGAATTCATAAATGAGATTGTGAGAACCACTTTCAGATCTGGTGTCAGAATTCGATACGTGACTACTTACCATCCTCAAACGAATGCACCCGTCGAAAGAGGTCACAAAACTCTGAAAGATTCATTGGCCAAATGGTGTGAAGGGAACGTTAGGAAGTGACAAAAAATACTAAGCGTTGCAGTCTGTGCTGATAACATTACTGTTAAAAGAACTACTGGGTATGCTCTATTCACTCTGTGGTACGGTCGGTATGTAACTTTAACCATTGGAAGCATATTCAAAACATGGTCAAACCAAGAGAGTGAAAGAGAATACTCTCTCTAAGAGCTTCTTCAAATCAGAATGAGAAAAATATCAAGTTGATCAGCCAGTGATGGATGCTGCAGAGAGAATGACCACCGACAGATTATCGGATCAGGAAACATGGAACAAGAAACACGAAGTCCCTCTTTTGTTCCATGTTTCCTGATCCGATAATTTGTTCGTGGCCATTCTCTCTGCAGCATCCATCACTGGCTGATCAACTTCTGATATTTGTCTCATTCTGATTTCAAAAGAAGCTCTTAGAGAGAGTATTCTCTGTCACTCTCTTGGCTTGACCATGTTTTGAATATGCTCCCAATAGGTAAAGTAGCATACCGACCGTACCACAGAGTGAATAGAGCATACCAGTAGTTCTCGTAACACTAATGTTATTAGCACAGACTGCAACGCTTAGTATTTTTTGCCACTTGCTAAGGTTCCCTTCACACCATTTGGCCAACGAATCTTTCAGAGTTTTGTGACCTCTTTCGACGGGTGCATTTGCTTGAGGATGGTAAGTAGTCATGTATCGAATTCTGACATCATATCTGAAAGTGGTTCTCACAATCTCATTTATGAATTCAGATCCTCTGTCTGAAACAAACTCTTTGATAAAGGAATATCTGATATTGACCTCCTCTATCTAACCAGCCACTTGCTCGTCTGTCTTCCTCTTCAGAGTTTTTGCCTCAACATATCAAGAGAAATTATCTTTTATGTTCAGTATGTATCTCTTCCCACCTTTGCCTAGAGGCATGGTGATGAGATTCACGTGAACTCGATTCCCTGGTTCAACCATGATAGCATGAAACAAAGACTCAATCAGCGTAGTTGTGGATCTCTTCTGACAAAATATACATGATTTACAAAACTCAGAACTTGTAAATAATGTCTCTCAGGCCAGGCTAGAAGTAAAGCTTAGTTGTCTTAATATAGGTTGCTTCATCTGCTTTATGGCCACCGACACCCCCCTCAGGAAGAGCAACAATTATTTCTACTTGCCTTTCTTTCCCACAAACAACTCTTAGTGGATGCAAACCTTCCTTGTCATTCATAAAGAGGTACCCTCTTTTTAATCAGAACAATTGCCTTAAATTCTTGTAGTAATATTTTAAAAATTTTTATCTTTTCATTATCTCCCTAGTCTCTTGATAATTCTCATTATATTCCTCAAGGATAAAGGAAACCTCTTTTTTTTTTTTTCCAGTTTCTTCTCCATCTTTTTATCCAAAACTTTCTTCAAGTTCATGAAGTACCACAGTTGTTGTATTGACTCTGGCATATGAATCGTTATGTTCTTCATCTTCTTCTTTTTCAAAAATTAACTCATAAACATATGCATCATGGTTTCTCCCCATCTGTCTCTTTCATCAGACCACAAATTTCACTTATAAGCGATTGGTACCTTGTAATCTTCATCATCTTCTTTATTCAGGAAGTTATCAACATAGGCAGATTCTTCTGTAGTGCCATCAATATCTTCATCTTCTTCAATTCTCTAGTTAATTCGGCTTATGCCATCTGCTCGATTTTTCTCAGTTGGAATCTTCTCCAACTTAAAATCAAAAGTCTGTTGGAATATTCTCCATCAGCTTACTGTTGGATCTACTTGTTGATGCTTCTTGATAGCACCAATCACAGCAGATGCATCAGTCTTCAGGATGAACCTCCTTCCAAGGACATAGTGCATAAAGCACCTGAGGCACTTGATGATTGTCAGCAACTGTTTTCTAAATTGTGTGTAGCCTCTTTTTGTGAAATTGAGAGTTATGTGTCATTGTCCTTCATTTCTCCTTCATTCTCATCTTTCTGTATGAGTACACTACCAAGAGTTATTGGTCCCCCATCAACCTCGATAATGAAGGGTCTTTCCTCTTCATTATCATAAAAAGACACTCTAGTACTACACATCCGTCTTCAATTTTTCTTGTAGGGTTTCTACAACAATTTGTCTCTTCTCAGTCCATGATAGATTCGTTCCTTGTCTTACCTCTATCTCAAACGAGAGAGGGGACCTCTCTGCGATCAGTATTTCTATACTTTCTTCAGACTGACGAAAGTTCTCTTGGGAAAATTCTCAGACGAAGAAAGGGATCTCTCTGGGACCAGTATCTCTATACTTTCTTCTGACTGACGAAAGGTCTCTTGGAAAAATTCTCAGACGAGGGAAGAGATCTCTCTGGGACCAGTATCTCTATACTTCCTTGAGGTTAACAAGAGGTCTCTTGTGAGTATTCTTAGACGAGGGAAGGGACCTCTTTGGGATCAACACATTGTATTTTTTGAGGTTGAAGGGAGGTCTCTTGGAAGTACATTGTCGGTTGTTGTCTGTTGCTATTCAGTATCTCTTGAGACTGAAGGGAGGTCTCGCGATAAATTTTCGTTTTGTTGCTTGGGACATGGACAGTCTGCTTGTGGGTTTTAACATGCTTGTTTGATTGTCTGTGTCCGAGGTTTTGTTCTTTAACTTGAGATAAGTTGATTGTCGGGCTCGCCAGAGCCTTACCACAGTAGATTGCAATCTGGTGGGTCCTCAACTCGAGTGTCGAATTTCATAGTTGGTTGAGGCTAAGACTCCGAGAGTTTGGCCTGTGAGGTGAAGAGGGGCCAGTTGGAACCCTACTGCAGTCATAGGATGCAATCCAGTGAGGTTCACCAGAGCTTGGAATCGTAATTAAACCGGGTCCCTGACCGCAGTGGTCAAACCCGGGTACGGGACGGTTGAACTAATGAGAGGTTTACTGTCCTACTAGGGTGACCAGACCAGCTATAGTCTGAGTGTCTTGGCGTGAGGTGCGCCAAAGGATCGCCATACTCGAGTAGTGGATATGGAGGTCCTGACCTGGGTAGGTTAAAAGGGTTGTCAAGACAAATGGTCTGATTAGTCCTGACCTGAGGCGGGCCAAATGAGGGATGTTAAACTGACGGGAGGTTTGTCATCCCTGGTCAGTAGTGAGCCAAAACCAAGACAATCAATAACTCTTGGGTGTGAAGGACTGATTATATTATTTATTATTTTGTTATGGGTCTTTATTTTATTTATTCTATTTAATTACTGCTTGATGACTGTTTGTCAGGACTCAGGGGGTTTGTTTGTTGGGATCATGCTTGGCGGTCTGTGAAACTTGTTGTTTTGCAGACTAAGCAAGTCCGTCCAAGGTTCTCGGACCAAAGAAAAATAAAGAGGTCTGGTATCCCCTTTATGTGTCTGAGAAGTTGAGGACACACCTCGCTCAGATCAGAGAAAAAAACGAGGTTTGATATCCCCTCAGTTGCTTGAGAAGTTGAGAAAACGTCTTGCCAGACAACAAGAAAAAGAGTTTGGTATGCCTTACCCCTGATACTATTGACAACGAGTGTCCACAGTGCTAACGCCAGATCTGACAATATTCCCAAAATCATTATCAGAAATGAGAGACGAGGTAATCCCTCCATTGTAAGAGCTCAAAAAGAATATCAGACTTCTAGATGACAAGTGACCAAAGTCAATTGCAAATGAGAGCATTGAGATCAAATCCTTCTTAAATTTCATTTGGTGGTCGACAAAGCGGTCTGGTTCACAAGGAACCTGCGTCCCCGGCCTCGAGGTATTCAAGTACTTAAGCCAAGGATGCTATGAAGTACAGAATGGGCAAAGAAATCAAGAAAATAAAAAAATCAGAAATTCAAGGAATAGGCCTCATGCTTATACAACATATAAAAGATAGTCATGAAGTCTATTTGAAGTAAAACGAGAAGAGAGAAAATACAGCAGAGGATGCAACTATTGATGTGGGGCACAAAAGGAGTCATGCATGGGATAGAGGGTGAGGGTACATGCACTAACACCTTGCTTGTCATGGGGATTGTAGGTACTCTCGGGGAATATTGAGGCGAAGAAGTACTGGGAGCGTCGTAGCGAGCCTCATATTTCTTTTGATAATACTCCATCCTCGTCGGGGATGGAGTTCTTTCGTACTCCCCGGAGAATGAGTGGCGTGGGTAGGGCACCTTGAGTGGGTTTCATACCCGTACCTTTCTTCTTCCTGCTCCTCCGAACTGATGTGCCTTCTGGCACGTGGTGCTGGCTCCTATGGAGCCTTTCCTCCCCTATCACCTCTCCCTCTTCCCTGTCCGCGAAATGCTTCAGGCATGGCACAAGAAAAAAGAAAAAAGATGCGCTGTGGTAGAATGAAGGTTAAAAAAAAGTTTGAGAATAAGAAGGTCAAATTGTCAAAGAAGAAAGAAGAAAACGACTACGAAGGTCACACAAAACAGTTGCGTGTTGCAAGGGAAGAAAGGAAGAAGATGCGTACATTGTGGAGAGCATGAGATACCAGTTAGCGCAAAATTACAATATGAACTTCACTACAACTTATTGTAGAAATGAATGAAAGAACTCTCAACTTTCACTATTTTATACTAGTCGGCAATTGCGCTTTGCGCCCAGCGGGGACACAGGGCGGGGGGTTGCTAGCATGTTGGACGACAAGGTGTCCCGACCCTCCACTGTGTACCACGTGTCTGCTCATGTACCTCCGCTATGTACCAAGTGCCGCGTACCTCCGTTGCATACCAAGTGTCACGTACCTCCGCTACGTACCAAGTGTCTGCTCACGTACCTCCGCTGTGCGATTGGTCCAGTCAACGCTACCACCGACAAAAGAGGTGGGTGTGCCACTGGGCTTTCCACAGGGCTACGCAAGCTTGACGCCTTGTTGCACAACAAAGCACGACTGACCTGTGGTTGTGGTAGCTATTGGGCTTGCCCGGGGACGCGAGAGTGAGAAGCTGGTGCGGGCCTGCGGAAGCTCAAAAAGGAGAAGGGAAAGAAAAATAGAATATAAAGAAAAGCGAAACGGAAAAATGGAAATGAAGAACTTTACATTTCACACTTGCGTGAAGTTGCGTCCGAATTTGGAGCGCTATCCTCAGGTGTCGAATTGGACGATCCAATAGTTGAGGTGACGCTAAAGTCTTTTTCTTTTTCTTTTTCTTTTCGTTAAGTCTCCTTTTCTTTTGCTAGTTTTTCTTTTTCCTTTTACCTCATTTGAGCTCCAGTTCCCCGCCAGTCACGTCGCGGGAGGCCAAACAGTCCGAGTCCTGAATTATGAATTGAAGGTGGGTGGTCTGGATCGGCCCACCCGTCGCGTTTCGATCTGCTGCGGGTGCAATCCTAATCGACGCGAAGAGGGGCCCCAGACAAAAAGAGTAACCCGCGACCGCCTTGGAAGGAGGCTTATCACCTCCCGTGGGAGGTCATAAGCCCCCTCCTTACCATCGGAAGCGGGCACCCGTCAAGGGTAAGGCCAGCGGTCATTTTGAGGACGGGGAAGCTTCGACTGGGATCTCGTTATGGGACCACTGCGCGCCGAGCCAACTATCTTTTCAGATTTAGCTGAAAAGACTACAAGCGCTGATTGAGAGTGTGCGCACTTAAGTAATCATTTAAATTCGACTCTCTCGTTTTGCCTTCCTTTTGTTTGTGGGTTTTATTTTACTCTTTCTTTAGTTATCGTGGTCCTAAGCAACACGTTTAGAATGTGGAGGATGCAAAACTTAGTTGTTCTCTATAAAGGAGGGGCAGCCTCGCTATCGACTATCGGTCAGTAGGCGCACAACAGTTAGTTTCACACTTGCATGAAGTTGCATCCGAATTTGGAACGCTATCCTCAGGTGTCGAATCGGACGATCCAATAGTTGAGGTGGCGCTAGAGTCTTTTCCCTTTTTCTTTTTCTTTTCGTCAAGTCTCCTTTTCTGTTGTTAGTTTTCCTTTTTCCTTTTACCTTCTTGGAGCTCCGGTTCCCCGCCTGTCACGTCGCGGGAGGCCAAACAGTCCGAGTCCTGAATTATGAATTGAAGGTGGGTGGTCTAGACCGGCCCACCTGTCGCGTTTCGATCTGCTGCGGGCGCAATCCTAATCGATGCGAAGAGGGGCCCCAGACAAAATGAGTAACCCGCAACCACCTTGGTAGGAGGCTTATCACCTCCTGCGGGAGGTCATAAGCCCCCTCCTTACCATCGAAAGCGGGCACCCGTCGAGGGTAAGGCCAGCGGTCATTTTGAGGACGGGGAAGCTTCGACTGGGATCTCGTTATGGGACCCCTGCGCGCCGAGCCAACTGCCTTTTCAGATCTAGCTGAAAAAACTTCAAGTGCTGATTGAGAGTGGTTCGCACTTAAGTAATCATTTAGATTCGACTCTCTCGTTTTCCCTTCATTTTGTTTGTGGGTTTTATTTTACTCTTGCTTTAGTTATCGTGGTCCTAAGCAACCCGTTTAGAATGTGGAGGATGCAAAACTTAGTGGTTCTCTATAAAGGAGGGGCAGCCTCGCTATCGACTATCGGTCAGTAGGCGCACAACAGTTATCTCGCTATGCGAACACCGCTGGTCTGAGACGGGGGGGTAGAGCAGTGAGGGCCGGTGTGGGCTGTCTGTGTACGTGCGCGCCAAGTACCAAGTTCAGGTTGTCTTGGGGACCGTGCGCTATGGCCTGCCGTAACGAGCTGCACGGTTATAGGCCGAATTGCTGAAACCTCCTAACGCGTTGAAGGCCGACGTCCGAGGAGGGGCCCTGAATCACCACCATTCTCAACCCCGACGGGTGAGACGAGGCCAAGTTAAAGATTAACGTGGAAGGGGCGAGAGAAGAGGAAATGACAAGTGACCCAAAGCTACAGGATGCAGTTACTAAGGCAAAAAACCGGGCTAAGACACGTTGCAGGAGAAACAACGTCACAGTGGAGGTTCAAGTAGCAATCGCTTACCATGAGAGACGACGTCACAGTTGAGGTTCAAGTAACAATCGCTTACCATGAGGTGAAGAGCTCCACCAATACTACAGAACACGAACAACAACATGTGGACTGGGACTCAAAGGGAGATAGCGAGATCAGCGCAGCAGAGACCCGGTTTTAACATGGACTGGACCAATGGCAGCGGGACCATCCACCTGCAGGTCTGGTGGAGAGCGGCCCAGAGGCTAACTCGAGGCGACGGAAGGACCAAGGCCGCTAAGATGCTAGGCCCGAAGGTCAAGTCGTGTCAGCGGGAACACTGAGGGGGGTGAGCAGTTACGGGCGAGAGAGAAAGAGAGAAGGGGCTACACGTGTATGCGATAAGCAGCCTGCTTGAGAAAGAAGTAAAGGATGTTGGCTCGCTCTCCAGAGGGTGGACAACGACACGTTGGGTTCGAGAGAGGATGCCCCGATCGAGAATAAGAGAGGCCAATTCATGACGAGGGCAGAAAGACAAAGCTTGTGGCGTTGGTAGGAGAGGTTCAGAGGTCAAACTCGCATTGAGGCGTGGTTACGAGAGAGGGAGTGCAAGGGAGAGTGGGCACGAAAGTCAGATGCATGAGAGAGAGTGGGGTATTTTCCTGTTTGGTTTTCTTGTTTTTTTATTGATGAAGTACGTACGCGATCTGTGGTTGACATCAACTCCTCGTGTGCAGTAGTCATAATGCAACTGACAAAAACGATGAGTTGATGGGGATACTATAGATTGTAAAGGCGACTGGGACGCCGGCGACGGGCATGCTGGAAGTTGATATCTTCATCTCTGAGAAGAGGCCAGTGGCACACCCTGTGACCTCGTGCTCGAGCGACGTGCGACTAGCTCGCACGGTGAGATAGAGAAAGAGAGAGAGGGAGATAGAGTGCGCGCCCCTTCTGTTGTGGACGTCATCACTTGCGTGGAGGTCACTGCTTCAGGCAGAAGATTATGAGAATCACGATGGACCACGAGTGTGAGGGAGATTCTTTGACCATCTGCGCTGGTGACATATGTTCGGGGCTAAGCGGAGTGATCATGCAAGAAGGGAGTCAATTCTGCCTGTTGTCAATTCTCGGGTGATGGACTGAAGGCATGCACGCCCTGATAGTTGACGTCGTCTCTTCTGTGTTCATCCTGTTGGGCTCCGTTCGCCAGTTGTCTTCTTGATGCTGCATTCACAAAATCTTGAGCTTGCCATGGCGATACGAGAGGGAGAGGAACGACCATCGGGCAAAGAACGCTAGACGACCCGCGAAGAGGGGATTCGGTTGACGCCAACCTTCTGGCCATGGCCAACATGCCGTTAACGACGACCCGATTCACTCGTGGCATTGCTTCACCCCAGTTCATCGTTCGCTAATCGTCTGTCATTTCCGTCAATAAGATACATGTTAGAGGTGCTCGAGTAGAAGGGGGATTGAACTTTCCTTTCTTGGGAAGCCGTGCGTCACCACCTGATACACATATCTATACATATCTTCCCTTCGGATTGAGGAATAAGTGATGACCTTGCGTCTTGCTCTTGTTAGCCCTGGAGCGAAAGGGGGAGCAAAGTTGTGCAATGTTCGCAAGATGGCATAGCTAGTGTAGAGGTCATTGGAAGTACGGGCTGAACAGGACAATTGTGGGGTGATTCGACAAGTTCTTGTAAAATCTCAGTTGAACAGACATCACAGGGGCAGCTACAAATAGGGTACATGGACAATGATCATGGTAGTAAGTATTGGTGACCTATCATTAACCTGTTACATTTAAATGAGATCCGAGTTAAATGATGATTGGCTTCTTATAAGTTATCCCCTGGTTTCGACGACATATGAGTAGGGACCTAATAATGTATGACTTGGTAAGACTAAGATACTACGACTACCATGTGGCTTATGTGCCTTCTCGCTGTCGGCTGCGATACGTGATCGAACCAACAAGTATCTAAATTGATCATGTAGGTGGTTGTCCCCTCAATAAAACTTTTATCTGTTTTGTGCTCGTGACTTGCCACCTGGGTCACGTTTAATCAACTTACTCCTCTGTGTTTTTGTCATTTAATTGGTATTATGAATTGAGGACGGGAAAAGTCGTAATTGGGGTGGGCACAACGGTCCTATGTCAGATTGAATAAAGGGAAAAAAAAAAGATAAGGTTGCTAAACCAACAGGGTAGATGGCGCCATACTCTTATTCAATCTGTCCCGTTACAAGAGCCCTGAGCCTGCAGTTATGTCTGGCATTTGAATTCACCTTTACTTTCCAATATTGGAAGGTGCTCGAGAGGTGACTTACTCATATAAAGTCAGATGAACTTACTAATGTCTTTGGACTAACGGGGAAGGGGATGATTACTTAAGTTCTGGTTGACAATCTTTCAGAAAAAGAAAAGAGGAAAAACTCGGAATGGGCAAAGGCTACAAACCTAAAGTCGTGAACGCTGAGTGATTAGTTCACAACTTTCTTTACTGTCAGATGGGTAAGAAGAAGGTTGTACTGAGGAAAATGATATATATTTTAGTTAAGTTCCTTCTTGACGGGGAGTTGGGACTAACGAAAGTACTCATCGTACATTCATTCTTGATTATCCGAGTAAGTTCTCTGTGGGAATGCTTCTGGTCAGCAAAGGTTGTGAAAATTAAAACCCCTTAGCTCGCTTGCGGTAATTATTACACTGGGGTTATTATTTCACCCGATGATGTTTGCGAGAAGGACTGCATGCAGTGATTGAGATAGTGTCTTAATTAACAGTATCCAGAGCTCCAGGTCTATCAACAAATATTGCTGGACGACAAAGTCATATTAGTGGTGATGAACATGCCTTGCATCGGCTGTTGGGAGCTATGGAGGGTGCTCAAGCCACTTTGTCCCTCGTGCAGCGTATGAATAAGACTGAGCTCCACGTCCGCAACTAGGACAATACTCGCTCTTGATGTGAATAACACTGTGTTATGACCAAAGTGTGATTGTTAGATGTTGATTGTGTGTAGCCCCCTGCTCAACGATTTGGCTAGCGAAGCCTACGTGCAATCTGAGTCTTAGCTCCATGAGTCTCTATGTCTAATAAGACCAAGAGAAAGGGTCAACTGAGGCTGAACTGCAAGAAGTCTCCTAAGTCTTTAAATGATTTAATTGTTTGCCCCAGCGCCCTTAGCGCTAGACCAAGCAGAGACCCTCTTACATTAGCCGATGAGGCAAACCAGACGTCACTGCTGTTAGAGAAAAGGAGGAGAAAATAATGGGTAAGTGGTTGGACAGAACACGAACACGATGCCAGTGCTCTCTTGCGGAACGGAGCAGGGAGCTGGGAGGATGAACCTTCGAAAAAATTAAAACTTACAAGGGGTTGCAGAGGTTGATTGTCGCCGCAAAAGAAGGGAACTGTCATGACTTCATTGAGTACCTATCCAACATATACTGATTAGATGGAAAATAGTTTGACACGATCTCGTCACTGGAAGCCGTGCAAAGAATTGAGAAGCTACATAACCCACGTTGAGGTGCCCAACAGTCATTAGACATACTAATTAATACCAACAGCTTTGAGTCCGGGAGCAGTTTATCCACTTTGAGAGTGGAGCCCGCCAAAATTGTTTGAAGTTTATTATATCCACTGCCTGAGTCTTGGGGTGTTGAAGAAATCATGAAAGAGGATGAGGTCCTCGTTATGAAATACAGATCAAACACAGACAAGCAGGAGGGATGGGAAGAGGAGGCATGTCGAGATATTGATTCACATAGGCAAGCACAGAAAGAACGTGTAGTTCGGATGATCGGAGACAAAAAGTACATTGAATATGTATTTTATTTTTATGACCACAATGGCAAGCTACACAACACTGTCTCCTCGCTAGAAACGGCGGAGCAAGCCACAACGAGGCTCCGGTGAGCTCAAGGATGCCAAGACTCTTCTCTCGAAACCCTCCCCAACATCACGATTAGCAAAACGTCACTCAGATATCTGTAGTTTTCTTAGTGTTCGGCTTTAAGTGATCAATATTCAGTGACTTATCAATTTAGCAACATCCGATCATCGGAGTAACTAGAAAGATTAAGTCAAGATCAATTAGCATTTAGTTATTCTCATTTGATAAGGATCAATGGTAATCAGGCGGTGCTCTCAACAGAAGACACTGAGACCAGTTTCAATGTCCACCTCTGCACATGAGTGCGGTTCAGTCATTCCAGGTCATCGGGTCGGTCTTGACCTGCTTCAACAAGATAGCCCTCAAGGATGCTAGCCAGTATCGATATGTTAGCGCAGTGTGTTTCAGGCAGCGAGATCTGCTCGTTTTTGTGGTTCACACCGAGTTTGAAAGGGGTGTCATCCATGACTTGAGAATTTACTTGAAGAAGGGTAAGGAAACTCATGAACTTTTTGACTCAGTTTGGACTTCAGCAGCAAGGTATCTTGAGGACAAGGAAAAAAACCTTGATGAGAGGTACCAAACTGATACGCAGCTTTGGACCCAAGCTTTATGCCCTTTTCCCGACCTCTAGTTCCTTTCTCTCTCACAGACGGTTCTTGTTGGGGTGATTTGGTAGACCTGGCTAAGAGGTACATCTCACTGTCAAAGGTTGACTACGAGGCAGTGACCGAACCTTCAAAGTTCAGACATCTCATACAAGGGATTTTCTCTCAGCCGTATCTTCCTACCCTGTGGGAGGAATTTTGTGCTATGGTTGACTTTCGGATCATGGGCCTAGGATGAAAGTGTTCGGAGCTTGCATGTTTTAGGTGGCTCTATGTCCAGAGGCCACGGTCTCAAGAGGTACATAGGCATGGCTCAAGACACAAGAGGCGCACAACCAACTGTGCTGCTCAGATTTCGAAATCGTAGTAAGTGCTACTCGCAGTGTTCGAGATGGTCGTCCTGATTTAGCTGATAATTGGACCTGATCGTATTAAGCGGCCAGGTGTTTTCGTCAGATAGGAAGAGGGAGCAGAGGCCAGAGAGCTAGCGAAGAGGGGCCAACATTATGAGGAAAAGGAGTTAGAATGACTAAGGGAGAGGATGTGAACGTACGTACCTACTGGCAGCGTGAAGAAAATGTTGTTGACGAGTTATCTCCTTGTGTCTGCGGAGGATTCCTTCTTAGTCTGCACATGGGAAGACTGTCAGTCGGTGCACACGTGAAGCTGTTGGATTGAAGTCATGAGTTAAAATCCAGAGGTTCGGCTAAGTTCGTAAGACGCTCAAGTGGTATTCGGGAGGTCTTGGGCTCAATCCCCATTGGCCTCGTGTACATGGGCGAGCTTGGGGCCCGCCACACAGAGGATGATTAGCGACACCTTTTTCCTTGCAGTGGATTGGGTGACTAGAGAATCAGTTGCAGTGGACCACTGTGGTCGTTTTGCTTGGTTGCATCTCTGAGTAGCGGCTGCACAACGACGCTACTTTTCCTGCTATGTCTGTTGTTGTCTGTTGTTAAGGTATAGGATTATCGATGTTGCTGCTACAATTTTCAAACAACAAACTATTGTGTCCCGCTGCATAGCTTGACGACGTCTCATTGAGCACTTACTGCACACTAATTGTGCATGTGCTGTATAGCACAATGCTGACACTTGACCTACGTCGTGCATTGTGGAAGCCCGACGCTGTCTATAATTGAGCCTTGCCATGTGGCGCTGTGACGTTGTCGGTGTGAATACCCTTACAAGGGTATCCACCCTGGGTTTTGCAAATAAAAGAAATTAAGCTTGGTTTAAGAATTGAGTACAGTGTGTGAGTCGCGACTGTGTTTTTTTCTTTACGTTGATTGAGCAGTTAATAAGAAAATAGAGAGTGTATAGGCGCCCAGACTTAAGGCGTGCATGATCTTTTTATTTTATTTTTATGATTACAAAGTCGGTCGATTGCCGACTACTTCTGTTTTTGGTTTGAACTAGGATTACAAGATTTCGTCTTCTGATTGGTACGCTCGATCGTGACATGTCCGTACGCATGGAGGTCGGGACCGACGGTGGCATGGTTTTGAATGATGGGTGGACAAGGTGTAAGAATAGAAGCATGGAGACAAGCGCCTGCACGGCAGGCGCGGGGCGCGATGGTCGTGGGATTAGCAGGGAGGCCGGGGAAGTGACTGGGAAGCCTTCGGGGAACCCACGCGCGTAGTGGTACCCGCTTAGATGGATGTCCACTAATGCTAAGCTAAGCCTTGGGCCTAGCACTATTGGTTACGGTGTCGGACTTTCGCCATGGAGATTCAGGGATCGAGAACAGCGAGCGATAACGTGGGAGTATTGGAGTGGCGTGAAGAGGCCGAGGGGTTGAGAGTCCGACCAGGCTATCCCCCTTGGTTTTGCCGGCCGCGGGGCCGAAGAGGCAGTACTAATAGCCCCTTTCCCCTGCCTCACCTCTTTGCTTACGATTTTATTTTAATTATTATTTACTTTATTTTTTATTATTGTTATTCTTATTATTCTTACTCTCTGAATCGGGCGCGACACCAGATTTAGGGTCCGCAACCGACATTGTAATAGGGAGCGATTGAAAACCCCCACGGGTGGTCGTCACGCTGGTCGACTCAGAGGACTTGAGCATGCGCCGTTTTTTGCGGTACCCATCGAGGCCCATAGGATGGTGGATCATGCTTAAGCACAGTTGGCTAGAGGGAGGCTGCGGGGGCCGACCCCGTAGGATATTTTTCCACTTTGGTTCGTAAGGTTCCCAGTTGGATATCTGCAGCAACCACAGAGGTTTGTACCGGGACACGACTCACCTAGCGCATGTTGTAGGCTATGCAGCGGGGCTGCCCTCTTATTCATTGAAGGGGCGAAATTGCGAGGGTCGAGCATAGACCGGGTGCTACGGCGCCATCCGTGTGGGGCTGATCGATCTGGCAGAGGGAATAAATACACACTCCTCGGCGGATTTCGACTTTCGTAGTTGTGTCCTACTGTCTGCATCGATCAACTACCTGTTCGTGTTGTCCGAGTTAGCGCACTGTTGGTATCAGGCGTAGTGCAAAAAAAAACAAAGGTGAGTGAACCCGAATGGAAATTTGCGATCGGTGCATGAGGAAAGAGTCGGTCATGGTGGGGAGAAAAGGGGCGAGTATGGCAAAAGGAAGGACGGATATCTCTTTCGTTTCTTGAGGAATTAGAGCAAGAGAAAGAGCGATTTTGGGTTTTTTTATCAGGGCGACCCCGAATTTGAAGACGAATCAGTCAAAGGGTTAGTAGATAGGAAGTTAGTAGAGAGAAGGTGTGCGGGGTGGAGTCGCTTATTTCCCGATGAAAACGCGCGAGGGAGGAATCTAAGTGGGGGTTCTGAGGATGGGCGAATGATCCCGCCGCGAATCCCATGGTGAAGGTGGATTCTAAGTTAGAGCAGTGATTATTGTAGTACGGGGAGTAAGGACTGCGTGAGGAAGACGGAACCATGGGAGGGGGAATGGACCTCCCTTTATTCTAGCAGAAGATTCATTCCGAATTTGTTCATCCTATCCATGAAAGTCGCCTCTCATTGTCTCTCCTTGAATGCACGCAACGATGTTTATATTGGTCGATCTCCTTAAGTCTCAGCTAACGTTGGGATTTTCTTTTTATACATATATTTTGTTGCGAGGTATCTTCCTAAGATTTTGGGGAAGATTCATCATTGTTTAGCCACCCCATGAACATTGAAGGTGGGCACTTAAATTGGGAAGCAGTCCAAAGAGAGAGAGGGCAATGTAGGGAACTCGCGCTTACCTCACTGTGGTGTAGCGTTGTACCTTCCCATGTTCTAACGGAAGGTCCATTCCAGTGTTGCTCACCGTATTGAAAAACGTAGCGACTCTCTGTTTCATTGCATACACGGGTTGAAAGCGGTGTGCTTTAGTGTGTTTGGAGTAGACTCACCCCGATCCAGCTCGGCCCGCCAAGTGAGATAACACATGGCCAACTAGGAGACTGAAGGCTTACCTGCAGGTTGAAGCGCATTCGTTGATCGAAGTAAAGAGGAGAGAGTCGAGGGGGAGGAAACCTGCCCGTCAACTAAGGTGTGTCATCTGATCAGAGGTTCGGTGGGAGCGAGGGAGCGAGCCACGAGAACTCGAGACTTACATATTCACCGGTGAGTTATTAAACCAGTTGAATGAAAGAAGTTGCGAGGCTGCACACTTGTCTCATCCTCCCATTTCTTTCTCTCTCTCTCTTTAACTTCTTCTACCCAACTCCCTCAATCCCTCCTTCACTCGCGCCATCGTGAGCTGCGAGATTCCAGATCTCGCGGCTAAGAATATTCGGGGTGCTCAGAGTAGGGCGCTAAGCTTGCTCCTACATAGCCTGAAAAAACTGTTCTTTTAGCTTTCACTCTCACAAGGCAGTTGCCTCTTGTCTTTTCTTTTTCTTTCCTTCCCTTTTTCTGTTTTTAATAGTGAAGCCGTTAGCATAAGCCAACGACCACGGTTTCTTACCCTACGCCTTGCTGGCGTCTTCCCCCCTTCCTTCCGATATGTGGACCTGAGTTCGATTCCCTACGGGAAATAATAATAAAAAAATACTGGTCTTTTTCTCGATTTATCCGTGTCATCCTTGTGCAGGGGCCATACTAATCTTGGCGCGATGGATTTCCACCGCGTGATCTTGACGATCGTGCGACCGAAATCAGACACGCCCGAACTCCTTATGGCAGGGCTGCTCCAAAAGGAGCTAGCCCAGTGGTGGCACGTTCGAGGCTCGATCCCGGTCTTTGACGGGTAACAGTCAAATGTCCTACCTATTGGGCTAATAGCTCCTATCACGATAGCAACTCTACTATACGAAGAGCTTTGGCTCTGACCTTCCTCCTCCTTGTGGCCTTGCAGACCCTGCTTGTTGGCCCTGCCCTGTCGGTTGGCCGTGTGACCATGGCGTGATTGGTCACCCAACTGAGTAGGCCTCGGCATCGGCCTGCCAGCCCCCTGGCTCGAATTCAAACCCGACGAGCCTAGGAAATAACGAAAACTTCATATTTTCCTTGCGTCGCGGCCCTATACCCGGCGCTTCCCTCTTTTTTAGCCTACTTAGGCTCTGAATCGCACGGCTTAGCAGTCGTGCGACTTTATTTTGGGTAGAATAGGTCTGGTTCTAGCATTTTCATGTTTGCATGCCTCTATGACCTCGACAAAACTGCCGACTACCGCCATTATTTTCGGACGACACAAGCGTCCGAACTATAGTTTATAAAAGTTTATGTCTTTTGGTCATAGGCTTAGTCTGAATAAACTTTTGGCAACGTAAGTCTCATCAAGTCCTTCAATTCAACGAAAGAGTCGGACAGCGTCCGATGTTTAAAATCCTCGGCAAATACCCTTGTTAGCTAGGTTACCAATCGTCCGATGGCCGGACGTCTCCCCCAACCGTCCGGTAGGGGGGTTGTCCAGAATCCCCTTTTTTGGCATTAAAAAAATAAAAATAAAAAAAATGACAGTGTTGCGCATGCCGTAGAGACCCCCCATAAAAAAATTCAGAATTTTCTGAGCATTTGGTGATAGGGTGCTATTTGGGGAGGGAGGGGGGGGTACGAGGGGTTTTGGTGGGGATAAGAGGGGTATAGGTGGGGATTAGAAACTTCGAAGATTTTTATCTTCTTTTTTTACTGGCTCAAATGAGCCAAAATTTTGGTGGCATACACCTTATGCAAGGTAGAAGCACACCTTTGCGCTAGGTCGGACAACCCTTGTTCGATCCGACGTCCGACCAGACGTCTGGTCGGACATCCCGGACGGTCAGGGGGGTCCCGGACGTCCGTTAAAACAACCTAGCTTGTTAGGGTATTTGCCCCGACAGCATTCCTAGACCCCATTGAATGAGTTCCACGTCATTCACTATCAAAATAGAAGTCAGGGTCTTATGAACTTTCCACAGTACACAACAATTGCACAATTCACACGGAACTAAATCGAAGTCGTCATCCCACTGACAACCACTCAAGAAATGCTTGTCTAAGCCCTCCGACCAGTTGCAAGATTTCATCCATTTGATTGATACTCACGTTTATCCGAAAAGGGCAGGATTAACGCTCTGACGGGTCTTTCAAATTATGATTAACCCCCTGACAGTTCTTTTGAATCAGGATTAACCCCTGGCAGGTCTTTCGAATCAGGATTAACCCCCTGACGAGTCTTTCTAGTCAGGATTAACCCCCTGACGGGTCTTTCGAGTCAGGATTAACCCCCTGGCAGGTCTTTCTAGACGTATCAACCTCTTGGAAGTTGTTAAGACAAAATCTGAATAACCCAAAAAATATATCTCTCACTCAATATCACATATTAACCATGTAATAATTCATGCCGCAACCTTGTTTTATCCATATAGGTCCTTGAAGAGCGCATTGATAAAAACTGGTCTCCCTGTCGCAAGCAAAACTCTTCAAAGAACAGAGGAGAACATCAATCAAGACAAATTTCACTGCCATAGACGAAATCCTTACTTTAGAAGAGAACACTGATCAAGACGGTTACCCCGCCGCAGATGCACTCTTCTCTCTCTCAGAAAAAAATATCGATCAAGACAGGTTTTCCCTGCCGCAGACAAATTCCTTTCTACCTCAATTGAGAACATAACACTGATCAACACAGGTTTCCCTGCCACGGAAGAAAATGTCGATCAAGACATTTTCCCTGCCGATCAAGACAATGTCGATCAAGACAGGTTTCCTTGCCGCAGACAAGTTCCTCCTTAGCTCAAGTTGAGAACAAAACGCAGATCAAGACAGTTTTCCCTGCCACAGACAAACTTTTCTCTCCATCAGAAGAAAATGTCGATCAAGACAGGTTTCTCTGCTGCAGACAAGTTCCTCTTTACCTCAAGTTGAGAACAAAACGTAGATCAAGACAAGTTTCCTTGTCGCAGACGAACTCTTCTCTCTCTTAGTCTTTGAAAAGAAATCTGATGAAGACAGATTGCTATGCCGCAGATATGTCCTTCAAAGATCGGAGGAGAACTCTGATCAAGACGGTTTCTCTGCCGCAGACGAACTCCTCTCCATTCCATCTTGAAGAGAAGGTTGATCAAAATGGGTTGTCCCGTCGCAAACCTACTCCTCAAATTTCATCTAATGATCAAAATGAAGAAGAATGTTAATTAAGACAGGTGACCCTGTAACTGACGAGCTCCTTTATTGATTTAAGTTGCGACATGAAATTATTACAATAAAATTATTACAATGAAATTTACTATACTTTATATCATGTCAAATGTTATTGATCTTTTTGTGATATGCGCCGAGGAGTGGTGTAATCCACTTCAAAGGATATCATTTCGACATCAAGCCCCGCTTTAGATTCGAGCCTCACCACATTCCCTCCGATTCCGGTGCTTTAAATACTCAACAATTTATCAGTATGAACAGGGTAGTTCAACCCTCACTAAGACCGATGTGAGTTACCAGCTCACGTTCTTTCCTAATAAGGTGAACCCAGTAAAAACAATCAAGCTTGAGTGGTAAGTCCAAACCCAACGTTCTTAACGGTAATTGCCCCGACCACCATCAAAATTCATGAGTATCTCTCACACCTTCATCCCTTTCAGTGATAGTGTAGTCTTCCTTCTTTCAACCACTTAGGATCCGGATGACAACATCCTACTATGGACCAGGAGTATAACTCCGGCGCAGGCCTCACTATCACCTACAAAGCTCACAGTTTTATCGCAAAAACACCGTGACATGATAGCAAACAAGATCTAAAAACTATTATGTTAAATATATAACTCAAATACATGTCTTATGGATCAATAATACACATCCAAAATTATATTCATAAGGCAAACACGTCACCATCCCGGCCAAGAGTCAGGTTGATCTAAAGGAGCAATCATATATTACTGCACTTGTCCATGATGGCAAATACAACAACAAAATGTAACAATTTAAATCATGAATCAGAACGTAAATAAAAAAGTCTCTTTGAATATGCTTCTATAGACGTCCCAAACATTGTTTATAAAAATAAAATTACATACGATAAACTTTAACAACTTAGATCAAGATATTTATAAAATGGTCCCACCCAAATATATTTATGAGAGGTTGAAAAAATCATGACCCCACAGAGAATTACAAAATTTAGTAAAAAACATCGCACAAAAATTAAACGACTTATTTTTTATCAACTTTCGACTCCTTACACCTACTCGGAGTATGTCCGACTCTACCACAAATTTTACACACAATGTTCTTCCAATATTCTCTTCCTCTATCCGTTCGTCGTTTTTCTCATCCTCGAGATAGTAACTGGCATGACTCCTCCTTCTGAGCAACTCGCGTAGAGAGGTTATTCACACAAAGTTACAAACTTTCTTACTCTTTATGGGAAGCGGATCAATTATTGACTGCTTCCCTAAATCCTTTTTTATCTCACTCATCATTCTCCTTACTTCTGAGAGCATTGAAGTGAGGGTTGAATCATCTTTTCTTTTACCAGTTTGACATTGCCTCTCAAACTACATAAGATGGAGTTGCGGATGAAGTGTCTGATTGAAATTCCCGCCGTTGAAATTTGATCGGATTGTGGATCAATCTGATTTGCCGATTACCCCATGGATAAGCTCTTGCTGCTCTGCCTCAGAGAAATTTGCGAGAAAAACAATACATTTTTGTTGATTTGTTAGACCTTGTATCCGACGAGCGGTCTTTTTTTTTTTTTTTTTTTTTTTTTTGAAACCAGCTCCATCTATTGGTGAGGAGCAATGGAGCATCACCTGCTGGAAAACGGGTCCAGCGTCCCTTGAATACATCTTTACAAATCTTTCCATTTGAAAAGGACACCACTGTGCTGGAAACGGGTCCAGCGTCCCATGTTGAAACTTTAACCTTCTTCCTAGCCTGTGGCCTGGTCAGGGTAAAGGGTGGAAGGCCACTGGAGGGCACCAGTGGAGTTTCCCTCCTTCACCTAGCCTCAACTGACCCCCTTCCCCGTGGCGTCTATTGTATATTGAGGATCATGTGCTGAGAGTTCAAATCAATGTCTTTTTTTCCAATGCTGGAAACCGGGTCCAGCGTCCCATATTTGTGTTGTTCATCCAATCAATCTGGCGCCTCTTTATAATTGGGACTATCAGAAAGGCTGAGACAGACAGTACATTGCCAATGCTGGAAACCGGGTCCAGCGTCCCATATCAGTGTTGTTCATCCTACCAATCCTTCAGTGTATCCATCTGTTGTGGTNCAGACAGTACATTGCCAATGCTGGAAACCGGGTCCAGCGTCCCATATCAGTGTTGTTCATCCTACCAATCCTTCAGTGTATCCATCTGTTGTGGTCCCTCTGCTGACCACTAGACTGAACTTGTAACCGAAAAGCTGAACCAGACAGTACATTGCCAATGCTGGAAACCGGGTCCAGCGTCCCATATCGGTGTTGTTCATCCAACCACTCCTGCAGTGTATCCATCTGCTGCTGTCGCTCTACTAACCATTAGACTGGACTTGTATTGGAAGGGACATAATAGACAGAGGTGATAAACAGGGATAACCAAGGATAGAGAACCAGAAAAGGAACAGAAGGGGGCAGAGATCAGAAGAGAAAGAAGGGAGCTGGAGTAGGGGACCACAAAAGAAGAGGGCAGAGGTAGCCGGAAAGTGGACCGAAACCAGAGAAGGAACAGAAGGGGGCAGAGATCAGAAGAGAACAATAGGGAGCAGGAGTAGGGGACCACAGAAGAAGAGGGCAGAATCAAGTAGCCAGAAAGTGGACCGAAAAAATCAGAGCAAAAGTAACTGAGCCGGGCCGGTTCCACCTGACTCGGTTACTGTGCTCATGGGGGGAGGACCTCTTCCAGTGCCAGTGGGTGGGGGGGGAAGGGGTCTGCAAATTCTTGAGCCGTGCGTAACCTCTCGCCGGGATCGAGGTTTGCCCACTCATGGAAGATCAGCTGATAATCTCTTGCTATCTCCGTCCGGTGTCCTTCTTGCAGCTCTCCTCCCTGCTGCCAATTCTCAGACCATCTTACCTCCGCCACCCATCCTTTTCTTTCCCCTCCCAACCTTGAATCGGGAGATGATCCCTGCCCAAATGAAACATGTTCTCCTCGAATATGTTTCCTCGAATCGAGGGGTAATGACCTAGTAATATAGCCCTCCACTCCCATGACCATTCTGCACCAGGGACAATGTGTCGCCAGATCCTGTCCCAAACCCTCCAGAGCAAAACCGAAGTTGGGCATTGGAGGAAGATATGTTCAATTGTTTCGGCCCTTTTCCTCCCCGGGTAACCCATGAGACAACTATGGCACCAGGGTAACGCCCGACCTTGCTGCTCCAACCGAGTGTGATTTGTCAACCTGTTGTTTGTAGGCAGCCATCGGTGTGCTATTTGCCACTGAAGGGCCGATATCTTAGCGGGTCTATTCCTGAGTTGAGTGAACCAACGGATCGGCTTGAGCAAGTCTCGGTCCACGTTAAGATGTCGATGCCACCTGTCCTCAACCGTCTCCCACAGTCTTCGTTTGGGATGAAGCATACGATAGGCTGATTTGGTTTTTAGATTGTAAAGTGTTAGTTGTTTTGTCGACCCTTGTCTAGTCGTGGCTCCCTGGGACCAATGCCACTCGTCGGGGACGAAAGGGAGATCCTCAATCGGGGTTGTTGGGCGGTAGGCACATCATCCTCTGTCGTTGTCCAGGACTCTGATGCGATATATGTTCGATCTGTCCTTCCAGATAGAAGGATCCTGGCTGCCCCGTAGAGTGTCATCCTTTTGGACGGAGAAAATCTCAATTATGGCCTGTGATTGGTCTACAATGTGTACTTGTCCTATCTCTTCCTTGTGATCGGGTAGGCAAACCCTGTCTCCTTCTCTCAATTGAGGCACTTTTCGAAGGATGCTATACCATTGGAGAGGGAAACTTTCAATGAGTTTGTTTAGCATCGATTCCGTGAGATGGCAGTAGCGTAGCCATATCCGCATCCTTTCTGAGCTCTTCCAACATCCTGCCTCTATGTCCCACAGATCCCCTACCCTGCAAGCACCATGTTTAACCCAACCTTTCCAAGGGGCATCTGAGCTGCATCTTACCTGGCCCAAGGCATCCGTAATCAATCGGTTCCCAAACAGCGGTTGTCTGTAGATTTCTTCACATCGATCCGGGTTGGGTCGGTCGGGCGGCGGGAGCTTCCTCCATGTGCGAAGTAAGCGCAACCAATGTGTGCTTGCTGGGTTCCCATTCTTATCTTTCCTTAGAAGCCTCCAGTATCTGTCTTGTAGCCATACCAGGGGGTCAGTCTCTGGGGGGGCGTCATGTGCTAGGGCAGCGATTTGCGCCAGAGCCAGGGGGGGGCAGGGGGAGGACGGAGAGAAGATAATATGCTGAAGCCAGCGAAGTGTAAGGGCCTGGGATTGAGTGGTCGGGTCCACAATTCCTAGCCCTCCTCTGGTCTTGGGTTGGATCACTGAGTCCCAAGCTACTCGACTAATTGCGAGGGGGGTATTACTGTCCCTTCTCCAAAGGAAAGCTGCTAGTTGCTGTTTTAGTGACCTAAGCCCCCCGTCGCTCATGGGCCATATAATCGATTTGTACCAAAGTGTGGCCAAAACCACATTATTAACGACCAGGGCCCGCCCAAATAACGATGTGTGTTTTTTATTCCATTGTTTTAGTCTGGCGTTTACCGGTCCTGTCCGCCAGTCATCGTTGGTTGTCGGCTTCCCTTTTGCTGTAATGAGGGTTCCCAAAACTCTCAAGAGGTCTTCTAGGGGGAGCCATGTGATGCGCGGGTTTTCAGGAGGCCTTCCTCCTTGCTGGTGCATCCACCGTCCTACCGTCTTCTGCCCCCAATTTACTGCCATATCGGAGAGCCGACAGAACCGGTTCATGAGAATTTGGATTTCTTCCATATTACGGTCTGTCACTTCCAACATTATGGTGAGGTCATCAGCAAAAAGGGAACAGATCGGTACTGCCTCTTCCGGGATGTTCGTGATCTTAATGCGAGAGAGGTTCTTGTTATGCCTGAGGTTAGCCGAGAGTGCTTCCATTATTACCAAGAAAAGATAGGGCGCAATGGGATCCCCTTGTCTTACAAACCTCTGAAGCTCGAAGGAGGGCGCTATCGGCCCGTTGACCTGCACACAATTGGTGGCATTATGATGAAGGATCCTAACCTATCGTCGAAAGATCGGTCCAACGTTCATTCTTGCCAAGCATTTGTCCAAAAATTCCCAATCAACGTGGTCGTATGCTTTTTTGAAGTCAATGAATATAATGGCCGCGTTTGCTTTATTCCGTTGGGCTAGTTGGACCACCTCATTAACTAGTAAGATGTTTTCTTGTATATTCCTTCCGGTCATGAACCCTGTCTGAGCCGGGTGTATGACATCTTCCAGGACAGATGCCATACGATGTGCCAGCGCTTTTGCTACCATCTTATAGACTACTGTGAGTAGAGTGATAGGTGTCGAGCGCATCGGTCCGGCACCGCTCGTGGCAGCGCGGGACCCTCTCGGCCGTGTCACATAGGAGTTGGATCAACCTCGTCACAAACACATAAATGGGGCTTCCTTAGGCTGCTCCGGCCGAGTGCGCCAGCCATACCTCTCGCGAGCCCCTACGATAGGATAGGGCTTACGCGAGGCACAACTTACCTCCACCTTACGGGAGCTGTCACCTTCCTTCGGTGGGCGTATCCCCGCCGAGCTACCAGTCCACAGCTCGAAAGCTACTCGGTTGCAATCGCAGAGGTGGACCATTCGAGGGCGTTTCTCGTTCGTTGTAGCATAGGGGGTACGTGCGGTAATATGCCTATCGGCCCCACACGCGAACCGACATCTTGGGGGGTTGAGGTCCCAAGCGCGACTCGTCGTCGATCGACTAGGACGCATCCCACACACCACGCGCACACCACTTTACGAACACAGAAATAAAACACACACACACACACACACACACATCGAACAATGCGACAACACTCCTAGTCCCTTCAGTGGCCATCCCATAACTTTCCGACGCGGAAATCGGGTAGGCGTCGTGCGCGAGACTTAGTATAAAACCGCGCGGACGCAGGGCTAACTCACATCGACCCGTAATGCAAGCGCACACAAACGGTCGCAATGATGGCGTACCACGTAGTACCCACACCCGCGCGGCCCCTGTTAATATCGGGGGTCGCGTTCGACACCCAAGTGTCGGCTGACACGCGCCTTGAGGGTTAATCTCTCGACGCCAGACAACCGCCATGCGCGGTTGAAGACCACACACCCTCTTCTGCACCTTATGCAGAGCGGGTGGTACACAGGTCCTCACCTGCGGTGACAGTCGTTTCTTGTGGCCCTGGAAGTAGGTCCTACCCCAGGCCTGGGCGAAAGTCAAGGGGTTTGACTTTGACGGCTGCTACGGACTATAATGTCAAACCATGGCAACTCAAAAAGCAAAAGTAGGTTGGCGACCTTCGCACCCCAAATTCACTGTTTGGGTATCCCTGTTTCCCCTTTTGGAGTCGCCGCGGCCCACCCTCCGCCGAACCTTCACGCGATTGTGTAAGTCCTCTAATCCTATAACCTTTAGGCGCTAAGGCGGCGAAACATCGCGCGCATGATTCTAATATAAAACCGCGCGATTGCAAGCCAGTCCCATACCAACCAACGATGTCGGTCATACGTGGTAATCGTGGCTTCGGCCTCGCGATATTGAATGGCTGAAGGAATATGTCGAGCAGGGTTACCCCTCACGATATTGAACGCTTGAAAGACGCGCCGTTCGACCGTCGCAACATTTCTGCCCTCAGGGTTGGGTGTCCCGACGGGGAGTGCAGATAGGCTCTGTGCGAGGGGAAGTCCCTCCCCTGCAGAGTCTAGGGCTTGGGATGTCCTAGACGAGGACCTTGAATCTCGGCCCAGGACCAACGTCCGACTAAGAAAATCCCAAGACGCAAATAAGAGAAAGGAAGGGTCTTTCCTATGCCTCTCCGTCTTAGCCTCTAGGTAGGCTTTCCGCACGGGGCCCTTTAGGCCTCGCAAACACCCCCATAAATGCACCCAAACACACACACATAAGGGAGATAGAGTCGCGACGATCACTTCTCATAGGCACAGTGAGACTCCTCACAACCATATGTATACGAGTGATCGCAGGGAGTCAAATCCAAAATCTAAGCCACTGCACATACCTTCAGTCACATCAAAGAGTCAAACAACAATTCACACACTACACGAAGTTAACCCCAACCATCCTTGACACTCATACCCCTCGCTTTAGCCATGCAAGCCCCAACCTCCTGTCCAACCAGCCTTAATTAAATACTCAGTACCTTCGTTAAATGACCATTCACTAAAAGTCCGGGTGAAGCCTTAACAAAACAACAAAAAAAATCACCAGGGCTAAAGCCTTTTAGGTTGAGTATGGAGAGTGAGTTGGAATTGAGTCGTAGACCGACGAGTCGGTAACCGACCTGTTATCAGTGATAACAGAAGATGATCCTAGCAGGATCAAGCTGAGACTAATTTAGATTCTGAATCAAACGGCCAAGAGGACCTGTAACACAAGACAGGCCAATCCCCAGGAGTTCTTAGGGGATAATCATAATCTGATCCCACACTCCAACTAACCAACTAAGTTTAATACTACCTTCAAGCAGTGCCCAAGCAGAGGCAGACCTTGGCAGAGCCTCCCTTACATAGCGTGCACCGCCAAGATCGTCACCTATTAAAATATAATTTATCTCCTCTAAAACTAAGAAAATTTCGGCAGCGCTTCTCGTAGGAAAAATGTCTTTTCAGAATTTGTATCAGCCCAAATATGTAAACTAGGAGCAGTCATTGACTTCCCAAAGTCCAATTTTGTCTAAGCCTTTTAGAAAAGGAGTGGGCAGCACTCCTTTTAGGAAAGGAGACCTCCCAGATTTTTACTAAGCCATATACGAACCTTAAATAAGTTGAACTTTGAAAAATCAAAAATTTGACTAACTCCTTGGATTTCCAGAAATTTTGGCAGCGCTTCCCGTAGAGAAACTAGCTTACCAAAATTTATACAAGCCCAAGTATAGCAACAGATCTTAGAAAATGCGAGCGTTGATCTAAGTAAAAATAAAGTTAACTGAGAAAATGCAAGAATTGACCTAACTCCTATCGCTCTAGCACGTGGCGAGCCTCTAAAGCAACTACCTATCAACCTGAAACTCCAACCAAGTAGTAGCCTCACTCAGCCACATGCAATGCCATACCACAAAGGTAAGTACTCTCACCAGCCCCAAGTCAACTTAGCAAACAATAATTCGTAATCTTTTAATAATTTACCCTTTATACCCAACTTACATAAGGCGTAAAGTCAGGTCATCCAATCTTATGGATCCTACCTGACCCAACCATTGAGTATACACGAACAGGTTGCACAACTACTTCTCTCTTCCTTTGGGCATATGACTAAGCCATTCATCTTAGAAACAAAACTTAGTCGCCCTGAACTGATTAATATCCAAATTATATATACTTATCTGACTTTAGTGTTCAAATGTTGGGCGTAGGACTGAGCCATTCATCTTAGAAACAAAGCTCAACCTGCCCAAAGTTACCTTCAGTTATACTCTTAGTTATACTCTCTTCGACTTATGATAAGCTATAGTCAGGTCATCCAATCTTATAGAACCCGTGTCTGACTAGCCTATTCATAGATAGAATAGTATAAAGTAAAGTCAAATCATAACCTCTCAGGTTCCAGCATGTGCGAGGCACTGGGCCAGACCATCCAATCTTATGGAACATATCTGGTCCTTTGCCACGTTCGTTTCTCTCTGAATTATATGTGTGCGACATGAGTCGAAGGTCATCCAATCTTATGGAACATGCTTTGTCCTCATCAAGAATTGCCCCCTCAGAATCGAACATCCAAAATTGTTGAGCCATTCATCATAGAAACAAAGTTCAACCCCTTTTTCTCATCACAAAAAAAAGGTAGAGCGTTCTGAGTCAAACCCAGAGACCGTTCAAAAACCACCCAGAAATAAACAGCGACCAGACCATTCATCTTAGAAACAAAGTCTGGCCCTCAAATTTGCACAATCAGACCCCACAGAATAAGTGGCCAGGCCATTCATCTTACAAAAAAAGCCTGACGAAATTAAATAAACACGACGACCAAGTCATTCATCTTAGAAATGAAGCTTGGTCTTTTCAGAAAACCAGAATAAACACAGCAGTCAGGCTATCCAATCTTATGGAACATGCCTGACCCCATACGACCCTTTCAATCTCAGGCAAAACCACCTTTTTCCCACCCTTCCCCCCAGATGCAACCCCTTTTTCTGAACAAGTCTTCTTTCAGGCAATCAAAAGAAACAGAAACTGCGATTTGTCACACATTTCTTTACTTAGTCTAAGTTGTATCCTGCCAGTCAAACTGAAGTCAACGTAGGGGTGCATGCAATATACTCAGTCAAACATAGCAAGACGTATCGATAGGGGTTATATCAGGGTATATGGGGGGGGAAGCAATGATTACCTTTCAGTTCCCTGACTCCAAAAATCCTCCTGAGGTCCGGCAGAGCTCCCGCAATCAGTGGGGCGAACCTCCCACAGAGGCCTTGGCGCGGATTACGGGTTGCAATCCCGCCTGCCGCCTTCCTCTCAGAACCAAACAGACTAGACTTAGAGTAAGAAAGACAGAAGTAGAAGCGTTTAGTCTCTCAGATACAGGAGGGGTGCGCTCAGACTCGTGTGAGAGGGCCTTGATACCTTCGTGCGCCTGAGGGCCCCGCAATGGCGGCCAAATCTGGCAGCTTGGTTAACCCAAATCAAACTGCTCGTCGTTGGCTCTCCCTGGCGGGACCTCAAATCGTAGCGGCAACCTCTTTTGTAAAACTTAGTTACTCCCCAAACTTACAAGGCCGTCACTTCCGACCAATCGCTGGTGCGTAGCCTGGGATGGGTGCCCTCTGATGCTATAGAGCCCCGCAGAAAACGACACTCTCGGCAACTGTCTTACAGCAATAACACCCTTCCGCTACTCCCCCTCCGGTCAGCAACACTCACCCACTCTCGAACGGCCTACAGCACACGGCAGTTACCCCCGTGCTATATAGCAGAGACGAACCAGGTGTCACAATCCAGCGAGTTCACGGCGAGCCTCGCAATTGCACGAGCAGCAGCACAATCGTTTGCAATAGCCGTGGCCGCTGCTATAGTAGTAGAATGTGTCCACAGCAACACAGCCGACCGTACAGTCGAGGCACAGCAACAAATATCGCAGTAGTTGGGCTGCCCGACGACCCGCAGTTACTCAGCCCCACAACATTCGCCTACTCCCCACCGCTGGGTCCCAAACCCTTGCTCCCACTTAACCTCTCCCGGCCCTGGTCACAGACTTGGACAAACATATACAAGCTCCAGGCGTTTGCTGTTGGACTGGGTGACGCCGCTCAATGATCACCGGAGCTGCAGCGAATGAGCTCCCCTTCAAGGGGAGTCAGAACCACCATGCACACCAGTTAGGGACAACGAACGGACGAACCCTGCCCCGGAACGTGGAGATATACACTCCCTCCCAGCTCGGCGTTCCCATCCGAATCCCCTGTACGACAGGTAAGCCCCCTACCCCTCGGCTCACTCCTCCCTGCTAGCACGAGCGGATCCGTCGTGAATCCTTTCGTTAACGTGCGGTCAGATACATTCCAGATTCTTGACAGTCGCCTCTCCTCTCGGGGCGCAGCCCCTAACGCCTCTCCTGACTGACTCATTGATCTACAGACAACACTAACACTACCATCACGCTCGCTGCCTCCAAAACCCCCAAGATAACTCCCCAACTCGCTCAACTCCGTAAAGTTTCGAGCGATATCTCAACTTTCCTCCGCCCGTCTTCATCCGCCCCGCCATAGCTCGGCGCAGCTCATTTCATACTAACCTCTAAACTACTAACATTTCATCTAGAACTAACGACAGAATTGGAATCGCCTCGGTCAGAAACCCCCAAACTGGTCTTTACCTCGTCCGATTTCATCATGGAACGACCGAGTTATGCCCATTTTCCCCCTCTCTCAACTGTAGCCATCTCCGACTCCGCCCCGATGCACCCGGGCGTGCTCCCCTTCCAGATTCAGCCCCCGCTTCCCCGTTATGCTATAGCCTTGCCCCTACCCCGGCGCGCTGGCCTAGCGCTCATTATCGCTGCTGCGAGCGCCCGCCTCCTTCGTGCCCTACCGCTCTGCCTCGCCCTATCCAACCTCTCCGCCTGTGGCACTCATGCACCTGGCGTGATTCCACGCCCGGATTCACCACCGCTATCCGCCCTCGCTACCGCACAGCGTCACGCTGCCCAGCCCAACCGATTACCCGTCGCCTAGTGTCGTGCCCTTCATCGCTCCCCCCCTCCGCCTTTACTGGCAGCACCCGACTCCTTCGTCTCCGTTATCGTCACCCGTATCCCCACGCCGCGTGGTCTGGCAACCTCCGGCTTCCCAAAAAATCTTCAACTGTCGGATCTGCTCGGGATATATACACGTCCCGAGCACAGGGCCACGCCAGCCTTCCCTACCTTACCCAAGCTCCTAGACGCCCGGAAGAATCCGACCGCGGTAGTGCCCCGTTACAACCCCGAAAGCCACCCAGCCTGTTTACCCCCTCTCACCACTTTTCGCCCGCCCCCTGACCCGGTTCTCGTCCGGGTTCACTCCCGGACTTTGGCACATATCTCCCCCACGCCCGGTAGTCAGGCGGACCTCCCCCGTATCGTCCAATTTTAACGGATGTCCCGAAGGACTCCGGCCGGGGTAATGCCCCGTGGCCTCTCAGGGCCCAAATGGCCCTGTGCAACCCGGGATACCTGGGCTTTACTCACCGTATTCCCCTTGTCTGGGCCCAACGCAGGCCCGTACTCCGACGGCTTACGAGTACAACTGCTAGCAGGTGTTTGGCCCAGACAACCGGCCCAAAAGACGGAGGGTTCACTCACAGTAAAAAAAAAAGAAGACGGGGAACCAAAAGGGCGCAGGGTGTGTGACCTATCAGTGCGTCCTTGGTCCTATAAGGAAGGCCCGCGGTCGGTTCCCCCACCAAAACTAAGGGGTATAGCCCCGTCGGGCCCTCAACCCCTTGGTTTCCTCCAACGCTCCGCCGCGCCCTCGTCGCAAACCGTCCTCTCCCCCTTTGTCCTAGACAGACGCCGGCTTCTCGTTGAGTGTCCCGACTAGACTCTTTCCCGTAAGCAGAGTCATACCCAGGGACGCGGGCCTTAAATGAGACCTCGGAAGACACTCTTGCCTCTCTCATAAAATTCTCACAGTCAAAACACATATGCATATACACATTTATATCTCACCTCAACTCTTTCTGCAGTCTAGTACAGAAATGTTAGGTCTCCATCCTGGCCCACCATAGTTTGGTTGATCGAGCCAGATCTACGGCTTATCGCATTGTTATCTTAGCAACAATATCCTTCGTTGGTTACACAACGATAGGTTCTCTCCTGATGAACACTCAATCAAGACGACCAAACGACTCGACTCGTATCCCCCGCCATCCCCCCGGAGCAATTTCCCTGAGGCATGCATAACCCCTTAAACTCTCACCCCGTTGGTAGGCGTGGGCCCGCAGCCAGGTTATGCTGGCTTGCAACCGTCCAATAGGGGTTGTGCCCTAGAGGTGCTAACCTTTACCGTTTAGCTTGGTATTCCTCAATATGCCTTACGATTAGCACAAGTGTTCCGGCAGTGTGTCGCAAAATAGACCACAGGCCCGCTGCGGGACTACGCAGGGGTCCGTCTCACTTTTACAGGCGTTTACCAGCTCCCTATGGGAGAACATAGAGAGACCGGCTCCTTTTCACAATCACAAACAGATTCACCGCTAGGCTCATACGAGGCCGTGGCCCGCTGACTTTATCAGAGCCAGCAGACCACACATCCCACGACATCTTAATGCACCGACTTGCGACCGTCTCAGTTCCAATGACCCAATCCGGGATTCTGGTTCCTCTCGTCAGACTTTATCAATTCAAACACTGCTTTCCATGCCTTTAAATCTATTGACCCCTTTTTATACGAAGGAGGTCTCTCTCAACAGGTCTCCCAGCCACTCCTCTCTTTACAAGATAGGCTATCACGCGACCTGGGTTTTATAATTGTCAATAAACAACATTTCCACCTTCCATAATCTGAAGGGGTCTCAGCCATAAGATGACTCAACTGAGGGCCTACTTAAGGGTCCTCTTCTCAACTCAAACATGAAACAAACTCAACCTGAGGGACCAACTTGTGGGTCCCCTTCACAACTCGGCCATAAACATTCGGCATGGTAAGCATTCGAGCCTTATAGGCTCGCAAGACCCCTTAGGGTCCTCACAGACCTGTCACAAGACAACCGCACTGCCTCCCCTTATACTCGGCCGTCTCATCTGCCCAAAGGCAGGTCGCACGACTATACCGAAGAGTAGACGGCAATCGCAATTACATAATTCAACATGCATGAGATGTATCCCACACATCTCCCACACAAGATCATCATACATTGGGATAAAGCCACACATGTGAGAGTGATCGTGATCGTCACAAGAGTAAATCCCACAAAGTCTGGAATCAAAATATACTCGGGGGCAAAATACCTCCTTCAAGTCTCAACGCAAACACTCAACTCAGGCTCTCAGCACGCAACTCGTAGAATGTATTTAGAAATAGAATGCCTGCCTAGAGAACAACCCAAATAGTCAATCCACTTTCTCACTTTGTCGAGCCTCAAGCGTTATGGGCTCTCGGCGTTCTCACAAAAATACGAGCAAGGGTTTTAAACCTCAAAACTAATGCATAAGTTACATAGTCACGGGTATCACACAGCTGAACCTCACCTCCTAGACCGTATCACACACAAAAACTCAAAAACCGATCAAGCACTGCCACCTATGTATGCACAACTAGACAGGACTCTCTCGGCGGACTCAAACATGCACACCTCTAGAATCCACTTAACCAACTCAGAGTGTATACCCCTAATCCGACCTCTGCATGCAGAGGAACTCTAGTTCTACTGTCATATAGACGGACCAGTCCCTACTCACTCATGACCTCCTGGTTTTGTCTATATAGTTGTGCCTTGCCCCCATCTGGAGCCCGCTCTACCACTCGCCCCTGTCTATCATACATCCTTCCGCCACTCTATGTTACTTTCTCAGCGGCCTTGTCCTTGAGGAACTTCGGACACTCGAGGGCCCTGTGCACGCCATGCTTGCAGAAGAAGCACTGGTCATCTGATCGCCTTTGGTACTTCTTCTTCTTCTTTTGGGATCCTGGCAGTGATAGCGTCTCACTAGCCTCCCTGCTCATCTCATGGCTTTGGGGCATACTCCATGATTCCTGGTCTCGCCTCCAACATCGGGGTACTCGGCCCCGCTCGCATCTCGCCTCCCTGAGGCCGGTACGCCGGGGTGTCCAACCTTTGTGGCCTACCCTCACGGACCCCTCCCATCACAGTCGCCCTCTCATCCCTATGTGGGTTCGAAGGCTGGGGAGTCACGGCAACCACTGGCTCGCTCATAACCTCCTGCTGCTGCTCTGAGATATGCTCTCCTGAGTCAGCTCCAGTAGCCCAGGAGCCTAACTGTGTCCTCAACTCCTCCATCTCTGGCACACACTCCAGGGTCTCGTGTCTCTGAGGCCCCTCTGACGGCATGTCTAGCTCCATGGCTGCCACTAGTTCATCCAAACGAGATGCCTCCTCCCCTCAGGCTCGGTGGACGCTGCTGCCCCCGTAAGGGTACCTTCCTGCACTTCCAATATAATTGTAGGGGACTCCTCTGTAGGGCCCCCCTCTGTCAATGGGGGCTGAGATCTCTGTGCTGGCTCCTCCGTAGGGGTCTCACCCGCCATAGGGGTCGCCTGCTGCGAGGCTAGCTCGGTGGGGGCCCTGAAGCTGAAACTCCCCTCATTGGCCTTCCGCCTTGCCTCTACCTCCGCTGGGTCCAGAAATACCTTCTTCATTCCCTCTCGCTGAGATGGCTCTGCCGTCCCTCCCTGGGCGAAGAGCCCTTGTACTTCCTTGCCCTGGATACCATACCGGCTCTGCTTTGTCCAATCGACCACCTTAGTGGCCGAGAGCCCTTCCACAATCGTCGCCATGTCCTGAAGCCTCTTCTCCCATTCCGCCTCCTTGGCCTCCATGCGGGACCTCCAGGCTTGGTTCTCTGCCCTCTCTTCCACCAGCTGAGTAGACAATTGTTCCACCTCCGACCTCGAGGCCGCCAACTCATCACTAAGCATGGTGTATCGCTGGAAGGACGTGGTCGCCGACTGCCGTGCCCTCTTATCTGCACGCTCGATGGCCATCTTGGCGGCCAAAAATCCCAAGTGCCCCGTCTCTCGTACCTCGTCCATCCTCTAGTCCTTCTGCCCTGCCTCTCGTGATCTCAATCGGGCGGCGTCCCTCCTATCCTCGTATCTAGCCCACGCCTCGCCAATCCTCTGCTCACTGGTCCCCGGATCGACTCGTGGTGCTGGTGCCTCCCCTGCAGCCTCCATCCTGACCTTTTCCAGGTATATCTCCTCGAGGCGCACCTGCACTCTTGCGAGCTTCTCTTCAGCCGCCTCCCTTAGTGGCCTCTCCGCTTGTGCCTTGTGGGCCCCTCGTACTGGAGCTCCTGCACTCACCCCCTCCTCCGCCGATGGTAACTCTGGTGGTGGCTCCTCCAAAGTCGGCGCCTCAGTATCCATGGGCTCAGCTACATGCCCGGCTGGCTGCAGTGTCACAATCATATGAGCCCTCACCTCCTCGCTCCCCTCTCGCTCCTCTGGCTCAGCCTGCTTTGGAGGCGGCGTAGCGGTCCCCGATGAAGGTACCGGCATCTCCTCGCTGTCCGGCTCAGGAATCCCCTCAGGCCAATATGCCGCGTCTGCTCCGGAATCGGGATAGGAGGAGGGGTATCGTCTCTGACGGTAATAACCTCTTCGCCCTGCAGCTCCCCTGGCTCACGCGGCTCCGCCTCTGGCTCATTCTCTGCTGGCTCGTGGTGCACTGGCCCGCTCTGATCTGCTCCCAGCTGCGACGTCCCCCACTGGGATGCATCGAGATGGGCCTCCCGACGAAATTCCACTTGCTCAACTTCGTGGGTAGGGGGTAGCTCCACTACCTGAGCCGGCCCCGTGGCTCGGGATGGCTCTACCGTCTGGGCGGGTTCTGCTGGCCCTTCTCGCTGTGCTAAGGCCTTCTGGCCCCTCCTAGTCGTAGTAACCCCTCTTGCCTCCAGATCCCGTGGTCTCTTGCTCCTCCGCCTTCTTTCCACCCTAGGCTCCGGCCTCTCTGGCTCTGGCCGTCGAAACGTCTGCCTCAGCTGAGCCTGACAGTCCTCCCAATCATGTGCCCTGTCCCGGATCTGCCTCGCCAATGGCCTCTCCGCCCTTTGCGTCCAGAGGGCAACGTCTGCATCCACTCCTCCTGCCTAGTCCCCTGGTCGTGCATATACTGCTCATAGGCCGGAATGAACTCTTCCGCATTGCCTTCCTCCAATCGAATAGATAGTCCATTCGGTCCCAGCGGCAAAGCCCTCAGCCTCTGCATCCTCGCCTCCACATCCTGCCAGGTCAAAGCCTCCTCTCGGATATGCGCGATAGGCTCCTCAAGGCGCCCCACTCCCCTCAGATGTCGTATCCTCTCTTGGGTAGACCATCCCTCTCGTGCCGCGTGAGCCTAGTAGGCGTCCAGAAAGAGCTCTATGTTATCATCGTCGAAGACAGGCGTAGACTCCCTCCCAGACGGTCTGCGCGAGCCCTCTCCTCCTGAGGCTCCCAGAGGCCTCTGTCGTGGCCGTGCGCCCCTCCCGCCCCTCTGCATAGCTGTCTTCGAAAAGTCAAACCTGCACACCAGGCGAGAGAAAGCAAGCAGACACACAACAAGGTTAGCCATCAACCCATCAAGTTTTACGATAACACACATGCCCTTTCTTACTCTCCTACCTGACCTGACTATAGCATGCAACACCTCAAGGACTAGTTCATTCTGAAGGATGTAGAGCTTCTTTACCTATTCCCTGGCCACGAACTTCTTCAACCTGGTCCCCGACACCCAATCCTGCCATCCCGTCCCATTCAACTCCTCGATCTAGTAGGCTTCAAATTCGCCGCATCGTAGGATCTTATAGGGCCCCATCCATCTCTTGTCAAGTTTCCTCGACCACTGCTTCTCCAGGGAGGAGTCGTACAATAATACGACGTCCCCTACTGCCAATGGCTCCTTCCTCACTCGCACCATTTGGTCCCACCTCATCTTATCCTCCATGCGGCTCCTCTCTACTTGACCAGCGGCCTCTCGCAACCTTTCCTCGGCAGCCCCTACTTGCCGCGTCCGGATATCGAGCAGTTCTTCGAAGGATAGGTTTACTTTCAAGTCCTGACCTCTCGAAGTCTTCATGAAGCTTTCTATGGGAAAGGTGGCGTGCCTCTCATACCATAGTATGGCTGGCGCGTACTTGGTAGTCCTCTTTACTATGACATTTTCTACGAAGAAAACCGCCCGCAGGAACTTCGGCCACTGGCCAGGCTTGCCCTCCGTCCATTTAGCCAAGAGGTTCGTGATGGTACTGTGTCCCCTCTCCACAGGTGCGTTCGCTTGGGGATGCGCGGCCGTAGTATAGTTAGCCACCACGCCATACCCTGCGAGTAAGGTTCGCACCTCATTGCAGGTGAACTCTGACCCTCGGTCCATCACGAATTCTTTGACGAAAGGGTAACGCAAGTAGTGCTCTTCGATGCAGCTCCCCAAAACTGGGCCGGTCTTCGTGCGAATGGCTCGACCGTCCACAAACCCAGTAAGGTTATCCCGCGCATTGAAGATGTAATTACACCCATTCTCTCCGACTGGCATGAACAGCAGGTCCAGATGTACGACTGCATCTACTTCCTTCTCCAACCTTGGGTGTAGGGGTTCCCCTGGCCTTTGCGTTGACCTCTCCTGGCAAGGTACGCAAGACTGGCAGTACTTGATAACCATAGCCAGCATTCCATCCCAATGGTACAACTCGCTTATCTTGGCACATGTGGCACCTATCCCTCTGTGTCCACCTGCTATACCATCGTGTAGAGATGCTATGATATCAATCTGCCGGTTCCTCCCACATACAATCCTTTTGGGGTTCCCGACCTGCCGCTTTATGAATAAGTGGTCGTCCCTTACTACGTAGAGGTGCCTCACCTTCTGCGCTTTGGCGCTTGCGTTCCTATCCCTCATCTCGCAGGATAGGAGCAGCCCCAACTCTAGGTAAATTCCATCGTGCTCTTCTGCACAAAAGGCCTCCTTGATTTCTCCTTCCTCGAACTCATCATCCTGGCTTTCAGGAACAAAGCACCATTCTGGTAAGGCAGAGAGAGAGAGAGAGAGAGAGAGAGAGAGAGAGAGAGAGAGA